>OY769910.1:1583288-1675788 GCA_963669185.1 Dyspetes luteomarginatus | reverse complement strand
CGATTTATAATTTTTTTTCTCGCCACGCCAATTGGCACGTAAATATAATTTTTTTTTTTTTCATAATTTTGAAAATACACTGACGAATTTTATATTGCGTCGATGACGATTTACAAATTTTTTTCTCGTTACGCCAATTGGCACGTAAATATAATTTTTTTTTTCATAATTTTGAAAATACACTGACGAATTTTTATATTGCATGGATGACGATTTACAAATTTTCACATAAACAATTTTTAAAAATTTATATTTTCGATACTAATAAAAATAAATGATTTATTAATTTAATGAAAAAACTGTGATGGGAACAATAGAAATTTTGGGTGAAATATTATTTTTATGTGTGAGAAAGGCGAGTTTCGGAAATCCTGTTCGTCCCTTCCATTGAACATAAAATAATTTTCAACGATTCATTATGATTTATGAGCGTGCCGCGTGCGATATCAAAACGATCGGGTTTCTCACGAGTTGGATCGAAGCTCGTCGTTCCTCCGATCGAGTTTGATCTTTATGCTGTTGGTCCGCGAGAGACCACAGCATACGGCCAACGAGGACGATGCTCTCGATCGGAATGGAATGGAACAAAAACTGGGAATTTTATCACGATTTCACCTCTCTCGGCACGCCAGAAAGGAAAGGGCCTGAGTGAATTTCGTTTTCTCTTTTCTCGGAGAGCTCTATACGGTTATTGCCATTCCCCGATACCATTTACAGTTTGCAACGAAGATCTTTGCCCATTAAACATCCTCACGTCAAGTAGATCGCATCAATTTTTTTTTTTTGTTTTTTTTTTTCATTACATTTATTTTTATATTCAGAATTTTCTTGCTAAATGTAAAATTCTAATTAGAGAAATTGAGCGTCTCGAGTGATGTCTATAGATTAGTCGGTCTGATGGAGACGCCCTGGTGATTTTATTCCTCATACAAATAAATATATATATATATATATATATATTTACTTATTAGTGTGTATACGTGTGTGAGTGATATATATATATTTACTTATTGGTGTGTATACGTGTGTGAGCGATATATATATATATATATATAGATTCACTTATTAGTGTGTATGCGTGTGTGAGTGAAAGATCGCGTGCCCCAACAGACTGTTCACCGTCCAACGAGGCTTTCAAAATAGCCAACATGAAACTACGGAGCTCTTCGTCCCATGTAGGTTTCCTGTACCTGGCTCATACTTTACTACACGCTAAAAAAATATCGTCTATTAAAAAAACTTCAGTGGATACAGTCCATGCAAAAAAAAAAAAAAATGTAAAAAAAAACGAAAATCAACGATGAAAAAATGACACTTGAAATATTGGCAATTAAAAAAATACTTTCGACAAATTTTTCAAAGTCAAAGTTGTCGAAAAAACTGATCAATAATTTAGTTTATGGCAAGAGACCACAAGCTACGATGTTCGTCAGCTAATATAAACAAATATAAATATTATTAAATATTTAGCCATTTGTTTACCAAGCCATATTTTTAAGAGGAGGAAATTAGTCAAATTTTATCGCCGAGTAGATTTTTTTTTATTCGACTAATTATCGTCACTTTCACCGGTACCTTGATGATTCAAAATTAAAATTAGAAAATTAGAATATTAAAAATCAGATCTATGAATTGAAAAAATTAATGAAATTTCATTTTTAATTAAAAAGCAAACTTAGCATGTTGGCCAAATTTTTTCAACAAATTCCCTTATCACAATCATATTTCTATTACAGTTAAAACTTTTAGAAAAAATGTCTCGTTAATAATTACGACAAACTCTATTTACTTTTTTTCTCGCCAAGTAGATTTTTTTTCATTCGACTAATTATCGTCACTTTCACCCGACCTTGATGATTAAAAACTAGAATTAGAAAATTAGAATATTAAAAATCAGATCTATAAATATGAAAAAATTAATGAAATTTAATTTTTAATTAAAAAGCAAACTTGGCATGTTGGCCAAATTTTTTCAACAAATTCCCTTATCACAATCAGATTTCCATTACAGTTAAAACTTTTAGAAAAAATGCCTCGTTAATAATTACGACAAACTCTGCTTGTTATTTACTTTTTTTTCTCGCCAAGTAGATTTTTTTTCATTCGATTACTTATCGTTACTTTCACCGGACCTTGATGATTAAAAATTAGAATTAGAAAATTAGAGTATTAAAAATCAGATCTATGAATTGAAAAAATTAATGAAATTTAATTTTTAATTACAAAGCAAATTTTGCATGTTGGCCAAATTTTTTCAACAAATTCCCTTATCACAATCAGATTTCCATTACAGTTAAAACTTTCTCATTCGACTAATTATCGTCACTTTTCACTTTAGAAAGCAAATGATTTTTTTTTTTTTTTGTGCAAATTCTTCGTACTTAATCCATTGATCTGGACTGTACCCAGCTGAACCCTGACAACAAGTTCGTGGGCCAATTGGCCTTTTGCATGGTACTACCAA
Source organism: Dyspetes luteomarginatus (assembly GCA_963669185.1). Taxonomy (NCBI): domain Eukaryota; kingdom Metazoa; phylum Arthropoda; class Insecta; order Hymenoptera; family Ichneumonidae; genus Dyspetes; species Dyspetes luteomarginatus. The sequence continues at coordinate 1,673,324 of OY769910.1, read as the reverse complement.
GTAGCTAGCCTCGGTTGCTTTCCCGCTGTTCCATGCCTTAGCTATTATACGTTTATATACGTCTTTCGTGTAACGCACGCCAGAGGGATAGAATAATACATCGCGTTATAAGAAGTTCGTGAAGGGTAAATTGGTAAACATACCACGGCGTATCGTGAGTCGACTCTCCCTCTCACCCTCACTCTCTCTCTCCTTCCCTCTCCGCCCCCCCCTCTCCGCCCTCTCTCTCTTTCCTTCCCTCTCCGCCCCCCCCTCCGTCCCCCTCTCTCCCCCTCACCCTCTCTCTCTTTCTCTCTCTCTCTCTCTCTCTCTCTCTCTCTCTCTCTCTCTCTCTCTCTCTCTCTCTCTCTCTCTCTCTCTCTCTCCCCCCACCTCTCTCTCTCTCGACTTTCCGACTCACCAGCGGCTTCCGGTTGCGTGTTGTTGCTGTCATGTTGTCATGACAACCGTCAGGCCAGGTTGTTCAATAAATGCTGAATTATAAGTATGAACTCGTGTTCGTCTCACTCTTGCTTCTTGTCCTCAAAGACTTTCCGTGTGTGTGTGCGTGTGTGTGTGTGTTAGCTACGAGGGGTTGTATTATAGGCCGCCATTCCGCGACCTGGAAAAAAGCTCAATCAACCGTAAACGTCTGTGATATGGATTAGACAAACTCGTATGGCCTCTAGTGAATTTACTCATACGAGAAAAGACAACCAATAACTCGGTCTTACCTCTGTTCAAGGGTGTTTATTGGTAAAATCAAGAATATTATATGGAAATTCATAACGGAGATGAAAAAGAACGTAATGTAATTTTTTTGTTTTTGTTTTTCCATCAATCAAAAATAAATTTATTATTAATATTTCTTTTCTAATGTTTTTTTTTTTTTTTCATACAAATAATTATTCTCGTAATCAGTTTTAATAAATTTATTTTATATTGGAATGGTCATCGTCGACGTTTGAAAAAAAAATCAAATTTTTCGCCTTGGTATGATTTTTTTATATTTTTGTCGAAGAACAATATCAAAAATGACTGTACGAGCAGTTTCTTTGAGAGCTTTTGTTGGAATAAAAGACCTGAAAGAACGAACCGTTTGCGAAAGAATGAGAATTTATTACGTCTGGTCAGAGAGCAAGAGGTGGGGGAGGGAGGGAGAGGGGAGGGGGAGAGCGAGAGAGAGAGAGAGGCAAGATGGAAGAGGTCCTAGGACGTTTGCAAAAAAGAGAATAATCGATAGAAGAAACGAAAAGCGATGGCAGCTGTAATAAAAGTTATACGAATATAGGTGACGAATAGGCGAGCAAATGTCTTTCTATATGGGCTACTAGGGTTTCACACTCAATGACAATAAAATAGTGAGAGAAAAAGTAAGAAAAAGATACTTTCCTTTCTCTTATTCCGCATCTCCCTAGGCTGAATTTTGATGATCGTGCCCTCTCCTCTTATTATCATCATTATTAATGATTCTCTGCTCGTCGTGAAAGAAAGCGGGCTGGATTGCCCCCCGGGAGAAAGGGACGCATGGGCAGGCCAAATATGATGGGAAAGTAGCCGGTTGGAGAGAAAGAGAGAATAATCGGAGAGGCGAAAGTAATTCGTTGCTCGGTTGTAATAATCGTACATCGATATCAAAAAAAAAAAAAAAAAAAAGATAAAGTGAGAGTCAGTGATGGAGGAGTGCTCGTTACTTTTATGGATTCGTGAGACATCGCATCATCGCACCACTCCTTTCCTTCATTTTTTTTTTACCCTCGCCGTTTTTCCCCTTTTCCCATTTATCTCAATTTTTTTTTCCTCCAATTTTCATCACGAAGAACATCGTGATTACGGAAATATTTTAATTGATGGGTCAAAGGTCATGATATTTTGTACATCGAAGGCTTTTTCGAAAATTCATGAGAAAAACAATTCGCTCGATATTCAAATATATTTTTTATTTATTTTACCCTCCCATTTGAATTCAAGAGAAAGAGAGAATAATCGGAGAGGCGAAAGTAATTCGTTGCTCGGTTGTAATAATCGTACATCGATATCAAAAAAAAAAAAAAAAAAAAAGATAAAGTGAGAGTCAGTGATGGAGGAGTGCTCGTTACTTTTATGGATTCGTGAGACATCGCATCATCGCACCACTCCTTTCCTTCATTTTTTTTTTACCCTCGCCGTTTTTCCCCTTTTCCCATTTATCTCAATTTTTTTTTCCTCCAATTTTCATCACGAAGAACATCGTGATTACGGAAATATTTTAATTGATGGGTCAAAGGTCATGATATTTTGTACATCGAAGGTTTTTTCGAAAATTCACGTGTTGTGAACCAAATGTTTGCCATTCTATTATTATTAATGAACATTCGATAATTAATTAATTTCGCTCCACAAAAATTATATACTAATTGAAAAGTTGACATGGCAATCCTTCAATCGTACAATTTTTCAATTACAATTAATGTCAATGTTTTTTTTTTTTAAATCAAATGACATTTCATTGACTGCTATTATGAGATGAATAAGAGATGAAAAAAAAGGCTCATCAAGTCACAGAAAACTTTTAAATAGAGGCGTGCATTACGTTCTATATAGCCAATGAAAATCCTGGATCTTCTCATTCGCGAGCACTCTTAATCTCCCCAAGAACGAAAAAAGGGATGAACGAAAAGAGTAAGAGAGATAGTAAAAGAAATCTCGTCTTTAAGAAGACCTCTTTAGCCTGGAATAGGGACTATTTCTCTATCTAAAGCCCAGTTTGCGTATATATATATACACACACACATATATATATATATTTATATATATTCGTATATATATATCTGTATATATATATATATATACATATATACACATATATACACATATATACATATGTACATATATGCATATATATATATATATATATTCACAAGACCATCCCGAGCGAATAGGGCTTTTGGTTCAGCCTCTAAGGCACATAGAAAAGAGGCCCTCGCGGTAAATCCTACAATGATTAATCCATTTCGAACTCCTTATCCTTATCACATTGGTCCCTCTTCTCTAACCATTCTTTTTTTTATCGCTCTTTCTATCCCATTTTTTCGACAGCCAATCCTCCCTCCTTCAGCCTTTTTTCTTCCCCCACAAATGAATGAGGGAAATTGGAATTATTACCGAGGGGCTTTTGAAATAAATATTTCGAGAGTCATCGACATCGTGAAGCCTCAATGGCTTCTCGAGTGCTCTAATCTTTTTTCTTTTTTTTTTCTGACATTTAAATTCATTGTAATAAATTAATTACCAGAAATAATTCTTCACGAGTCAAAAATAATTTTATTTTCCTATTTTTTTATTATTATTTTTTTTTACTTTCTTTTTAGTCGAATGGTAAACTACGATGGTTGGAAAAAAATGCTAACTACGTTTTAACATTCTTTTTAACTCTTTTTCTTCTTATCGTTTTCTCATTTTTATTCAAACAAAATTGAACGACGAAGTTTTCAAATTTTTTCAGGATTTCTCTCTCTCTCTCTCTCTCCCTCTCCCCCTCTCCCTCTTCCTCGATCGGGGATTCGTTAGGGAACAAACACTCGAGCAGCCTAAATGACGAGAAAGTTTCAAAAAATTCGAGGAAATCCCAAAACCAAATTAATGGATGGATGCCACGTACGCCAAATGATATTCAAATATTGCTCATGCGATAGTTTGGATGTTTTATGAGAGGAAATTTCTTGTAGGCTCGGCGATCCGGAGGGCCAATTTTATTTAATTGCCAAGTCCACACGAGAAACGAAGCGAGTTTTTGGCTACTTGCAAATTTGCCATTATTATTATTATTATTATTATTATTATTATTATTATTATTATTATTATATTCTCATAAGAATTATAACAAATTTCTCCATAACAAATTTACGACATAATTCTGTAATTTCGAGTCTTTTTTTTTACGGGCTGCATTTTTCCATGGGGATAAATAACGTAGTTTTTTTTTCTCCCCAATTCTTCTGAGTTTACTCAAACTGATACAATATTAGACGGGTGTTGATAAGCGGCGCGTTTAAACATATATATATATATATATATATATATATATATATATATATATATATATATATATAGACATATATATACGTAGATATATAGATATATATATACATATATATAGACATATATATATATATATATATATATATATATATATATATATATATAGACATGGATATATAGATATATATATGTATATATGTACATGGACACATGCACGTACCCACCCCCATTTGGTTTGATATGAGCGCGGAGCAGGCGCGGCAAACCGCCACTTTTGTGCTCTCCGCTAGCGGGGGAGGATAACTCGGCAATTCCCGGAACGTACTCGGTGATCTTCGGTATGGAAGCACGAGAGAGCGAGAAAGAGAGAGAGAGAGAGAGAGAGAGACGCACCGTGAGAGAATCGTGTGGCGCGAGAACGTGCAGTTCGTACGGGACCGCGAACACGTTAACCCGCGCTCCAGATCGTATATCGAGGGAGATCGACGCTGATGCATTTGCAGTTGAACAATTTTTTTTTCTGTTTGTTTTTTTTTTTTATTATTTTCGTCGCGAAATTCTCAACGAAGTTTTGAGAAAGATTTTTTTTTACGTGTGACAGTCGGGTACATCTCAATATATAACATTTTATTGTAAACAATTTTTTGTTTTATCAAATTATTTCGAATGAATGAAATTTTTTCGTATTTTTTATCGGAGAATTTAATTGAAGAGAATATTTATTTAATAATGTTTGAATGATTTTGACGTTACTTTAGGTAGGGGAGGAGGACTTGGGTGAAGAAATTTGAGAGATAATTTTTTTTATGCCAAATAAATTTAATTGTTGATTAAGTGAATCTAAATATTTCATATTTTTGTTCAAATGATTTGTTTTTTTTTTTTTTTAAATATTGTTTAGGTAAGGAGCATTGAGAGACAATTTTTTTTCAAATTGTAAATGAATTTAATTTTTGTGTGATATTGAACTGGAATTTTTTTATATTCCATATAATTTCGCGTTTATCATAAAATTGATAATGAAAGTTTGAAAATTCATTTCTTCGTAAAACCGCACGCGGCATTTCTTTCAACCGGAAATGCGAGTAGAACAGCCAGAGAGAAATAAGAGGACGAAGATGAGATCGGAAGTTGAATCGTGAAGTTAACGATAAGTTACGATCAAAGACGCGATAACGAATGGACTTTTAGCCGGGAGAAAACGTCCAACAAATTTACAAGTTGAAATGAACTTTTGGCCTTGGTAAATTCGCGATCTCGTTTCGTTCATCTAGAATTTTTTTCCGGCCAGTCACGTTGATTTTGACCTTTAATAGGAAAAACTTGGAGGAATTATTTACCTAAATAACGTAAAAACTTTTTTCTCATCTCGTAAAAACTCGTAAAAATATTTTTTTTTTTTCAATTTGATTTTTAATAAAAATCGTTAATGAACTTTTGGCAAATCTTTCCCTTTTAGTCTGATTAAAATAGTCTCGTTCAAAGTCCGAAACGTCACACACAAAATCGCATTTGGATTTACATTAGAGAGAGAGAGAGAGATAGCGAGTTAGCCAAATGTATAACTCACCGGAAAAGCAAGAGCGCTAAATTCTGGCGCAGAGAGAGAGAGAGAGAGAGCGAGAGAGAGAGAGAGAAGAGAGAGAGAGAGAGAGAGAGATGAAAAGCACTAAAGTTTCCATTAACGAGAGTACGCCGTGCCCGAGGACCCGTTGAGGGCTAAGAGCGTATTATCAATCGCCCCATGTTTAATCGATTAGAGTCTCCCTGGGTGGCAAAAAGCTGATTTCCGGTTATACGAAAACGGAAATAAAACGAGACAAAGACAAATTTATTTTTTAAAAAAATTACCATAAAAAATTTAATTGTCAAAATGTTATCGATAATTTTTGTTAACTAAATTATATTTTGTTTTTATATATTTAAAAGAAAATAGTAAAATTAAAAAAAAAAAATTTATACAGACAAAAGTTTGATTTTTATTTTTATTTAATAAATAAATATTGGATAATTGCTGCACGTATTTGCGAATTGCGCAGAGAGGCCAAATTGAAAATCGACGAACAACATATGGTCGTGATGGGCGTAAAATCGCATGGATTTTCTAGAGGCCATAACGAAACAACAAGCTTCATGCATTTTCCGTTTATCCCTCTTTCGCCCGTGCGTATAACTGGAAAGAATTAAACGCTACAGGAATCATCACAGTATACAACACTGCGCGGTCTGCTATTCAGGTTTATTGGATATCACAGCTTTATAAGCCGTCCCATATCACTCTTTTCCTCTCTATCTGTTTTTCTCTCTGTCTGTCTCTCTTTCTCTCTATTTCTCTCTTTCTTCCCTTCTCTCTCTCCCTCTCTCTCTCTCTCTCTCTCGCCCTCCTCCATCGGTAAACCTGGTTTTGAGCGAACGTTATAAACCTGTTGATTTTATATTTTCCACAATGTCTCTCGTAGTTCTTCGCACGAAATCATTTTTTTTCATCGATGAAAAAAAAAAATTATCAACGGACTCGTTATTTAAAAAATTGTGTCATCTCAAAGTGTTAATTTTTCCATAGATCAAAAATGTCATTGAATTTTTTCTTCTCCTCAGTCGTCGGCAAATGAAAGATTTTTTTTAGCTATATAGAGCATTAAATCTCGAAATATTGTGATAGAAAATATTGTGATAATATTTGGAAATATTGTGATAGCAAATGGGAGGGAAAAAAGTTTCACCTTTACGGAAGTGGATCTTTGATCATCTCCTTGCAGCGAAAGGATGATGAAAAAAAAAATAGAGGAGGGAAAATAAATAATTGTAAAGTGCAGAGATTTGAAGACGATGGGAGGAGAAGAAAAAAAAAATTTATTGGTCAAAATATGCAAAGAATTAAAGCAAAGAAGAAAGGAAGGAAGGAAAAAAAAAGGACCGGAAGTTCCTTCTCACAGAGAGGTATCGAGCTCGGAACGATGAAATTTTTAATTAAGAGATAATTGAGAGGCTCACCAGGTGTCCTGGTTGAACTCTCCTGACCCTAAAACGTCCAACACACGACTAATTTTCTCAAATTATTCTCGAGAGAAAAAAAAATCCGGTGATATTTAAATATAGATAAAAGTGAAAGAAAAGGAAAAGCATAATGGAGAGTTAAATATCGATTATTTCATTCTCTTCTCTTACTCTTCACTCTGGTGAATTTTCTATGAACAGTTTTATTTCTAGATTAAAGCAACCGAGAGGTCACTATATTTACTTTCGTCAATGGGTATATTTGTGTGTACCGAGAAATTCAACGTGAAAAGTTCAAAGTAATTTTTAACTTGATAATAAAAATACAATAATAATAATAATAATGATAATAATAACAATAAGATGATATAAAATCCCATCAAATTTTTATCGCGTTAATTTGACATAAAATAATTAAATAAAAAAATGTTACCGGTCAACTTTTTATCGATAAAAAAATATATTTTCAAGGGTTCCTTTTTTTTTTCTCGTGCAAATTGAATGTACCCTTTTTAAACGAGTTTAACTCGATGTAGCTTCGTCCAAGTACATTATTGGGGGGTCTCACTTTACAAGCGAGCATACAACGAGAAACTTTTTTTCCGGATGACAAACTCACTTCGTGTTCCCTGTCTTGTACTCGTTTCTACATTTCGCCGAGCATGGAGCAAAAAGACTACAGAGAGAGAGAGAGAGAGAGAGGATTGAACGAAGAAAAAGTTTTTTTCCTTCAATTTCCACGCTTTTCACCTTATCGGCTAATTTCGTCGGTACACTTTCCATTAAATTTTGTGACTTTCTCAACGAGATTTTCTCCAGACTCATTTGGACCCTCCAAGTATCAAAACGAAAAAAAAAAAAAAAAAATGGACCATCCCCTAAAAAAACTTAATTCTCACGAAAAAGCTTCCGATTAAAAATATCGAAAAAAAAAGGGACACAAAAAAATGTTTGAATATTTAATTTTTTCATACAACTGTGCACTTTCCATGAAATTTTGTGACTTTCTCAACGAGATTTTCTCCAGACTCATTTGGACCCTCCAAGTATCAAAACGAAAAAAAAAAAAAAAAAATGGACCATCCCCTAAAAAAATTTAATTCTCACGAAAAAGCTTCCGATTAAAAATATCGAAAAAAAAAGGGACACAAAAAAATGTTTGAATATTTAATTTTTTCATACAACTGTGCACTTTCCATTAAATTTTGTGACTTTCTCAAAGAGATTCTCTCCAGACTCACTTGGACCCTCCAAGTATCAAAACGAAAAAAAAAAAAAAAAAAATGGACCATCCCCTAAAAAAATTTAATTCTCACGAAAAAGCTTCCGATTAAAAATATCGAAAAAAAAGGGACAAAAAAAATGTTTAAATATTAATTTTTTTCATACAACTGTGCACTTTCCATTAAATTTTGTGACTTTCTCAAAGAGATTCTCTCCAGACTCACTTGGACCCTCCAAGTATCAAAAAGAAAAAAAAAAAAAAAAAAAAATGGACCATCCCCTAAAAAAAATTAATTCTCACGAAAAAGCTTCCGATTAAAAATATCGCAAAAAAAAAGAAACAAACAAAAAAATGTTTAAATATTTAATTTTTTCATACAAAGCGATATCTATGTAGAACGCGACGTGTACGTCAAATCTCGCGGACATAATTTTTTTTCCATTGGGGAATTTGTCGATTACGTGCTCAAATGGGCAACACCGAGATCGTTCGGAAATGGAAAATCCATGAATGCAACGACAGCGTGAAAATGAACGACATACACATTCGCATACACACATAAATATATATATATATATTTGCCCGATAAATCCAGCAATAGGGGTTGGGAGGACGTGGGGGGGGGGCGGGGGGGTTTGCCAGGAGAGAAAAGCTTCTCTTTGCATACTAAATTGGGCCTCACTGTCACAGCAATAGCACAAGCCTGTCAGGAGAGTGTTCACTCATTCGCCAACAAGAATTTATACATAGTATATAAAAATGAATATATATATATATATATATACGCTATTATCACATGTATTTAATATATATACTATACCATCGCCACATTTATAGTTACTGCACTGATTATATCGACAAAAACGTAGAGCATACTCTACATATATATATATATATATATATATACATACGCTATTATCACATGTATTTAATATATATACTACACCATCGCCACATTTATAGTTACTGCACTGTTTACATCGACAAAAACGTAGAGCATACTCTACTTACATATATATATATATATATATATATATATATATATATATATATGGCATATCCATGGCCTACAGTACAAAAGGGGTATCGAGGGATTTTATGCTTTTCTGGCGTTTGGCCATTTGGTATATATATATTCATAAATACAGCCCATATACTGCATATAGTACATAAAAAAAAAAATATATATATACATATATTTGTGGTTTACTGTTGCTCCTGCTTGTTGCTCAGCTGCTTGAATATTACCGAGAGCAAATCCACGTTTCTCGTCACACGCTCTCTCGTACGCTTCAATCACGCGACGTGTGTCCCTCGCCCTCGCGCTAGTTGACCAACCCCATTCCTGCCCATCAGTATTCGGCTTTGTCGAAATAGCGTTACCCAATTTCCATAAATCGTCGATGACTTCTGGTCGCTAGAGAGAACCAGAATTGCTACGGTCGTGTCGTCGTTGTTCCTGACTCGATTCTCACGATACATCTATATATATATATATATATATATAGTTAGATTTCGTGTGGGTTTTGGTAGATATATATATATATATATATATATATATGTATATATATGAATCTGCCAAAACCCACACGAAATCAAACTCAACGGTACATGGTCGACAAATTTGCATCGGCCAATTCTATCATGATGAAAGTTACTCTTTCCTTCGATCTCACGTATCAACCCCATGAGCAAATTCATCCCCTCACTTGCCTCTCGTTTTCGAGCGGAAAAATCCAGAAACAGCATTTAATATTTAATTACTGATTTTTGTTTATTTTTATAGTCTCATTTTGTCTGGGTAACATGAGAACGAAAAAAATCTCGACAAAAAATTTTTCAATCTCAATATACACAATTAGGATAAATCTGTAATTCGTCTCACGAGAGTTGGGAGATTTTTTTGTCGGGTGTGAAAATCGAAGAAAAGCTTCCAATTAGTAATAAGGGCAGACTGATAGTCACTTAAATCTCTCGGCATGATCATAAATTTTTTTTCGACATAATCAAAATCCTCCAATCTTTGATAAAGCAGCCAAATAAATTCATCAATTTCTCCCCATTCGTGTAAACTTTACGTGGGTGGCTGTGGAAATTAGAGAGACGATTTTGATGGCCAAATAAAAAATCTCAGGGCTAATTCGTCGGCTCGATAACGCTTCGGGTAATATCAAAATTTTGATATTAAACGATCACACGATGGTTTGGGTTTGGGTCCAGCTGAAACCTTCAACTATATCAGTCAAAATTATTTATCTTTTGAATAATAGCTCAGAGCTCAGTGAGTCGTAAACTGGCCTAAACCCTTTTTCAATCTTAAAATTGCTCGATCACAGTCTACTAAAAAAAAAAGCTCGAGTATCTGAAAAATAGAGTTTATCGAATCACTTGATGGACGTTTTGTAACGTTTTTCTGGCAGAGTTCAAATGTGAGTGGGGTCACTTTTCTTCTCTCGTACGAGTCTCGCCCAGCTTCATATATATATATATAAATATATATATATATATATATATACACATTTACACGTGTCCCTCTCGAGCTCGTGTATAGCACAATTTCTCACTTTCGCGTTGCAACGGCGAAACGATCGCGATCGATCATGATCAGCTCGACAGGTCCAGCAAAGCAATTCTCCCTCACATTCGATTTGTCTTGCTCGTTTTCAACGATAGAAAAGCTAAAGGGATATCCGAGACTGGGATATGTTAAAGTAGAAAGAACAGCCCGAGAAAAAAAAGAAATCATAATTGGGGTCAGCACAACAATCCTTAATTTTATTTTGTTTATTTTTCGTAATTTTATATCTGAATTCTCGAGTTTTTTTATAAAATGTGAATTCGTAATCAGAGAAATTTAAAAAAATTGAATTTTAACATTATCAGGACATTGCAGCACTATTTAGTGTCTTCAATTGTGCTCCCTAAATTTATATATATATACAATATATATATATATATATAAATGCCCTCTGGGCATTTAAATCCGCATACATAGATATATATATAAAGGTAAGGAGCACAATTGAATTTTATTGATATATATATGTATCAATAAAATTCAATTGTGCTCCTATATATATATATATAAATATATATATATGTATACAGTTTATAGAGTCCACCTCGTCCCTGTCGATAAATTTAAATTTCCTCCTGATCGCAATTTCATTTATCGATTCTGTTTGTATCGTCGTTCACGGATAAGGCACGAAACAAATCGATGACAGACTCATCGATCTGAAGAATCCTTCGTTCTCGTCTTTTGCCTCCATTATATAGCAATCCTGACCATTGCAAATTTAATTTGTCGAGCTCACCTGTTCTTCTAGTTTAAACCAAATTTTCTCATTTTACTCTATTTCATGCTCACTCGTTGCTTCCCAGATGGGCATGAATGAGATTCTCTTATTTCATTGCCATTCGTCTTTTTTTTATCATCAAACGAAATGTGTGCAACTGTGTGAGACTTCCGGGCCTTTTGTCGGGAAATAAAATCGTGCGGTTCGCTTACTTTTGGTCCAGGGGAAAAAGATGACTTTTTAGAGCTGCCCTCTGGACTTTTAAATCCGCATATATATATATATATATATATATATATATATATATATATATATATATAGAGAGAGAGAGAGAGATATATATAAAGGGTTTTGTAGTTATTCTCGCCTTTGCCTGCAGCAGCCGAAGCAAAAAGCAGTATCAAGGTAGCTTTTGACTAAAGGGGAGAGAAATTCTGGAGTGTCGCATCAGCATTCATGCAACGCCAAAAGGGGTGAAAAGCTCCTGGGCTTCTCTCTAGTATGTATATATTATATGCGAGTGTATATAACTGCGTGTGTGTATGTGTATGTGTGGCTGTGTCTGTGTGTGTCTGTGTGTGTGTGGATTCGTACATAACGAATGCCCACATAGAGATACGGTTGGATGAGCTTTTGTCACTACAGGGTGAAGAAAGGCAAAAATGTGATAAACCACGCAGACTGCCTGGTTACATTTTCACGATGTGTTATCTTCCTCTCCATCGTATATTTCTTCATATTCTCCACGTCTTTGTCACTATTTGCTGTTCATGGGAGGGAGAGGGTGAGGGTGAGGGAGAGGGAGAGGGTGAGGGAGAGAGAGAGGAAGAGAGAGAGAGAGAGAGAGAGAGAGAGAATTCCCCAAGCCAATGCCCGGTGAATAATGAAACACTACACCAAGCCCTATATAATTTTATACCCACGTGACACAAGACACAACGAGAAAATCACCATTTCTATTGTCCAGTGTCGTGTCGACAAATCGACACGAGCAGTTTGCTAATGACTTTTGCCAAGCTATGACGAAAAGTTTATTGTTCGAAAAGAAAACTTTTTCTCGATAAAGAAATATAAGTTTTTTGATCGATGGAATAATTTTTTGCGGTCAGGCAAATTATTTTTTGGTTAATTATAAATTATTCTTAGAGAGTAAATGGTTTTTCCTTTGATAGATTGAGTAATTGTTTTTATTGAAAAAATAAATTTTTCAACAATGAATTTAATTAGTTTTTTTTTTTTCAAAAGTCAATAATTTTTTTTTCTTCAGCAAATTATTTGACGTCTTCATAGGAAAAATATTGAAATTTATTTAGCCAATTTTAATGGGACTGTAAACATTGTTGACTTTCATGTACTCTCTCTCTCACTATCTTGTTGTCTCTCCATATATCGAGCTATGGTGCGAGATACGACATCGTGTGAGAATAGATCCTCGACCTCTACTCCTCGACCTCCACTCCTCGGCTCTCTGCTATACACGGTCAAGCTTTGCCCGTTGACTGATGAATTACGCAAATACACACGAGGCCGGCCTAAGTGGCATTGGAATAATTAACGCATACGTGTGTACCACGTGATACACCGTAAACTCTAATTAGACGCAATATTCGCTACTGCATAATGAAGAAAAATATTTTTTTTCGGATTTTAAATTAATAAAACTTCAAAAAAATAATAATAAAATAAAATGCAATTATTAATTGTTTTTTTTTTTTTTTCAAATTTTAATTGGTACAAAAATTCTTTTATCAGAAAGGCAACATGGCGTGGTGAAGAAAAAAAAATTGTGGGTTTTTGAATTTATAAAAATTCAAAAAATAATAATAATACACAAGGCAATTATTAATTGTTTGAAAAGCTTTTTTTTATTTTTATAATAAAGCTGAACTCATGCTCATATGTAGCTAAAAAAAGGAGAGCAAAGATTTCAAATTTAAATACCAATTTAAATACCAATTTAAATACCAATTTAAATGCCAATTTAAATTTGAAATTTTTTTGCATTGGATACCTCGTAATTTGTTCTCCATGTACGAAACTTCTTTTATGAGAAAGCCAAACATTACAAATGCCAGTTGCTCCTTGGAGAGATAAATGAGGGAGAAGTACGAAGTTCAAGTTGAAATTTGCATCAATTTTATGAAGAACTTTATCTCCATGAATTCGCGATGGGAGAAAGAATTTTACAGTGTAAAAGGGAAGAAAAGCTCGCTTTCGTATTAAATTTGTCAAAGTATACGTGAGGACTCTCATCGTGGCGTCGACTCGCCGATTTAATTTTACGAATTAGCGTCTCGAGTGAAGCGACACCCAAGGCGATGAGAAAGACGAAGACGATGACGAAATAGTTTAAGAAGGTTACTTGCTCGGTTCCATAATCTACTCTCATCACCGGGATGAGGATTCAAGAGAGCCAATCCCCTTACGTTTCGTCATGTACACTCATCCAACAATTATTCCTCTTTTCTTGTATATATATATATATATATAATTATATGGGGATTCTTTATATATATATATATACATTTATATAAATCTCATCCCCCTGCGACACCGCAGGGGATGCTGTACCGAATTTCACTGTCCACAGAAATTTCTTCCCCTCGTCCTTTTTCTGTGAAAAAAAATAAAAATAAGAACGAGCATGCACGCGAGGTACGACAACAGAAATCGAGATGGACGAGCACTCGAATATTCCCCGATACAAGTTTAACATTATTTTGGTCGACGATTGAGTGTTTTGTGGTTTCTATTCGCTTTCACAACCACAACTGTGTAGTACGACGACGATTTCAAATTACTTTCGCTCGACCGCAGCAAAAAAATCGACTATATATATATATATATATATATATATGTATATAGTCGATTTTTGAGATATATATATATCTCCATTTTGTTGGTCAGCTGTATGTATATAATTTCGAGCTATCGATTTTCTCGATTCAATTTACCGCCCCCCCCCCCCCCCCCCCAATCACACCCCCAATCTATGGTCCATTGAACGCAAAAAAAGTAGAAAAAAAAAATAAAAAAACGCGAGAAGTAGTTTTATATGGAAATTAAAAAATATATATAAAAATTAAAAAATAAATATATAACGACAAAGAACAAAAAGCCAAATGATAGGAGGGCGCCTATCAACGGTCGACGGATAATTTTAATCACAACATATTTTTTATTTATCGATTTTTTTTTTATATATCAATTAGAAAAATTAGAAAAATGATCACGATTATAATAAAAATACTATTGAATGATTTCAATGAATTTTTGGTTAAACGTGCCCATTCCTCCCATGGTTAAAAACAAAAAAAAAACAGAAAAAACATTTTTGCATATTAACAAAATTAACATATTTTTTATTTTTCGATTTTTTTTTTATATATCAATTAGAAAAATTAGAAAAATGATCACGATTATAATAAAAATACTATTGAATGATTTCAATGAATTTTTGGTTAAACGTGCCCATTCCTCCCTACGGTTAAAAACAAAAAAAAACAGAAAAAACATTTTTGCATATTAACAAAATTAACATATTTTTTATTTATCGATTTTTTTTTTATATATCAATTAGAAAAATTAGAAAAATGATCACGATTATAATAAAAATACTATTGAATGATTTCAATGAATTTTTGGTTAAACATGCCCATTTCTCCCTACGGTTAAAAAAAAAAAACAAAAAAAAAAAATCGGAAAAATCGTGTTTACAGTTTGCAAACTGCGAATGAGCACTCGCTCCCTTTCAACAATGTGAACAAAAAAAAAAGGGGACGTATACGTACGCACATGTGTATATATTTTCTATGTGTAACGCTGACTCGCTGCTTGATGAATGAAAAAAAAAAAAAAAAAAAAAAAAAACAAAGTAGGTTGGGAAAAAAAAAGAGCGAGGTGATCTCGTGGGTACGCGATATATTCTCTCGGGCGATTCAACGAGAGCTCATATATATATATTTTTCTCCATTGCGAATCCCCCCCCCCCCCCCCTCGACCCACGTACACTCACATACACGCGCACACACCTTAAGACTTATTATTGTTCCCTTGCGGACTATAAAAAGCTCCCGGCGGTGTGTTTGGACCACGATTTGTGTTTGTGTGCATAAAATTGTGTATGTGTGTATGTGTGCTTTTTCTGTATACTCTCGTGTGTTCGTTTAAAAAGTTTCTCTCTCTCTCTCTCTCGCCCCCCCCCCTCTCTCTCTTTCGTTTTATCTCGAGCTCCACTACATGACAGAACGAAGTGACGAGCAGCCAAAAAGATCAGCAAAACTGGCCAATTTACACATACTTTATTTTCTCTGTCATTTTGTCCGCCAGGAAACTGGCGGACAAAATGACAAATTTACAAATTCATAATTTGTAAATTAATGAAAAATAATAAAATGAAAAGTTGACTTTAACCGATAAAGAGAGCGAACGAAGAACCAAAAGCGAATGATAATAAAGGTAGAGGAAAAAATATCAGAGATAGAGAAAGAGGGAGATGGAGAAAGAAATTTATCTCATTAATTCATTAATTTACAAATTATGAATTTTGCATGAGTCGCGTATCATTTTTTTTTTAATTTTATTATGCCAAATAATAAATATAATTTTTATGAATATACGACGCCAATTTAATTGACATGATAGTATGGCAGAATGTTGCGCAGAATTGCGTATTTCCCATCACATTGTGAGCGTCCAAGCACTCGGTGTATTATATATATATATATATATATATATATATATATATATATATATACATATATATACTTGGTACACTCGGTATATAATATATATATATATATATATATACATATATACATATACTCGGTACACTCGGTATATAATATATATATATTATATACCGAGTAGATGTACGTACATATGTATACATATGTACGTAAATCTGCTTTCACATGGAATGTACTCGTGATATATATCTATAGCTATTGGACTCGGTTTGCTTCATTCTCGTATCGCAAATGCTCTCTCTCTCTCTCTCTCTCTCTCAGCCACACACTCTCTCGACACTCAATGATACCAAAATTTCCGGTATAATCAGCTGATGCTTTCCGAACGAGGTATCCACGCCTATAATGGCACGCTGTATCGCTTTATTCGTGTCTATTGATAGATTTCCCTGGCGCACTCATGTAAACCACTAAATGTACATTTGTAATCATCGATGGAATGAGAATTTTCATCGGTATAACTATGATTTTGTATCGGAGCTTATTGGTGGAGTGGTTCGATTTGTTTAATCAGCCTCGATAGCGTTTATATATATATATATATATATCGTCGAAGTACCTTAAGGCTGCTTCACCTATACCCTCAAAGTTTGGGTTACTCGACACAATAATAATAATAAAATGATAATAAGAATCGGAAAAATATTAATAATACAATTTAAAAAAAATTATTTACCAAGTTATAATTTATTGTTTTTTATCGTAAAATATAATTTGCTTAATCTCAGAATCGTGATAACAAATTATTATTATTTTTTTTCTATACATCTGAGAAAAAGATTTGAAAAAACATAAAATTCTCTTAACTAGATTTATCCTGACTGGTGTGTCTCCTTAAGTATCCTTAAATTTCACTGTTAACGTCTTATCTAATTTATCGACTGGCTGCGTCTCTCGATGCTCTCCGATTTGAAAAACGAAGGAATAATTAATGCTGAATTATTTGTACATGAATCGTTCGATAATGTCATTTGGAACGAAAGAAAAACTGGTTTCTCATTATTTTTCAAACATAAATGACCCATAGAAAGATAATCAGAATTTTAATGAACATTTCAAGGATCGTTCGAGTTCCACAAAGTCCCAAAGAATTTACCTTCTCGAGCTCACCGTCAGTCTAGTCGTATATCGTGAAATGGGCTATAAATAAGAAGAAGAAGAAGAAGAAGAAGAAGAAGAAGAAGAAGCAGAAAAAGAATAAGAAGAAGAAATAAATTTAAAAAAAAAAAAAAAAATACTCAACGAAGTGACAGAGCTTCGGTATGTGTGCGTGTGACTTGTGAAGTTTTCTTCAATGAAGACGAGAAAAGTCGTAAAATCAACAGGTCTGTGCGACGTGTAAAAGTCGTAAAAAAAAAAAAAAAAGGGCGTCTCTCATTCTCACGTGAACGTTGGACCAAAAGTTTTCCCATCTCGATTCTTCGTGGCTCTTTCGTTTAGGTCGAAGAAAAAAAAAAAAACAAAAATCAGATACAGGGAAAAAAGGGACGAAAAGTATTTTCGATTTACTCGAATTTCATTCGATCGGAGAAGAAATAAAAAAAAAACAATTGAAACGCGATTCACGTTTATAAAAATGATAACGTATGGTGGATGAAGACGAGCGAGAAAAGTCGCAAAAGTGTTTCTTTTTTTTTTTTTTTCAACCTGAGGGAAAAATTTTACAGCAGCAACGGGACTCGAGGTGCCAGGGTCCCGAGGACCCACGGACGGTTATCAAACCTCCGAAAATTATCTCCAGGCTTATCACGTGATAAATGTGAGAAAACGCGTCATCACGACGACGACGACGACGACAACGACAACGACGACGACGACGACGCCCACCAACCCTGCGACAAAAACGTCATCGTCATCGACATTTTTCTCATCCTCGTCGTCTTCACTCTCGTCGTCGTCGTCGTTACTCTTATCAACGGGAAAAAAATCACACCGGGATAATATGTTGGCTTGTGTTTATCCATCGGAGAACTTTAGGGCAAAAGTTCCACTTGCTGGGACTAAAGTGCGACATGGAAAATCGGGAAATCGTAAAAAAACAAAACTGACTGGATTTAAAGACAGTCGAGCTGTGACTATTGCAAACAACGCTCTAACCAACATAGCTAGTCGTAAAATCGTTGAAACGAGCTCTGGTCCTGCCAACGTGGTGAACAAATGCATCCCCTCAAGGGTGAACAATGAGGTAAGGTCGTACTGGGCTTTGTGGTACATTTTCTCTCCACCCATTCCTCCCCCACCTCCATCCCTTGCCCATCCAACACCCTTTTGTTTCGCGAGCAACCTTTTGTACGTAGCAAAGCTACAGGAAAAGTCTGCAGACAGCTTGGCGGAAATGCTCCCTGGATTTTTATTCTCCAGCTTTCTTCCCATTTACGACAACTCCTCACCCCAACCCCTGACCCTCCATCCATCCCCCATACAATCTCGTTCCAGTTGGAAATAAAAGAACCGAATGAAAAAATATTTCACACTCGAAAATACGTATGTAGAGTTTAATTTTAGAGACGGGCTCAAATGTATCTTTTTTTTTCTCGCATTTAAAAAATCGTCATCAGAAGAAAATTTAATTGTCAATTAAACAAAATTAATTTTTTCCACATTACAATTAATTGGTAGAAAAATATTTGGAATAATTAAAATTGTTCATGCGTAAGATGATTGAATGAAATTTCTCGTAGATGTTTTTGTAGATCTTGTGAGAAATTAGTCAACCAGGACATAAAGTCAAGGATACCATTTTTTTTTTTTTTTTTTTAAGGGGATCCTCGCGAGTATAATCATTTAGGAAATCACCAGGGGTTGCCTCGGCTCGAATTCTCGTGTCTTTTTTACGACAGCAAAAGAAGTATCCATGACTCCATGTATACGCCATTTTTTATTTGTTCCCAATAGGTTAACTCCCCGGGGAGTTTCAAGGATTTATCGTCGGTCCGAGATATATCCTCGGCTTTCTTTTTTGGGGTGTCTCACTCCCTGACCTTTTTCCTAGCCACTATACTCCCCCATGGTCAGCAAGGGTGATTTCCCATCTTCAACCAATTCTGGCATATGGACTCGTCAGGCTCTTTATAAACATTGGATACGTTAACTCCAAACATTGGGACGCGAGCGTCTCTTGTGACGAATATATGGACAAATTATGCCTGACCATATATAAAACTGATACGCGCAAAATATCATCCATCGAGAGAATTGCCAAAATTCCTCCCCCTAACAGGGCTGACAGTCCGAAAAGCTTTATTCTTGTTTGCGGTCGAAATAACACCGAGAATAATAAATTTAGTTGAGTAAGATAAATTTTTATTCCAATGCGGTATATTTATTGAAATAAAATCAAATCCATTCACAAACCCAAACTCCCTCTTCGTGTTTAAATTTTAAATGTTTACGTCAAACATTTGTATCGTGATGGTCGTTAGTTCAATGACAAATTATATTCAGTAGTTAAGGTCAGCGCTATATTCAGTAGTTAGGGTCAGCGCTGTATTAAGTAGTCAATGTCAGCACTCTATTCAGCAGTTAAGGTCAGCCCTATATTCAGTAGTTGGGGTCAAAGCCATATTCAGTGGTTAAGGTCAGCGCTATATTCAGTAATTGGGGTCAACGCCATAGTCAGTAGTTGGGGTCAAAGCTATATTCAGCAGTTAAGGTCAGCGTTATATTCAGTAGTTGGGGTCAACGCCATATTCCGTGGTTAAGGTCAGCGCTATATTCAGTAGTTGGGGTTAACGCCATATTCTGTGGTTAACGTCAGCCCTATATTCAGTAGTTGGGGTCAACGCCATAGTCAGTAGTTGGGGTCAAAGCTATATTCAGCAGTTAAGGTCAGCGCTATATTCAGTAGTTGGGGTCAACGCCATATTCCGTGGTTAAGGTCAGCGCTGTATTCAGTAGTTGGGGTCAACGCCATATTCTGTGGTTAACGTCAGCCCTATATTCAGTAGTTGGGGTCAAAGCTATATTCAGCAGTTAAGGTCAGCGCTATATTCAGTAGTTGGGGTCAACGCCATATTCCGTGGTTAAGGTCAGCGCTGTATTCAGTAGTTGGGGTCAACGCCATATTCTGTGGTTAACGTCAGCCCTATATTCAGTAGTTGGGGTCAAAGCTATATTCAGCAGTTAAGGTCAGCGCTATATTCAGTAGTTGGGGTCAACGCTATGTTCAGTAGTTGGGGTCAACGCTATATCGAGTAGTTAAGGTCAATAATCAGTAGTTATTTCCACAAACAATAAATTATCTTTGACTTTTATACTTCGAGATTCAGTCTTCTCCACCAAAAAAAAAAACAACTCGTGCATGCAAATGTTTTCTTTTATTTATACACCATAAGAGGTCACTTTTTACTAATTATAATATACAGAAAAATGGTGAACCCAATCAAAACTCACTGGCGGTAAAACTAATCAGGGATTTTGGCGAAGGGAGAGAATCTATGGGACACTGAAGGGGGAGGAATGAATGGAAATGAGCAAGGGGCTTCGAGGAGTGAAGCTAGACACTATTTAAGCTACCCCGAATAAATTTCACGTCGGTCTTGGCAATCCCTTCACCCCATCTCTCTTTCTCGTTCCATCCCTCTCTCAGACTGCAATGAACGTCATGCGATCCTCTACATAAGGAAATAGCCGAGATATTCTCCCGTCTGGACTTAACAACTGGTAGTCGGAAAACTTCTATATATATATATATATATATATATATATAATCACGCACGTAGGAAAAGCTCATCTCTCTTCTAGCCTACATGATAAATTTCGTGAGCCTGGTTCGTGTCACGCTCGCTCGGTCTCTCTCTCTCTCTCTCTCTCTCTCTCTCTCTCTCTCTCTCTCTCTCTCTCTCTCTCTCTCTCTCTCTCTCTCAGAGCCTATCAGTGCCCGGAAACTGGCTGGTGGAACGAGAAAGATCTGTCGCCATCGTTGTCATGCTGCACTAACCCACCACCAAAACTGGAGGCTGGAGAGAGCAGCGACTTTCTTATGCTCGAGGATGCTTCCCTCACGACTAGCTCGTGCTGAAAGCCAACTCCAACTCATTCTCTTTCCGAAATTTACTTTCGAGGCACATCAGACTTTCCTTGCTCTCTTCTCTCTCTCTCTCTCTCTCTCTCTCTCTCTCCCTCTCTCTCTCTCTCTCTGTCTCTGTCTCTCTCTCTCTTTCTCTCTCTCTCTCTCTCTCTCTGTGCATGTGTCTCAGTCATATCTTATCTCCCTCTGCGTTCCTCTCTTTCCTCTCCCATGTCTGTTTTCCATACTCATTCTGTTCCTCCCTCAAGTGTATGTGTGTGTGTGGGGGTTGTGATACTTGGGGGGTTGCGAGAAGAAACTTCTTCCTGCTCGCTTTTCTTCGGGTTTCTCATCATTCTCGTTTTGCCTCAAGTGCACCACATGAACTTTTCAACCCTCTCTCTCTCTCTCTCTCTCTCTCTTTTGTTGAGGAGTGTAAAAAAAAAATATATATACAGCGCATACTTCGTAGACGAAAATTCTCTTTTACACGAGCTCTTCTCGTTTCCTTTGACATTATATCAGCTTCATCTACAAAATTATCGGGAAAAAAACATTATTCATTCGTATAATTGCAAAAATTTAAAAAATTTACGGAATATTTTTCATAAGATCGGCTTCGACCCGCGAATTGCCTTTGAGAAAAAAAAACGTAAGTTGGCACAAGAACAAAGTAATTTTTTGCTAAAACATCAAAAGGATTATCATTGTTATTATTAAATGAGGGGGTTGATTCGGCGAGTTAGCGGAGTTCTTAAAGACTCGTGAAATTTTTATCGCGATAAAGAGAAGCCAGGAAAATAAGTCTCGCACCACCCTTCAACTTTTCAAAGAGGTCTAATTTCGTTACGTCAACAGGGAGAAAAACTCGACCAACAGCAATTAATTTTCTTCACGGGAGTCTTTAGGGGATGAAAAATTCTGAAGAAAAAAAAAAATTACATTTCGTTTATTACGCAGCTTTGAAACGGCAAAGTAAAGTGTCAGGATTATTATCCTCATCACTTAAAATTCAAGTATTACAAAAATTACAATTTTAATAATACAAAAATATATTATTTGCAAATTACATTTTTTTTTGTAATCTTCCTTTCAATTATCCATTCTGACACTATAATTTCAACATTCTTCCAAGCTACCCGAGACACTGTTGAATTCTCAAAAGTAGGAAAGAAAAAAAAGAGGAAAAAGAATAAATCACAATTCGATTCACTCACCCCCTCTCTCTCTCTCTCGAGCTCTCTCTCTCGAGCTCTTCAGTGTCGTTGGAAATCTTGGCTGAAGCAATGCAAGGAAATTCTCGTAATTTTAGGCTGGTATATTCTCACGAAAGGAACGCAGAGAGAGGGAGGATGCTCGTGAAGGGAGGATGAAGGGGTTGAAAGGGTGATAAAAGGACCGAGCAATTAACATTAATAAGGTCCTCGTGGGGGAGTCACGGGTTTCCTCACGTGTTGATGAGCTCGTGAGCGTTCCTAAAAAAGTGACATTTGACCTCTTGACACCCCACCCACCCCCTTCCCACCCCCTCAGTCAAATTCCAACCCCTCACCATTCTTCATTCCAGATTGTATAGAATAGCACACACACGTCATATACATGAAAATTATTTTGCCAAATCGTAACTCTTTTTTCCTCCCTTTAATAATCAACAGAAAGAGACACAAAAATTTACAATGACAATTATTTGCCAAAAATTCGTTTTTTTTTTTTTCTCGTTTGTACAATTTGAACTGGATGACTCTCGAATTTTCATGGATAAATATGGATAGTTAAATTTAATTAAACTGTCCGTGAAATAAATGAAAAATTATCAAAATTTTGTATTATCATTCATATTATTAAGTTTAAAAAAGTAACTGCGTAAGATAAGTAATGAGTTATTTTAAATTGACCTCATTCATTGGATTGACCTTGGGTAATTTTATTAATAAGAATATTAATTATTCTCAGGTGAAAGTAAATATTTAATGAAATGTGGAAAAATATCCGCACGTTATATATATATATATATATATACATATATATATATATATATATATATATATATACACACATATATATATATATACATATATATACGCAAGTATCTTTTTCATCGAATAAAAATTTGGTTTATTGTTTCGTGTTTTGCAAAAAAATAACAATACCATTTAAATGGGGTCGACGTTGCAATTAATTATTCAGAGCACGATTATTGTATGAACTCTCGAAGCGTTTTTTTCTTTTTTTTTTTTTTTTTTTTCGTGCTCTTTCGCGCTCTCTCGCCCTATATTTTACCAGGAAATGTCAGCTGGCAAGAGTATTAACGAGTCAAAACGTCGCGAAATGAGGAACATGAATCGTCTGGCTCTCTCTCTCTCTCTCTCGCTCTTGCCAGAGAGAAAGAGAGAGAGAGAGAGAGAGAAAGAGAAAGAGAGAGAGAGAGAGAGAAAGAGAGAGAGAGAGAGAGAAAGAGAGAAAGAGAGAGAGAGAGGGCAAGTTTGTCAGTTTGTGTGAGAAACTTGCGTTGAACGGGGTGTCATGCGATGTGTGTTTCAACCACTCAAACGAGATTCCTCTCCCTCGCTCATCTCTGACGCCATAGGTGAGAGCACAAGCCCGTGTGTTCACGATAATATGCTTGCGACAGAATTAATTTCCTGCTTGCATTTACGAAGCTTTGTTAACGTGACAGTGAACACAAGTTCCCTGTCGGGATGAGGGACAGCCCGAGAGAGAAAGAGAGAGAGAGAGAAAGGACATGGAAAAGCCAGCAAAACTCAGTCAAGATAACGCGCTCGAACGAATCGTTTTTGCCTCTGCTCTTCTACTCGACAGCCAGCCACGAGGGAAGCTCAACTTCTCTCCCTCTCCTTCTCTCTTTGCCCCCCCTCTCTCTCTCACCCTCTCCTTCTCTCTTTGCCCCCCCTCTCTCTCTCTCTCTCTCTCTCTCTCTCTCTCTCCCCTCCCCCTCTCCTTCTCTCTTTGCCCCCCCCCCTCTTTCGCTCTCTCTCTCTCTTTCTCCCTCCTTCTCTCTCTCTCTCTCTCTCTCTCTCTCTCTCTCTCTCTCTCTCTCTCTCTCTCTCTCTCTCTCTCTCTCTCTCTCTCTCCCTCTCTCTCTCTCTCCCCCTCTCCCTCTCCCCTCCCCTCCAGTGTCGGAGAACGAGGCAGAGCTTTCACCCTTGTCTTTTACACGCAGCAGTCGTCTATATTCGTATATAAATGAGCACAGAGAGAGAGAGAGAGAGAGAGAGGGAGAAATGACGAGGCGAATACACGTTAGCATTTGCAGAAGAGCTTTTTGCTCTCACCCTTCATTCGCGGAAATCGACTGCGAGTAGAATCGACAGACAAGGGTGGTTACGTGGTCCGTTAAAGGGGAAAGTGCAGAGGCGTTCATCGTTTTCCCCTCTCAATGCAATTTTGCACGAGTGTCAATCTGATTTGATGCTACTCGCTCGTGGAACAAAAAAAAAAAAGATCACGAACAATTTTACAAGAGAGAAATATTTAAATAAATAAAAAATTAAACAAATTATAATGGAAAATTAAATTTATAAATTTTTTTTTCATCTACAAATGACAATAATCTCGAATAATAATTCTTTCATTGAACAAATTTTGATATTTTGAAAATTCGAATTGCTCTTAAAATTATCATTATTTATTGCATTTATTTACAATACGAGATGATTTTGTTTGAAAAATTCCTCCAATTTTTTCATACATAAGAGGTGGAGGTTATATTCGTACAGAGCCTCGTACCTGAGGCTATCTTAATTTTCCACTCGGAGCTTCTTATGTCCATTTTTTTTCATGTTTTTCCTCTCTCGAACAATCTGTTGGCGAATTTTCAACGAGTTCATGCCCCTTCCGGCCACGGGGTCACCCCCTTTATGTTCATCCTTTCTTCGAGGGAGGGTTGTATGACCCGAAGAATGATTCTCAAAGCGTGGAGAAAATTCTACGAAATAGCTGCTATCAATTATGTATATATGTATATGCATATATATATATATATATGCATATAGATTTATATATAAATATATATATGTATATATATATATATAAATAAAGGATGCTGGAAAATTTTCTCCAGCAGGTGGTTGCACGAGACCGTTGAAAAATGAGTCGTAGGTTGGCAACCTCTGAACAGGATTATTCCTCGAGTTGTACACAGAACTCGACGGAAAAGGCAGACAAAAGGATTTGCCAAATGGAGAAGTAAAAACGTGGAGGAAAAATTCGCTCCGAGCCGATAACACGATTTCGTCTCACGCGAGTCTTTCGTATATTTATTCTCGACTCGTGTCCTTTGCATCAATGTTTTTCAACCCCCGACAAACGTACACACACATAAAATATTTGTCAATGTAAACTCGATCTCTTTCATGCAAAAATATTTTTCCAAACACGAGAGTTCCTCGATGCTTTTTTTTTTTTTTTTACCATTTTTTTATTCAAAGCAGCATGATCAAGTACATGAAAATATTTTCTCCTTTGTTCGTACCAAATACCAGCATCAACTTGAGATGAAAATCTTATTTTTCTTTGCGAAAGGTCAAAAGTCAATTTCTCCCAAAGTTTTTTACAAAATTTATCAATCAAATTTCACGTAAATTTAATTGAATTATCGAATTAATATTTTGTTGCCAATTTTATTTCGAATTACGACACTAAAAAATCAAAATTAAAAATTCTCTCTCTCTCTCTCTCTAGCTGAATAACAAATTAAACAAACCCAACAGATTTTTTTTCTACAATATTTGATAGAATAAATAAAATTTAAAATTTTCTTTAAAACTAAAAAATTCTTCTGTCAAATTTCTGAAATTTCAAATGACGTTTACTCTGGAAAAGAATTACCTTTTATTTCCGGTGGATTTTTTTGTCATCACTTTTCACATTTTTATTATTATTTTTCGCAATATCAAAGTTTTAAGGACGAGCAAACTTTGTGCATTTATTTCTCTGTCATGGGGACAAAACATTATCCAAGTACATGGAAAAGTGTCTTTCAGTGCTGTCTGAAGAAGAAGCACAAACAGAGAGAGAGAGAGAGAGAGAGGTGAGAAAGGACGAAAAAGGACGAAAAAGGACGAAAAAGGGATGCTAAGATCACACAGTAGAAATAGAACCGAACGAAGCAGACCTCGGCATATAGAGAGGCAGAAAGCAACGCGAAGTGGAAGGAATAGATGACAATAGTTTCGTGGAAAAGCTCTTATGTATATATATAGGAGCTTCCCCACTAAACTTCAAATATATATATATATATACGAAGCATCAGAGATATATATATATATATATATATTTGAAGTTTAGTGGGAAGTTTAGTATATATACGAAGCATCAGAGATATATATATATATATATATATATATATATTTGAAGTTTACTGCGAAGTTTAGTATACATATATATATATATATATATATCTCTGATGCTTGGTCGATCGCGCCTGTGCCGGACCTTGCGAAAGCGCGTTTCCGTTATTGGATTCACTGTTATTTCTCTCCACCCTTTCTCCATCGTATATATATATATATATATATATATATATATATATACACCTGAAAAGCTTCTGCTGCTCGCTCTCTGTATCCTGAATGAAATTGCAGAACGAGATCGACTGGGGTACGATAAGTGACACGGAAATGCAGAAAGAGAATGAACATGACTGGCTCTGTGCTGCCCAATCTATACTGACAAAGGGAATACAAAGCTTTGACAAAGGCAACTCCATTTTTATCAGCAAGCCCTTTTATCATTACAAAGATCGCATAACACTATTTTCTATTTTCAATACTCGAGCTTCTAACTATAAACGTGTCTATGCTTTTTGGGACTTAAGTAGAAAAAATTAAAAGTGTCTGTCTATCTGTAAATAAAATTTCATGTAAAAATTAAAAAAAAACGAATGCAAAATTAATTTAAGGAAAAAAAAAAAATTTATGAAATTATTTTTTTTCATGAATTTTGAAATAATTATATTTACAAAATATTATATTTTATATTTATTCTATTATTATTCTGTCTATCTGTAAATAAAATTTCATGTAAAAATTAAAAAAAAAACGAATGCAAACTTAATTTAAGGAAAAAAAAAAAAATTTATAAAATTATTTTTTTTCATGAATTTTGAAATAATTATATTTACAAAATATTATATTTTATATTTATTCTATTATTATTCTGTCTATCTGTAAATAAAATTTCATGTAAAAATTAAAAAAAAACGAATGCAAACTTAATTTAAGGAAAAAAAAAAAAATTTATAAAATTATTTTTTTTCATGTATTTTGAAATAATTATATTTACAAAATATTATATTTTATATTTATTCTATTATTTAAAAAAAAAAAAAGAATAAAAAAAGTATTTTTTTTCATCAATTTGATAAATTTGAGGAAAAATTGTTTTTTTTTTTTTTTTCTTTGGGGCCCTTTGAATTATCCTGCAACAGCATAACTGGCTCACAATGACCAGCTATGTATGAGATCACTCAACGAGATTCTCACGTCAGCCATAAAATAATATAATAATGGATGAGCGAACGGTAGTTTGCTGTTGGGGATCAACAATGGATAGTTTATTAACGTATAACTCGTCAAGGAATATCGGCCTTGAGGCTCGGGACACCCTCGATCTACGATCTGGCGCACCCCTTCAGTCTCGTTTATATCAGTAGAGAACACGTTTTCTCTCTCTCTCTCTCTCTCTCTCTCTTGTTCTCTTTAGCACACTCGACGATAATGCCCCCGCCTATTAATTTCCGTCGAACGATACGCACACGCTTAATTACTCCGGAAATAACGATATGGGCTATTACACAGGAGCTACGTCGTTCGAGATACAGACTCCCCCGGTGAATTTTGCGCATATATATATATATATATATATATATATATATATATATATGCGACAACACCTTTTGTCAACGGGGCGGAAACGACCTTAAGTTAAATTTACTATATAAAAGAGCTTCTTCCATACTGAATATTACTAGACAATTACTGTCATATTTAACGGAGCAATTAGCCCACGATATTTCGTGTCATCGTACGAGTCGAGGTCAACGCTATAAATATGTGTCGAATTAACTAAATTATATTTTTAATTAAATTTTTACTCATCACTTATTCGCTTAATCTAATTTAAAAATATGAAAAAAAAAAAAGGAATGTAAAATAATTGTCTTTGATAATAATTAACGAACAATTATTTAAATTATACTGTTAAATGGTAGCAAAAATTTATGATTTTCTTATCTCATCGCGATATCTTATTTTGTCGTAAAGTCATTTATAATATTCTTCTTAATTTAAATTACCAGCTAATTTTCATCTGAGATAAATTTCTCCCTTGTTAATTAATTACTAATATAT
The DNA here is from genome assembly GCA_963669185.1 of Dyspetes luteomarginatus. Classification (NCBI taxonomy): domain Eukaryota; kingdom Metazoa; phylum Arthropoda; class Insecta; order Hymenoptera; family Ichneumonidae; genus Dyspetes; species Dyspetes luteomarginatus. The sequence goes on along the minus strand of OY769910.1, from coordinate 1,644,678 downwards.
CATATAATTAAATTCAATTAATTTTCAAATGAATTCTTCATTTTTTTTAACGAAAGAATTATTGAAAATAATTATCCATTATAGTAATTGAAAAAATTCCAAATGATATTAAAGTTATATATATATATATATATGATTAACGTATAATTTTCTATCATTATTCACGATAATTATTCACAATTATTTTATCATAAAAAATCCTACATCCAAGAAAATATGTGCCTGATGACGAATTAATTACGATGAGTAGGATAAACATGTATCGAATGGATAATAATAATAATAATAATAATAATATAAAATATCTCTCGTTGCCTTTGGAATGCCGAGGGTATCCTTTGGCTCACATGCAAGTTTCATAATTCCCTGCCTGTCTCTCGGTCTCCGATGAAACAAACTCATTACGAGGTTATCACGCGAGAGGGGAGAAAAAAAAATTAAGGGTGAGGCTTTATTTCGTGCTGACGAGGCGCGTGTTGGTCGCACAGCCTCGCAGAGACAGTCACGCACTCTTTGGGATACATTTTTTTCTTCCTCGCCTTTTCCCCTTTGGACGTCATGCTGGGTGTGTTAGTTTGATAAAGGGGCAGTTTCAGCTTTACCAAAAATCCTATGACCAGCTCATCACTTTTATGCTCTCTCCCCCTTTATTTCTTTCTTCCTTTCTCTCTTCTCTCTTTCTCTTCTCTTTCTCTCTTTCTCTCTCTTTCTCTCTTTCTCTCTTTCTCTCTTTCTCTCTTTCTCTCTTCTCTTCTCTCTTTCTCTCTTTCTCTCTTTCTCTCTTTCTCTCTTTCTCTCTTTCTCTCTTTCTCTCTTTCTCTCTTTCTCTCTTTCTCTCTTTCTCTCTCTTTCTCTCTTCTCTTTCTCTCTTTCTCTCTTTCTCTCTTTCTCTCTTTCTCTCTTTCTCTCTTTCTCTCTCTCTCTCTCTCTCTCTCTCTCTCTTTCTCTCTCTCTCTCTTTCTCTCTTTCTCTCTTTCTCTTTTTCTCTGTCCCTCAGTACAAAGCACCATGCTCAAGTCTCACGACGAGCCTTGAGAACTAATTAAAATTTAAATCGTCATTCATTACGCGGAGTTTATTCGAGCATGAGCATAAACCGAGTCGAGAGAGTTTTCGCCTCACCCCTGATCTCGTTCGGGGCAAACCGCGAAGTCAATTTATCACCGCAAAACGTTCTCTCTTCTCAGTATATATATATATATATACATTTTGGTGCTGCAACCCCTTTTCACTCTGGCCCTATTCCTTACTACGGATCGTCCCTCATTCAAGGGTTGTGTGTGTGCGGTTTTGTACACGTGACGAAACCTTTACAGGATCATCCACAATTGACATAATCATACTGTTTTTTTTTTTTCTTGAAAGCGTTCAACCGAATTCCTAAATCCTTGAATTCATCAACTACACAATATATTGAAAAGGATACAGGATTTTTTAAAAAATCGATTTAAATTAAATTCATTTTATTAATTTATTCAATAAATTATTTTTGTAATTTATAAATATTTTTTTCAATAAAAAAATATTTATCAATTTGTATATATAGATGGCGGGGGGGGGGGGGGGGGAAGTAACAGTGTGTTATGGAAATAAAATATTTGTTTATTTATTTCATTGATGATAGTAAAATTTCAAAAAATTGTGAAATTATTATTCATTGTTAATTTTTTTAAACATTTTTTTTCGATGTTGATTAAATTGTGAATCAACCTGTATAGAACATCGTTTAGAACTTATTCTCTCCATTTCTCTCTCTCTGTCTCGTAACGCGGAAGCAGCTGGAATTACCTTTCGAGGGTCCTGCACCGCGGGACAACCCGCCGGGATATCCTTCCTCCACTTCCTTTCCATCCTGTTCCGTCCACCCCGTAACCAAACGACGGGATTTTAATGGATTGCTCAAACTTTCTCTCTTAATTCATACGAACACGCGCGTTCGCTCTGAAAATCACGAGATGGCACAAAATTTCCGCTAATTATTTCCCTTGTTTTAATCAATGAGACATTTTCATCAGGAAAATTACCATGCAAAAACCACCACGTGTAGCTCCATAGAAAAAAAAAACAAAATTTAATCAAACACAAAAAATATTGATAATGGAAAATTAAAAGAAACAAATTATTCCATTTTATTCAATGTTAACAAAAATATATATTTTAGTGTAAGAAAAAAATATTTTAAGTTGGAAAATTCATTAGTATAAAAGTCAAAAGAAATTTTTTGTGCTCGATCGATTTAATCAATGAGACATTTTCATCAGGAAAATTACCATGCAAAAACCACCACGTGTAGCTCCATAGAAAAAAAAAAAAACAAAATTTAATCAAACACAAAAAATATTGATAATGGAAAATTAAAAGAAACAAATTATTCCATTTTATTCAATGTTAACAAAAATATATATTTTAGTGTAAGAAAAAAATATTTTCTGCTGGAAAATTCATTAGTGTAAAAGTCAAAAGAAATTTTTTGTGCTCGATCGATTTAATCAATGAGACATTTTCATCAGGAAAATTAACATGCAAAAACCACCACGTGTAGCTCCATAGAAAAAAAAAAAACAAAATTTAATCAAACACAAAAAATATTGATAATGGAAAATTAAAAGAAACAAATTATTCCATTTTATTCAATGTTAACAAAAATATATATTTTAGTGTAAGAAAAAAATATTTTCTGCTGGAAAATTCATTAGTGTAAAAGTCAAAAGAATTTTTTTGTGCTTGATTGATTCAAAAAAAAAAAAACCATTCCATTGATATATCACAAAATCAAGCCTTAACCATTTTATTTATTCGAATAGAATCAATAAATTAATAAATTAATCAATTTCTCTCCCTTAAGATTTTTTCACCCGCATAATTTATCATTTTCACCCCCGAGTATTTTATAGTTTGTCGTATAACTAATTCCATCAACCATTATATAGCTGTGTGAGCTTTTATAATTTTTTTTAAGTCTCCAAAAAAAAAAGCCAAAAATCTCAACCTTAAGCCTCCTCTTTGTTTCGGTTCGAATGAGACATCAGCTATATAGAACTCCCCATTTCTTGCACCCTTGTACCTATATATATATATACATATATATATACTTTATATGCTGTACGTATATATAAGCAAAAACTAATATACGAGCGTCTCCCAGAGAGTAAACATGATTTTACGAAAAAAAAAAAAGTCTGCATTTCTAGCTCTTCTCAAGAGAAATGGAGATGGAGGTAATCAAAATTTGAATAGCACCGTTTGAATATTCTGGCTGCGGTGCAAAACTTTCAACAAGATGTGATATACACAAACATATATATATATATGTATATAAATATATAAATATATATATATATATATATATATATATATAAATGTATATATATATTTGGTTTGCTCAGAAAATACGAAAATTCCGGTGAGCCACGAGCTAAATTAGTTTCTTGCACACATACACAGCCACGTGTCGACTTGACAAGATGACATAAACTCAAGGAAGAGGGCGCTGCAAGCAGCGAGAAACAAAATAATTTGGTTTATTCGTAGACAAAGTTTACAAAAGCATCTCACGAGGTAGAATAGCTCGTGCATATTGTTATTTGTCACGCTCTGCTGACATGAAACATCCAAAAGTGTCGCACGTCTTCCGGTTCATCACAGAATGTACAAAATTCAGCGTATAAAAAAAAAAAACGAATTTATTTTTACGTAATGAAAAAATTCTTGGCCCTCTTGATTGTGTCGAGAAAAATGCAATTTTATAATTATCTAGAAAAATTGTCAGAGTGAAAGACAGACGAGATAAAAAAATCGGAATGAAAATATCTTGAGGTGAGAAAAAAATCTGAGAAAAGTTCGTTTTTTGGGACAAAGCCAAAAAAAAATTCTCACGAGATAAAAAATCGAAAAGAAAACGTCTCGAGATGAGAAAACATTTTTGGGCCAAAGCCAAAAAATTCTCACGGGCGAGATAACGGCGAGCACGTTTTTCCGGTTTTCCATTTTTTCTAATTCTTTTTTTTTTTTTTTCTCTCAACGCCAAGAACTCTTCATGATTCGTCCTGATTGCCACGACTCTTGGCCAAGGGTTATCGGGCTCTCTGCCTTTCTCCTATCCATGATACCCTTCATCCCTTTTCTCGACAAAGGTAAAAAAAAAAACGTTTTAACGAAAAATAAATAAAAAATACTTTTCTACATTCCTCGTGTGAAGCTGAAAAAAAATTACGTTGGCTCTCATCTTGACCACGGAAATTCTATACCTATTTGTGAACATGTCACAGGACCCAAAAAAAAAAAAAACGAGTTTCTATAATCCTCTCGCTCTCATCTATGCCTCTCGTGCTCCTGAGCAGCCGACTCACGTATTTCAGCTCTTCGTAAATTTCGTTCGACTTCCGCAAAGCTCCTACATATGTATATATATATTAATATGTACATGTATAGATATATATATATATATATATATATATATATATATATATATATAGAGAGAGAGAGAGAGAGAGAGAGAGAGAGAGAGAGAGAGAGAGAGAGAGAGAGAGAGACAGAGAGACAGAGAGAGAGAGAAAGAGATATATATATATATATATATCTCTATAAGGTAAACCTGGAAAGCCCACAAAATATATGGAATATATCGAGAGAACTGGTGCAGGAATTTCTCGACGTATTAAGCCACGAAATATCCTGTCTGGCATATTCATCATTGGGAAAATCCTTCTTCCATTTATATGGCGAATGCGTGCCCCATCTATTTATATACATATATATATCATAGCCCTTTTATATAGAAGCTAAATTCATCGTATGGCTTAGCTGGTAGACAATTTTCTCTTATTAGGTAGAATATTTATTTTCTTCATCGATGTTTTTTTAGCATAAATAAATCAACATAATTTTTTTTTTTTTTTCATTTTGTTAGGAATATATTTTTTTTTACCGATTATACAACCAGCCAAAATACTAAAAATGTTTTTGATGATTACGATTATCTTGAACAAATCGTTTTTTCTTTTTTTTTTAATCAAAAATATTTAATTAATTTTTTTTAATTTTTTTTCTGACTTTATTCATCGTCAGTCAAATCCTCCATTTCCATAACGAATACAAGCGATTTAAAGATTAGAAAATGTGATTTATATAGCTCAGCAGCTCGATAATTTATTGTTCGGTCGAGCTTTCGTATATTTATTTATTTATAATAATTGATTCAACGAAGATTAATTTTATTTTTGCAGCAAACCAACAATATTTTATTCGTTTTTTTGTTTCTTTGCAGTATAAAAAAAATATTACCAATTGCAAAATAACATTTGAATTAATTATTTGTGTTTTTTTTGTTTGTTGTATTTTTTTTTTTACTTAATTATCGGATATTTTTATTTATTGTTGCAGTTACCAGTGGGCGGGGGTGGGGCCGTGCTGGTGCTCAGCGAGCTCGAGAGCATGGCAGCGCGGCAACAGCGTGAAATAGCCCAGCAAAGGCGACTCCTCGAACAACGAGAAGCTCGTCTCGCCGTGCTTCGTGGCACACAGGTAAATCACCTTTTAACCCTTTCATATTACCTGCCATTCTTACACAATACACAATATATTGTGTATTGTGTAAGAATGGCAACAGAATTTTTTTTCCGAACAAACAATATTGTTTAAAATTATTACAAACACCCACGACATTTATTTATAATTAAAACAAAACACATACATAAAAATGAAAAAGATTAAAACTTTTCAATTGCAAAAAATTTTGGACAACTTTATAAAATACCTTGACAAAAGTACAAAAATAAAAAAATAATATACAGTAAAAAAAAAACGAGACGAGAAACCCTTTTTAACCTTTTAACCCTTTCATATTACCTGCCATTCTTACACAATACACAATATATCCAACAGAATTTTTTCTCCGAACAAACAATATTGTTTAAAATTATTACAAACACCCACGACATTTATTTATAATTAAAACAAAACACATATACAAAAATGAAAAAGATTAAAACTTTTGGATCGCGAAAAATTTTGGACAATTTTATAAAATACTTTGACAAAAGTGCAAAAATAAAAAAATAATATACAGTAAAAAAAAGAAAAAAAAAAGAAATCGTTTGAGTTGAATTTTTGTTTAAATCGACCAAAAATTACATGAATTTTTCACATCAATTTTTTCCCATCTGAAAGTTTCAATTTTTCTCAACCCTGATAAAACGTTTTATTTTTTTGTTCAAATGAAATATTAATTATGTTTTCCATAAAATGGTGTATTTAAAAATCAAAATTAAAAAATAAATCTTTTTTATTAAATTAAATCTAAAACTTTTTAAAATAAATCTTCGAACGATTTATTATCATTTTTGTTAGAAAAGAAAAATAAAAAAAAATCTTTGCCCTTTTTACATTAAAAAGACAAATGTGCAGATAGTGGCGAATTTATATGGAATATAGAGAGGGCGAAGCTTCGTATGTATAACTCGTGCATGTGTGTGTGCAAATATCTTGAAAGAGGAAATTGTCTTCTCTCACCCCTCAGTGTGGAAATTGCAATCGTTTTATCTCCGTCTCGTTTCAAAGCTTCGATTTCTCGGTGTATATTCCTCGGGCGAACAAACCCCTCACTCTCTGTCTCCTTTTCAAAGTCCATATCAGAGTTTTACCTCTCCCACTTATATGTGTGCATGAGAGAAGGAAAGATACAGCCACACGTCGAGTCAACTTCCGGCGATCGAAGCCACTCTCCGAGAGAGCCAACTCTATAGTGGAGGGAACATCCTCTCGGTGGTAAAATTCTCGTGTCTACTCGCCTCGTGATCCACCTCCAGCGAGAAACAAGGAAGAGAGTCTCGATCCGGTGAACCGGATGCGCTGTCACAGAGGCGGAAAAACGATAATAAAAATCCTGTCTTCCTCCATGTATATATATAATATTTACGACAAGGATAAAGCGAATATATATATATATATATATCGATATTCTTGCTTTTCCTGTTCTATATATATATATATATATAGATTTATATATACGACAGGAAAAGCAAGAATATCGAAATATATATATATGCAATTCCAAGTTGGCCAATATAATCGAGCCAGGACGCTACATATGTAGAAAATAAACGAGCAAAAAAAATTTACAAAGTACCCCGAGTGCATGGGCAAGCTCTCATCCACGTTTAGAATAATCACAAGACTCGATTCTTCCCTTCAATTTTTTTTTTTTTTTTTTACATAATTTTAATTTTATTTTCTATCTGCTTGTCTTTGTAACATTTTCGTGTATCACGTAAGCCCACACATTGAGGGTTGTTGCACGTTTAGCAAAGTGTGTGTGTATAAAATTGAGAGAAAGATGAGTAGGGAAAAAAAAAAAAAAAATGCGAGTGAACGTACTCGACCCAGATTGCAGTTTCTATTACGACAATGGGTCATTAGTCGAGTGGGCGATTATCGTGTCTCGTTACTTGTACTTTGCGTATTATAACTGTATCGTAGATGCTACGTGAAAACATTAAATGCATATATATATATATATATATACATTTAATGCTTTCATAGACAGAAGCTTCAAACCAATATATATATATATATATATTGGTTTGAAGCTTCTGTGTGTCATGTACGAAATAGCATGAACGTAATACATGCATATATCGCTATATATAATAAAAATGTCTCGTCTCAACTGTGTACAATGAGACGTTTCTATATATCGGGTGTGTCATTTTTAATCGAATAATGCGTATTTATAATATGTATATAATATACATATGTATAATATATGTGTATGTACTATTTACATGTTGCTTATGTATCAGCTCAACTCTAGACTTTGCCACATACTTTTTTACCACATCTCTCTCTCTCTCTCTCTCTCTCACGTATATATAGCAATTTTCAAACGGGCAGTTTCTCAACGCACACAACACCCGGCCGAGCTACTTTTACCCACCGGTCTCTGTACTTTGCATTATAAAAATAATTAAGTTTTTACATCACTTTAGTTAGAAAATGAGCTTTTTAATTTAATTCTTCAATTTAAGAAAGAATGAGCACAAGTCATGCAAGATTTTTTTTCAATATTCTTATTATTTTTATTTTAATATAAATAAATAAAAAATTCTCGTAAATTTAATTAATTATTTTATATGAGAAAAAGTTTTTAAACACGTAAAAAAAAAAAAAAAAAACAAAAAAAATTATTTCCAAATATATTTTTATCCTTTTGTACGAAAGTTCTGTAAAGAAGAAAGAGCGAAATGTGCTGTAAATTATGTGAATTTTTTTTTACCATTATCATTATCGTTCGCGTATCCTAAAAAGCTCGTAAAAACTATATATATGTATATATATGTCTGTGTAAACAGTTTGAAGAATATGCTACCCCATAAACGAGAAGAGTCGTGAGTACGAACCGACGTTCTTATCTCCGAGTATTTAACCCTTGATAAGAACATGGGGGTCGATTTTCTCTCTTCTTCGGAGCAAATAAACGAGATAAATAAATATTGCGCAACATTCAGGCACCCTTTGAACAATTATACCCAAATTATTTGTTCCCCTCTTACAACTCATTAATTATAATAATGATGATAATATTATTATCCCCAAGTCCCATTCTGTCTGAACTACTTATATCGATAATTAGAATCTTAATTTTTGCTCCTCTCGACACAAAATGTTCTCTAATTCGCTACAGCATTAACGGTAATTCTACGCTCTTTAGATATATATATATATATATATATATATATAACCCACGATGTAACAATATAACACGCATTAAAGTGAAATATGAAAAAGAGAATAAAAGAGAAATAGCTGAGCGAGTTTCCAGTTTCTTCGGATATCTTTTACTGTAATAATATTATTTTACGATTTGCGACAAAGAATTCCAACCGGTTAAATTCATGGGGAGATTCGAATTTCGTGGACGGTCGCGCTCACTTTACGTTCTCAATCCTTTTCCTTCTCTCTTTCTCTCTTTCTCTCTTTCCTTGATCTCCACTATCGGATTACATTCTTTTATGATTCAAAAAGAGCTTAACTTTGTTGCTGACAAAAATCTTCATAAAAATTAAATACTACGTAAATCATTTTCAAGTTTCTATATATATAGATGGCATTATTTATTTTCCAGTAAATATATAATTTATTATCCCGATCAAGCTTAAAAAAAATTCCTTAAAATAATAAAAATTATTTTTCGTTATTTAATTTTTATCTAATAATTATTAATATTTTCACACCACTATGAATTTTATATACAAGCTTGGAAAGAATTTTTCGAGCTACGGAGAGAGTCAGATTTTTTTTTATTAAGAGCACGAATATAGACAATCGATTTACTTGCCAGATTGCTCTGGTATAACTCGATCAATTTCCGGGACAATGCACTGATGCTTCTCGTAGTAAAACTTCCGGGTTTGACATCATTGTCGTATTTCTCACGAATATCTTTTATATATATATATATATATCGATCGAATATATATATATGTATATATATATATATACTTCTGCTATAATAATAACTGCAGTATGTTCACCGATGGATATCGATCCGTCACGATATGATATATCGTTCACATGTATTTGTATGCCTGCTCTTCTATCTTTTATACATTTATATATATATATATATATATATATTTTTTTTTTTTTTTTTTTTTTTTTTTTCCTATACGGATCCATACCGCGTACTTTCTCGTCTACATTTCCCATTTGAAATCGGCAGCCCGAGTGACGAGAGTTCCTCTCTCTCTCTCTCTCTCTCTATATATATATATATATATATATATATATATATCTACTTTTTTCTCCTTTTCTTCCTGAAAAAATTTCTTCTACTCGTCTCTGTAAGAGAAATCGGGATAATGCCATAAAGTTATATCATACGTATGTCGGAGAGAAGAAACGTCGAGTGGGTCTTCGTAATCCTCTCGCGACTCTGAGTCACCTAGAGAGCGAGAGAGAGAGAGAGAGACTCTCAGGTCGATACCCCATCGAGGGCTCACTACATGTAGAGAATTTCCGTATGCCATTTCCCTTCGCCTCTCTATCGCGATGATACAAATTTAATTGTAGAATCAACAAAATGTCACCTCGTTCCGAAAAAATATAACGTTGTCTTCAATCAAAATGAACTAATGAAGGTCAAAAAAAAAAAAAAAAAACAGATGGTCAATTAAATTACAAAATTAATATTTTCCCATGAAAAATTAATTACAGTATGAAAGTGAGCAGCGTATTTAATTATAATAATAATAAAAGGTAGTTTGTAATATTAAAAATCAAAGAATATAATATTCAGAAAAAGGACCAATATTTTTTAAAAAATGTAATAATTATATAATAATAATAATAATAATAATAATAATAAAGGTGTTCTATATCATTTTCACATCGTATTTTTTATTTCGTATTTTTTATTAATCAATCTTTTCGTTTTTTTTTTTTTTTTTTTTTTTTTTTTTTCACAGGAGCCAGCACAGCAAGACAGACTCGCGAGGTTAAGGCATCGACTTGATCAGCAACAGAGTAAACTCAATCGTTTGCGACTACTAAGATCGCAGACTGATCAATCGAGGGCCAACAATGCTACTCTGAGTAAGTGTTATATATATATATATATATATATATATGTATAGTTCTCTCTATATATAATTAAATATCGACTATCTGCGTTAGATCCAATTAACATAATTGGTTCTGGTACACACGCGATCGTTTCCAAGACGTTTGCACTCCCGAGTCATTGATCTCCCTTTGACACTTTCGGAAATTCAATATCCTGTGGTGAATTCCCATCTCAAGACACATTTATACAATAGATCTATATATATATATATATATATATATATATATATATATATATATATTTATATATATATATGTGTAATATATATATATTTGTACCACGTTATATATATATATATATATATATATATAACGCGGTACAAATATATACGGATTGGTTGAATAACATTTTAGATTTTAGCTAAGCGATTTATAAAATTTCTATCTGGGATATACAAAAATTATTCCATACTTTATGAAATTGCAAATAATAACTCGAATAAATTTTTTTGCTAGATAATATTTATAATTTGGTATGAAAAATAATATTTATGCGTCTTATGACTTCTCTCATCTCAATCACGCCCCCCCCTCCCCCCCCCCCCCTCCCCCAAGACCAATAATATACACCGTCTAGTATATCCTATATTGAATACCCTCCAAAAGCCTGAGATGAGAATCAATAGCTCGAATCATACAGCCGTGAGACTCTCGGTGGAGTCCTCTGATTGCCGATTGGATCTTCCTTTGCAAATATTTGACGAAGAGCTAAACGGACGGGCAGCTTGGCAAAAGCGAATGTCGCGACGATAGCAAAGAAAGAAACACACACTAACACACACACACACATATATATATAAATATGTACATATATCAGGGACTCTGTGATCCCTTCGCTTTTTACTATATATATATATATATATATCTTTTTACTATATATACATATATATATATATAGAGAAGAGATCACAGAGGCCCTGATGCTGGAATTGCTGGCAGAAATTCAGAGTAGTCGATGGTACAAAATTATATATATGTGTGTCTCTCTGTGTGTGCGTGTGTGTGTGTGTGTATGCGTGGCTGTTGGCATTACGGCCCAGTAGACAGTACAGAGCTCAATGTAGAGGTGGATCGCCCGAAAAGCAGAGTGCGGAGGATCGAAAATGGCCAGAATGCTGGCTGGAATAATAGCTGAGACAGATAGAGAGAGAGAGAGAGAGAGAGAGAGATAGAGAGAGAGAGAGAGAGAGAGAGAGAGAGAGAGAGAGAGAGAGAGAGAGAGAGAGAGAGAGAGAGAGAGAGAGGGAGGGAGGGAGGGAGGGAGCGGGAGAGAGAGAGAGAAGGGAGAAACGCTAACAAGAGATGATAGTAGAGTATCAAGACTGCTGTGAAAGCCACTGTCGACAAACGAGACAGATCCCATATATATATATACGTATATAGTTATGCTCTATGTACGATATACATATATATATATAAGCACACAGAATTGTAGGCGGATTGAGTCAATAGAAGATAATGAATATACATGTCTATTATCCAAAAGGTTTATACTTGTATACGATAATATATATATATATATATGTATATATGTATGTATATAATATTGCCAACACTTAATTGTCCATGTAGGGAATTTGCAATGGTAAGGCGATTGATATCCCGAGAGTTTCGCCCGAACGATCACGAGATTGTCGAAGGGACGTATCTTAGTACGTCACTAAAGGGTGATATAACGTCTCAAAACTCAGACTGATATAAAGGGGAGAAGAGAGAGGAGGGTTGGAAAGATTATATAGAGGAGGCTAGAGGAATGAGAGGAATAGGAGAATTACCTTATCAGATTCTGTGCAAATTTCTATATTCAATGTCCCAGATGTCCATGCAAGCGCACACTAGCGTAAATATACACGAGAGGAACTTTATGAGGAAGACGAGAAGTAACAGATAGATATATATATATATATTACCGTTACTTCTCGTCTTCATATATATATATATACATATATACATATATTTATATATATACGAATGAGCATAGCTAATGATGGTTGTTGTATTGTCTCTCATGTGTATACTCTCGTCTTATCTTGTAAGACGAGCGATGCAATCGTCGAGATATCGTATAACGAGAGAGCGTGTCGAATGTCTCTCTCATGTCGAGTCCTTTCTCAATGTCATTCACGAGGAAATTCTCCATTCTGTAAACGTGCAGAAAAGTGGGGGGAAAAATCTTAACATTCTGAAAAAATATGTCGACAGGGTGAGAAAAAATGTTGAAAGTTTCGACAATTGATATTGACAATTTTTTATTATGATATTTTTGTGCCAAAAATTAGTCGAGAAATGTTGATAAAGGAGAGCTTCTTCCTGCCTTTTTTTCGTTCAAAATATATTTTTTTTTGTGTTCAACTAGTCAAGATTTCATTTTTTTCTTTTCTTTTTTTTTTTTCCAACTAGTCAAGATTGCATTTTTTTTCTTTTTTTTTTTACGGTTCTTTGACCGTTTACTGACTCATGCGAGGCATTATCGAGAAATTCTCCATTGTACGACCGTGACGTTGACGTGGCGGGTACAACGAGCTCGGAATCTTAACGAATTTTATTGCTGTCTACGTGTCGCTCTCTCGCAGAATTATCTCTCGGCACGCGTCCAATTATCGATTTAATCCACTCGATTAATCGCGAAATAGTGTCTGGACATTCTCACGACGATTTACCGGACTGAAAATCCGGAAAAAATTTCTATCGAGCTCGATTGTCTTGCCCAGAATTAAGCAGAGTGGAGAAAAAAAATTGCCTCAACGCCCCCTGAATTCAAAATTGGCTCAAAAAATTATTTATGCTTGTAAAAAAAATTATGATGAAAAAAAAAATGAAATTTTGATGGAAAAGAAAAAAAATTTGAGCAAAATAAAAATTTAAAGCAAAATTGTAATATTCGTACTTTTAGCTCAAATTATGCGGATTCTTCGATTATTTCAGTTTGCACATTTTACCCCCTTAATTTTCATATACATTCCGCTTGTTTTTTTTGCTCTTTTATTTTACTTTTTCTGCCGATGAATATTTCGTTTCTGCATATATATATATATATATATATGCCGTCACGAGTGTACAAAAATATTACCTCCTGTTTTTGCCACGTAATTACGAAACAATTTTCGACTCGACTCATATAAATTCCGAGATAGGGGATGAAAATATTTGTCGAGGGTGAAACGGTTGAAAATAACTTTCCATCTCGAATACTTTTGTTCTCGTGTCACTTTCACAGATTTTACGCGACGATCATCCAATCTACGTGCCTCAATCTCTCAATGGACCAGACGAGACTTTTTTAATAATGAAAAAAAAATTTTACCCCACGAAAATGAAATAACTTTTATTAAAAGACAAAACAAAAAAAAAAAATCGTTTTTCATCACATCAAGTGAGTCTCTTTTTTATCATACAAATTTACCAAGTACAAAATATTGACGTAAAAAAAATCTCAATGCCGGAATTTTTCACAAATACATGACTCTAATATATCAAACAAATTTTATCCAATTTTATTTCGACGATTATTCAAAATTTTACGATTATTACACTTGTCACTATTTCGATTAAATAATGGCAGGCTGACGTGTGAAATTTTGCCGAAACGCTCAAAAATATTCACTATCGAATAATTAAACCATTTAATTATTATTCACACGAGTGAAACTTCGAGCCAACTGATTAAAAATGTTTGTAGATAAATCCCCTTTAATTCTTTGTGTACCTCGATCATGTTCATGGCATTCCATTAATTATCAACGAAAATACATTCTCATTTGAGCCTGGAATTTTGCATATGGGCCAGATAATCGACTATGTATGTTACACGTTAGTTCGGACGAAAACGTTCGATATATATATATATATATACATATAACGTAAATAACGTTATATATACATATAACGTTATATATATATATATATATATATATATATATATATATATATATATATATAACGTATAACGCATATCTATGTATAGATATAGATATATATAGAGTATATTAATGGTGAGGGAACATTCAGTTTGGTTTTCGTTGTATAATTTTCACGTGTGTTGATAAATTTCCTTTTGAAAGTGTGTAAACGAAATTTGGGCTTCGATCGTTGAGCTAATAGACCAACGAAATATTTAGTCCTCTCGTTAGTTCTCTCGAGCGATAGATCGCTCCTGTGTATCAGGTAAATCGTCCCAGAGCTAACAAAATCGGATCCCATTCGTTAATTAAACTTTTTTGCAGAGCACCCTCGATGCCAATGTTGTAGACACTTTGATCCTCTCGTATACATGGAGAATTTCCGTTTGATCGTTCACCTGTTTTTTATTTTTATTTTTATTTTTATTTTTATTTTTATTTTTATTTTTATTTTTATTTTTATTTTTATTTTTATTTTTATTTTTATTTTTGTTTTTATTTTTATTTTTATTTTTATTTTTATTTGTATTTTTATTTTTATTTTTATTTTTATTTTTATTTTTATTTTTATTTTTATTTTTATTTTTATTTTTATTTTTATTTTACGCGTTCACTCCAAACCTACCAATTATCGAGGGACAAATTTTATTCATCATTGTCGATAAAATTTTTACACCGTTTATATATTTATAAATTCTTATTGAATATTTTCACTGTGAACTTTTGAACCGAATCGCTATCCTAACGATGGGCTTTGTCCAACTTGATCTCATGACTGTATAAACTCGAGGAGACTCCACCAGAAACTTCTCAACGTTATTCAATCCAATTGAAAAAGTTTGATGGCTTTTCATATTATAGCTTATCCCTTCTTGCATCTTCAATATATCCAATATTTTTTTTTTACACGGACAATTTATTTATTATCTTGTAAAAAAATTGTCAAATAATTTTTTTGTTCAATTTAAACAAATTTTATTTTACCTCGATAAATTTTATTTTTTATCAGTTAATTTTACACAATATTATATTTACATGTTTATTTATAATTATTAGGTTTTTTTTTTCATTAGATTTTTTTTTTTTTTATCATTTTTATATAATTTTGAATTATTTGCAATTTTTTTCTTACTTTTTTACGACGAATTTACAAGTCATTGGCCATTGACAAAAGGCCATAAAAATTTGTTCGTTTGGACCCCTAATAAAATATTGAGACTCGGCTATGTGTGCAGATGCGAGGATCATATAATACAAGAAAGCCGAAGACTAACGATGTGTGTCCTGTAGGTGAAAGAGATGAGTGAGAGTTATGAGGAATCGTGTACTCTCCCTATATAAATATATGTATATATATATATATATATATATATATATATATATATATAAATATATATATTTATTTATATATTTATAATATAAATTATATATATATATGTGTATATATATATATACATATATGCATTTGTATACATTCTGGCAACCATATGCAGAAAATCATACAGATATTTATATATATTATTAATGGATACGAGAGGATTATCCAGGACGTGTCTATGGCAACGGGTGTGAAAACCAGAAAATATAAATATATCCTGCTGATATTAGCGTGCACAGGGATAGAGAGAGAGAGAAACCGACGAGAGCCACAGAGAGCATATTTTAATTTTGGAATATGCACCTACTCCATTTTTAATTGAGAAAAGTGCCTTCTCCTGTTTTCTCTCACATTTTTTTTTTGGTTTTTCATTTTTTTTTTCTTATTTTTATAAAATGTTTTTTAAAAAAATATTTTATTTTTTGTCGACAACTCGCCAGCGCTATCTGGTGGCTTTTAAATTCATTTTTTTATACAATGAATACATATATATTTTTTTAGCCTTTGGTGTGTCTTTCACATGACTGCAATTTTTTGCACATTTCTTTTTTAGTTCCCCGAGCGTGATAAAAAAAAAAAAAGAACGCGGTCTCTCAATGGTCAGTAAAAAAAAAAAAGTGAGAGAGAGAGAGAGAGATGGAGCGTAGAATATTGATAAAGGGAATGATAGATGTATAAAATCCTTTTAATCCCGATTTTTTTTCGCTCTCTTTGTCCTCGAATATCCCGATATATATATATATATATATATATATATATACATATATATACATATATACGTATATATACATATATATATGACACGGGATACACGGGACACATATATATATATTAGAGAGTATTCACAGAAACGCGTGAATGACGTGTCGCGAACGGAAGTATGACTCGTAGCCGGAAGTCCCATCGATTCTCGATAATCCGAACGTTTTTTTTTTTCACCCTGTCTCTCATTTTGGTTCGTACATTTTGACGTACAAGCATCTAGATTAATGGGACAAAACGCACTGCAGAAAAATGTTGAATTTTCTCATCAAGCCAAACTATCCGCCATTTTATATCGCTATATATTTTTTTTATTATTTTGCATATTCATGTTTCCGGGTTGAGTCGAAAAACTCACGAAAAAACCGAACAATGGAAAAAAAATTTATTCCTATCGAAAAAAAAGAAAAGAAAAAAAAAAAAAAAAAAAACATTAATGGCTACTCACGAATGAGAGAACGAGAAAAGCTCGTTGGGGAAAACTTCGTTTCCGCGGGAAACCCCCTTGACGCCTTAAGACGAGAGGCCATGAAACGTTACGATAACTCTGGCACACTCGCTCGCGCTCATTGGATCGAGAAAAATGTGAGGAAAAGCATTCTTCTCACGTCTTTCTCTCGTTGCACTTTTTTCCAGTTTTTTTTTTTTTTTTTTTTCTTTTCTTCTTCTTTTCTCAGCCTTTTTTTTACCGATTCCGCAACGCTGCTTTATCACGCTGAAAACAAGGGGGGATAAAAAGTCACGGTGCACCGGAAAAAAAGTAGACGAGATGCTTTTATCACGATCCCTGGCCATTTGTGTACAAAAGAAATGCATTGCTATATATATATATATATATATATATATATATATATATATATGGTGCTTGAGAAAATTTCGTCAATGTTAATATTTACGTTCTCATACATTTTTCCTGATCTAAAATGTCATTTTCAAATAAATTCATTTTAATAATTGACTAATTTACTTGTAGAAAATTTTTATATTTTTTTTAACTAAAATCTATTATTTAATTGAAAAATCGATATGATTTTTGTTTAGTAAAATTAATTAATTTACTTATAGAAATTTTTTATATTTTTTTAAACCAGAATCTATTATTTAATTAAAAAATCGATATGATTCTTGTCTAGTAAAATTAATTAATGTTTTTTTTTCTAGAGCTCAAATAAATTTCAAATAAATTCATCTTAATAATTGACTAATTTACTTATAGAAAATTTTTATATTTTTTTAAACCAGAATCTACTAATTAATTAAAAAATCGATATGATTCTTGTCTAGTAAAATTAATTAATGTTTTTTTTTCTAGAACTCAAATAAATTTCAAATAAATTCATTTTAATAATTAACTAATTTACTTGTAGAAAATTTATATATTTTTTTAAACCAGAATCTACTAATTAATTAAAAAATCGATATGATTTTTGTCTAGTAAAATTAATTAATGTTTTCAAATAAATTTCAAATAAATTCATTTTAATAATTAACTAATTTACTTGTAGAAAATTTTTATATTTTTTTAAACCAGAATCTACTAATTAATTAAAAAATCGATATGATTTTTGTGCAGGAAAATGAATTATTATTATTTTCCTTGATTTTATTCATTTTTTAATTCTCTCTCTATGTGTAAGAATAAATTTTACAGAAAATCATGATCAAAGCAAAGTTGCGATATTCCACGACTAGTTCATACGAGGAAAAAAGATTACTCTGCTTTTTCCGGTAAATCCCTGTCATACAGATATCGTTTATTTCCGGGAATTCGTTTTCCTCTCGCTCAAACGAGTTTCTGACAATATTTTCCTGCATTCTCTCTCCACATTCGTTTTTCCATTATCTCCCTTTTAAATTTCACCGTAACATCTGAGGGTAACGAGACGAGAGGAGAAAGGAATTGTTTTGCAACAATTTTTTATTCCTTTTTTTTTTTATTTTTTATTATGTCCCTCGAGGATAACAAAAAAATTCCTCGTTATGCAGAAAAAAAGAAAGTTCGTTTGACTCTCGACAGCAAAAAAGTCGATCGATGTCCAATCGGGTGAATAGAACGACACTCCCCAGCGTTTTGCTGCTCGGCTCGAGTAAACGAAGCGTGTAACTGAGAATGTCCCAAAAAAAAAAAAAAAAAAAAAAAAAAACAACCTCATTAAAATAAAAAAAGGTAAAAATTCATCGTTTGTCAGGTGGGCCAGTGGATAATAAAATATTAGCTCATTAATCTGAACTCTTGGGATATGCCAATTAAAGCAACGTTCGTAATGGTTTGTTCTGCTTTCTCGCTCGGACCAATAAATTTTTGTCACGTATATATATATATCTACACATGACAAAAATTTATTTATATATATATATACATACATGACAAAAATTTATTTATATATTTATATATATATATATATATATATATATATACATGACAAAAATTTATTTATATATATATATATACACGAAACGCACGAAACGGATATCACGTTTGGACACAACTAATCGCGATCACGTTTAGAAACACATGTGTCATCTCTCGTCATTCTCTTTGCACTAATTGGAATCGAGAATCCCTCGAGAACGAAAGAGAAACGAGACGGTTATATATGGAGATCGACACCTGGATTAAAAAAAATAATAATAAAAAAAATAATAACGAGCAGAGATTGACGATTTGACATTTTTTTATTCCCCTGGTTCGCCAATTTTACAATTGATAGAAAAAAAATCAGACACAACTTCGTTCACACGCCAGTGCAACGACATCTGAGTGAAAAAAAAAAACCTCAAAAAATAGTAAAATTGAAAATAAAAAATAAGGGGTGAATTTGACTATTCTGTGAGGGATGAAAATTCAAATAAATCGATCAAAATTACGAACAACTTTAAAACTAGACAATGTAATTTTTTTTTTATAAAAAAAATATTCAATCAACAAAAAAGTTTAGCAGTTTTTATTATTATTTCGATAGTAGGCTACAAATTATTGATTAATTAACGAGCCACTTGTAATAAATAATTTAAAAATATGAGATTTTTCCCTGTAATGTTTTGCACGAAAATTCATTTGTTTTTCACTCAAATAAAAGTGACAATTTACAAATATTTTGCCATGGATAGTCAGCACACTTACTAATATCCATGAGCACGAATAAATTGATACATGAGTTGCACTTGATGCAATACAAATTTAATCACCGTTTTCCGCTCTCTCTCTCTCTCTCTCTGTACATATATATATATATATATATATATATATATATATATATATATATAGTATATATATATATACATATATGTATATATATATATGCTCAATTTGTTGTCCATTAATTATTGACCGCTCACAAGCTGCCCCATACTCGAAATAAATTCACCAATACGATATAATTCATTTTCAAACAATGAATCAAAGCGATGCGTGATGTAAAAAAATTTGCAAAGAATCGAGTTTGCCCTCGAGTTTCCATGTGATCATACCCTCGAATTTAAATTGACCCTCGACCTCGCCAGCGAAGCCTCTCTCTCTCTCTCTCTCTCTCTCTCCTTCTCATTTTGCCCAGCACGAAATACTCTCGTGTATGTAGACCACAGACGGCTCATACAAAGCTCAACGAGATACATCCTGGCTTGCTCCTCGTCGTCTTCGTCGTGCACCTGTTAGGTGATCAGGTCGTAAAAAAAAAAAAAAAAAAAAAAAAAAAAAAAAATAATCAAAAAGAAAAAAACTCTCCAAGAGCTTTGGGAAGGAAATGAACCAGACAAGAGGCGAACGAAGCGCAGTTTCGCACACGATATAATCTGTAAACTCTCTGGCTGCTGCTCTTCCAGTTGCTCCTCAGTGTAGATTTATATATATAGGTATATGTATACCGTAAGTATTCTCTGGAGATAAAACACTCTGGATAAGAGCCCCACCAGAGCGGATGTCCTGCTCAGAAGGACTGCTAAGGATGAGTAGAAATAATAATAACAATAAGAAAAAAAGAATAAATAACGATAAAGATCCCATAAATAGCGACAAGGAAAATTAAATTTTAATAAATTTTTTGGGCTGTAAGCCGAAAAGGGAAAAATGCTACTATTGGCAATTAAATAAAAATATAATTCTCATTTTACATGTCGAATTGATTTTTTTTCAAAAATTACAATCTCACTTTTGAGTTTTTATGACATGAATTGACGAAAATTGGATAAATTGAAAAGCTTAAATTTAGCCTCAAGTTTTTAATGACTCTAGGAAAATATTTATTTTTTTATATTTAATTTAAATTTAGTGCCAAGTTCTGAGAAATCTGAAAACTTATTGATGTTTTTTTTTTTTTTTTTAATGCCATTAACTACATAAAGTGTGATAAAAAGTGCTGACAATTATATCGCTTTATATCTACACTCGAATTTCGAGAATATCGCGTTGTAGCAGCTGCGAGAATTTATGTCCTTGTCGACAAGGATATGGGAGAAAATACTGGCTGATTCTGCAACAACCACCCTCTGACTCTCATTGCTTACTCGACAATTTGTCTTTTTTTTTTCTACCTGGCGACAAGGAAAATTAAATTTTAATGCATTTTTTGGGCAGAAAGCCGAAAAGGGAAAAATGCTACTATTGGCAATTAAATAAAAATATAATTCTCATTTTACATGTCGAATTGAATTTTTTTCAAAAATTACAATCTCACTTTTGAGTTTTTATAACATGAATTGACGAAAATTGGATAAATTGAAAAGCTTAAATTTAGCCTCAAGTTTTTAATGACTCTAGGAAAATATTTATTTTTTTATATTTAATTTAAATTTAGTGCCAAGTTCTGAGAAATCTGAAAACTTATTGATGTTTTTTTTTTTTTTTTTTAATGCCATTAACTACATAAAGTGTGATAAAAAGTGCTGACAATTATATCGCTTTATATCTACACTCGAATTTCGAGAATATCGCGTTGTAGCAGCTGCGAGAATTTATGTCCTTGTCGACAAGGATATGGGAGAAAATACTGGCTGATTCTGCAACAACCACCCTCTGACTCTCATTGCTTGCTCGACAATTTGTCTTTTTTTTTTATTTTTTACCCAGCCTGCAACATTGTGAATGCCATCCCATGGCAATGTCACCCCTCCCCCTCTGCTTTTCCCTTGCCCTCTCCTCGTCACCTAAGGGAAAATCGTATATATAAATGCAGAGATTCGAATCACGTCTGTCGGTGCCAGAATTTTTTTTTTTCTCCTCATTCTATCCATCCTATTCTTCTCTCATTCCACATCAAGCGATTCCACTCTACCACGAAATTTTGCACCCTCGTTGCACCGTACCAAAATAATTGAACTTTCCACACAATAATTTCCTCCCTCTCGTTCAATTGTGCACTTTAACCCTTTTTTTTTTTTTACATGTAAATTATCAAGTCATATTTGAATTAGGACGAACAAATTTGCAAATGTTATGTTTGTAATTTGATGGTCGTCGTGAAAAACAAAAAAAAATATCGTATTTGCATTATCAAAAAAATCATAACGTTTAGATGCTGAATAAATTTAACAATAAATTTTACGTATTTTAAATATTTCATCATCATTCTAACATTTTTTTTCAATACTGATGTGATGTGAAAAAGCTCGAGCTTTTTTTTTTTATCTCTCTGTTTCGTTTTAATGCTTCACCGTTTCATCTCTAGCTGGCATTTACATCCCTTTTTCTTTATATTCATATATATATATATATATATATATATATATATATATATATATATATCTATATGGAATAGTCCCACATTTATTTTTCATTTTTACTCGCAGACAGACCTTGAGTCTCTTCATTCCCATACACACGTCGCGGAAATATTATGCACGAGAGACAGAAAAATATTTTTCAATCGAGTTTCATACTCGTGGAATATTATTTTCGAGCTAAAAAAATTCGCTGGAAAAATTAAAAAAGCATGACAATAGCAAATTTAAAAAAAAACAGAACTTCAGAGTGAGGGGATGATTTTTTTTTTTTTTTTTTTGACACCCTCGAGACAATTTTGCATCGGTAAAAAAAAGCCGATGATGTGCAAACATCCGGTCAGCGAAAAGTGAACAAAATCGTCTCGATTTTCACCCTTGGCTGGATCGCGTTCTCTCGACCATTCTAATTCAGCTTCCGCTTTCTTGCCAGGAACGAGAGGGCTCTGGATATTGTACACGCGCAGCTGAGCGAGGGTGAATTTTTTTTTTCAACCCCCTCCCCTCCCTGACCCTTCCACAGCCACCGAGACTCTAAATTACAGCTTTCCCTCATTTATCCATTTTTTTTAAACCACCCTTAGTGAAGGGTGAGAAAAGTATATATATATTTGTGTCTTTTCTCATCTCACCTACCCTTTCGAAGATTGATTAAAATTCTGCAAGAGCATTAATATTTCGAAAATTTTAATAATTATATGACAAAAATTTAATCGCATCTAATTTTAAGAAAAAAATAATTCGACATCTTTAACATTTATTACAACTGATATGTTAATGATAAATCGAATAATTATTTATTAATCTCATTCACAAAAATTTATCTACAATATCTCAAGATGAACGCAGCTCTTCGATTCACACGAAATGAAATTCTGATGAAGTATTTTCATTTAAAAACTTTTTCTCGTTCGTCGTAAAAAAAATTTCTTGATTTTTTTTCATTTTTTTTTATAATTTATTGTCTAGTAATTTGGTGCAGACTAAAAGTTCTTATTTGAATTATTTATTTATCCCGTGAATAACGAATGAGAAATACCGTCGCTTACGCGCTGGTTCGAATTCACCCGAGATTATAAAAGTTTTTGAATCCGACGAACCGAGTGAGAGACCAGTAGTTAACCCTGTCTGAGCTTTCTTGTCTCTCGTATGTCTCCGTGGATTTAGTGAAGTCCGCTAGCAGATGTGCCATAATACATACCTATATATATATATATAGGTATATATATATATGTACATATATACATATATATACGTATATACATATATACACACACACACACCCATATATATATAGAGAAGATATGGAATGACGAGAGCTCTCTATCGGCCACATTTCCCTGTGGCCTTTTGATGGAATTCCTTAGCGACGAATATCTGTTAGATATAGTAATAGAGAAGAAAAGAAAGATATATTAAAATCTTGAGTTATGTGGATAGTCGAGGATCCTGAATTTCTATGAATTCTTGATTTTACGATCCTATGGAAATGCGCATTGAATTTATA
Source organism: Dyspetes luteomarginatus (assembly GCA_963669185.1). Classification (NCBI taxonomy): domain Eukaryota; kingdom Metazoa; phylum Arthropoda; class Insecta; order Hymenoptera; family Ichneumonidae; genus Dyspetes; species Dyspetes luteomarginatus. The sequence continues at coordinate 1,620,797 of OY769910.1, read as the reverse complement.
TATATAGATCCTTGATGCTTCTCTCATTTTTCACGTTTTTCTGTGCTCTCTTGTCGCTGACGAGAATTTCTCACTTACGATTTTCGAATGACAAAAATGAAGAAGAGATTAAGGCGACAAAAAATATTTTAAGGACTTACTAATTCGTAAATTAGCGCATGAGATAATCGTGTCACTTTATTTTGTATTTTTTGGCTTTTGAAATGAGAATTAAGTAGAACAAGCCTGCTATGGTCAGACAATCAGTGGAACTTTTAATAAAAGTAAATTCATATGATTGGCTTATTACGTACGATATTTTTTTTTTAAATTAATTTGGAATTCTTTGAAGCTCAATGTATTTTCATCCGTCAAATTGACAATTTTTTTATTATTATTTTTATTTTAAATAATCAAAAATTGACGATTTTTATTCCAATTTTCGATTTTTTTTTTTTTTTTTTTTCCACCCAAGGGCAAAATTTTAAAAAAAAATATTTGTGTGCATAGGAGAAAGAAACAGAGATATCTCTCGTCGTCTTTGCCGAAGGCTTTACGATCCCATTAAAGTCCTCAGGACAACCGGAAAACGACGAGAGATCGTTAACCTGGGTAGCTCTTGGGTGTAAATCTGCAAGCTGTTACAGTCGACTCTGATGCTGCCTCGACCAACCCAGTTATCAGAGGGGATACTCGAGATTATTTCTTCCAAACGCGTTTATATTATACTCCCTCGAGATTTAAAGATCGCGTATAATAATATCAAATTATGTTTATCGGCCATTACAGACGAAATCGACAGGTCTGTGACCCTCTCTGAGATTTTATTCAAATTTTTTTATTACGTCTATTACAACCCTAAATGGAATGCATTTTTTTTTTTTTTTATTACGATAACGATTAAATTTAAAAAAAAACATTAAAATCCTGATAAAATTTACAAAAATTCTGTGTTAAATATCAAAATTTTTAAGTCACATCCCAGAGAATAGGCCATTTTTTTCAATTACTCTACTACACACTCTATTGAATCGAACATTTTTTAAAAATAACATCCAGTGAGCCTAACCTTTTGTTTCGAGTTTTTTATTTATTTATTATTAATCAAATAGGGGCTGGAAAAAAAATCTGCCAAACTGCATGATACTTAAGGGTTGTATAAACCGTTTATAAAAAGTTTGTGACCATTTTCAGAAAGTGGGGGGTCACGAACTTGTCGATTGGGCTGTTGATCCCCCATATATATATATATATATATATATATATATATATATATATATATATTGGGTGAAAAAAAAATTATATATATACCTATATTTGACGTTACGAGATTATGGCACATAAGGGACGTCCACAAAAGCCTGAGTAATAAAATCGTGAAACATTAAAATATGAATCAAGTACGTTATTTTACGATGATATACAAACACTTATAGCCACGAGACTTACGACGAATTTATTTATACGAGTCTCACCCACGCTTTATTTCAAGTATATCTAATAAAGAGCTGCGATAACCTCAGAATGAAGAAACTTTTTTTTCCCTAAACGATAAAACTAGAAAATTTAACGTTTTTTTTTTTTTTCCTATTTGATATAAAATTTATGATACATTTTTATCTCCCAATTTGATCAAATCACTGGATAAATAAATTATTAATCCTCAACAGAGATTTAAAAAAAATATAGTCTCATTAAAGTGCCTTAATCAGCTGTTTTATTACGACAGAGTATAAACGATCATAAAGTTCCTTAATCATTATTTTTATTATTTTATTATGCCCATTAATATTATCCAAAAGTATAAACTCGTGAATTTTACAAATAAAAAAAAAAACATTGGAATCGTAAAAGCTCACACGTACGAAAAAAGTGCCTACTGGAAGGTTTTTTTTGCCAATTAGTGGTGCACTGAATGAACACAAATAAAGTAGAAAAAGAGTGGGCACGATATCAAACGTGGTTCACACACGAAACCCTCCACCCCATATACGTACATAAATACATATATATATATATATATGTATATATATAATATATAACAAGTACTTACCTATGTATATATATAATAGATATGTACTTGGGTACACCTTTGATCTTCGTAATAACACGAAAGGTATGACCCTGGAACGATAACGAGAACGCACTTGTCGATATACTGACTTTTTATCGTCGACTCTTGATAGTGGCCGCTCTCTACGTTCTCTCATTTCTTCTATATTCCTATTTATACACTATCGTACATGAGTCTTTGCTTTCACCCTTTTCTCCATTCTATTATCCCTATATATATATATTTATAGATATATAGATAAATAGACATATATATGTATATATGTACATATTTATTTCTATGTACACATATTACACGATGAAACGAAGGGGTGAAAGACAAAGAGCCACACAATACGCTCGATATCTTCTCGCTTGCATGGGGGTGTGACCACAAGAGTACTTGCCGGCCGGTGGTCAAGCACAAAAACCATCTACAGGCCATACACTAATATTGATACAATACAATGACATACGCCCTCGTGTCACCAGGTTTATCCGAGCGTAAAATGAGATCGCTGTATATGCTATATAGTGCTATATGTGTATATGGATTTTTTTTTTCATCCTTGTCTTTGGTATAAAGTGTCCTAAAAAAAAACATCTTTTTTTGACATGATCTTTGTTTTTTTTTTTTTTCATTAAAGATCGAAAATTTGGTAAAAATATGAGAAAAATTTAATTAAATATAAATTTTTGTATAATTTCTTATTAGCAAAATAGAATAAATTTTTGTGCTTCTGAGACCAGTAAAAATTAAAATCTTTATTCCAAAAATCTAAAACTTGATTAGATATTTTTTTTTTTATACACTCTGCATCATACTCGGAAATAAAAAATATCGCCGATGGTGAGGATATCAGACATAGGTCGGGTTGGTGTGGAATGCCTCGTATATACGTATAGATTGCGTGTGCCCCCTTATATATATATATATATGTATGTATGTATTATTCATATAAGCCAATAGTACGAGGGGATGACAGGGCATTATTTCAGTATTGGCTGATGCCCACATCGATGTTTTATGGCCTATCAACAAAGCATATTCTTCAAAGATTGGAAATTGTAACGTTACGAACGTTAAATTTCTCGTTAACGCTCATACACGCCAGCTTGAATATACTTTTATGTATATAAATCGATTTTTACCACTATAGACGATAATCTCTTTTTTATTTGTTTTGTAATTTAAGCCGAATAAAGCTTTTCGTGTCTATCAATTTTTTCTAATGCGAGATTTTTATTTATTTATTTATTTGTATTTATTTATTTATTCATTTATTTATTTATTTATTTACACTTCATTCGTGAGATTCTTATTTCGGGGAGAGAAAATTGGAGATGAATTTTATTATTAAAATGTTAACCTCGACATATTCTTCAAAGACGATATATTATATTATAATCCCCTCATCGGTCGAGTCTATGCACGGCTGTTTAAGGAGATTATTCATTTTTTTATATTTTCCAATCTTCTTATACATTTTTTTTTTCTTATTTTTTTTTTTTCTTGTTCAAAAGATTTTTATCATATTTTGCGCGAGATTTGATGCGAGGTCTCGAGTACACTCTTCGACGATCTTTGAAGCGAGAAATCGAGGATCCTCTCGTGGCGTTGGTCCCATTGTCCTCGTATACGACACAAGGGAATCAACCCTTTGTCTCCTGTCATCTCTCGAGCCAGAGATGCACGCCTTATGCCTTACAGTTCTAATAAAAGATTCTCTATATGTTGAAAACAAAAAAAAAGCGAAAAAAAAATCTCCTGGACCAAATATGAGCGAAAAAATCGAATTTTTAGGGAGAAAAAGCTCATCGACACTTTTACGAAGAAAAAAAATGCAATTTTTTATTCCAGATTCAATTTTTCATTAAAAAAAATACTATCGTGACACTTTTTAATTAATTTCCGTCAATCAGAAATTTCAATGTAACATTTGACTTTTTTTCTTAACTATTAGAATATTGTTACGTTTTTTCGTGATACTTTTTAATTAATTTCCGTCAATCAGAAATTTAAATGTAACATTTTTATGTAATAAAAAATATAAAATATTTTTCAACTAATTCCACTCTCAAGTCTCATCTTGACATTGTCAATCTCTCTTTCAGCCTCCGATCTTGACTGCATAAGGGCTCTATTCAATGAGAAGGAGAAGGAATTGTCACTGGCGGTTGCAAAAGTCGAGGAGCTTACGCGACAGCTCGAGGAGCTCAGGGGACGTCACAACGGGGCTAATGGCGCCGGTGGCAACGGCCAAATGTCAACACCAGCCAGTGCCGAGCTCGAGAAATTGCGCCGAGAGCTCATGGTAAGTGACAATGTAAAACGACTCGATTCTATGAACTCGTAATTTTCATACATCTCATTCCCTCCATTACGTCCATTTTCTCCTCCATGACAGACACGAACAAGACAAAAAAAAATGTAAATTTACTCATCAACCCTTAAATATGCCAATATTTAATTATTTATCACTAAAAATCGTTGCATTGTCTCGTAAATATTTTTTACCCTCAACTCAGTCATAATTCAAACATTCAATAATTTTGAAGTTCAATCTCTCGATTCTCAATAATAATAATTTAAAGATTCAATAATTTATTTATTTATGTGTCTCGCCTCGTCCATTTGTGCAGTATCGTAACAAGATGAACGAGCAACAAAATCAGGTGGTCTCACAGCAAAGGCTCGCACTTGCCCAACGTCAGGCTGAAATGGCATCGATAGACGCGAGAATAGCTCAGCTACAGGGTCGACTTCAACGTAAAAGAGCATTGAATCAACGATTGAGCCAACAATTGGGTGCTGCTAATCGTCAAGGAAATACTCAACAGCCAGGATTTCAGGATTCAAAGCACGAGTTTAATAATTCGACAAAACAACGACCAGCTGGAAATATTGCTGCGATTGAGCCGTACAGTCACATACCAAACGATAATGACTTTAATCTCAATAAAAATGATCCCAAGTATCAAACTTTACCCTACAACACAAAGTTCACCGTTAATTTCAAACCGAGCGAGGACGATGTGAATAAAAATAAAATTCAGCACAGCGCAAGTGCATCGCAGATTGGTCAGAGATCGGCATTTCAGCAATTTGGTCATCAGATTGCTCACAGTCAGTCACAATCGCACATACAGGGTGAGTTATTTTTTTTTTTTTCGAATTAAAATAATACTAATGTGTAATTAAATTTATCGAAAATTTCTATAAAATTGTAGATCTTTTATAAAAAAAAAACATTCAATTTATTTCATTGAAAGAAAATAACTTTTTTGTCTTTCTCGAAATTAGGTCAGTCGCAGCTTCTTGGCATGAGCCAACAATCATCCCAGCAGCAGCAGCAGCAGCAACAACAACAACAGCAGCAAAACAGTCCACAGGGTTATCCAGCGCAGCCCAATAATCTTCCCCCACCAACGCAAACGACCAACAACAATAGCAACAACAATAGCAACAACAACAACAACAATAACAACAACAACAATATAAACAATCAGCAATTAAACGTAAATAATTCAATAACAGGACAGACTGGATTTAGCCAGGATGGCCAGACACAGTTGCAAAATACTCGACTTCATGGTAATTCACAACAGCAAATGCAACATCCCTCGATATGCCAGAAACAACAGCAAAGTTCGACAAATTCGTCAAATTCGAGCCTGGCTAGTGGACAATCGATAACTCAATCGCACAATCATCGAAATTTACAAACTCATCAAAAGCCAGTGTCGAGTGTAGCACCGAGTTTTCCAGTAAAATCACCAATTTATCAAACATCATCGACAAAAATTCATCCAGTTATGCCACAAACATTGAGTCTGATAGGACGTGGTCACGTGACAAATTCTCAAAGTACATATTTAGGGCACGTTGGTGGACCAATAAATTCACAAAGTCCACAAGGAGCCCAACAATTGTCACAAATTTTACAAAATCATCAAGATTCAAATTTTTCATCAAGACATAATTATCAACATACGGCACAAACAATTGGACAATATTCATCGTACAGGAGCCAAAATTCACCAAATATGACACCAGGTGGAGCCGGCCACATGGCACAAGGAAATGGTAATTTTTCTGGCTATACGAATTCTGGCTCGTACAATCAGACTCAATTGCCTGGTACGAATCAGCAGGATATTATTTCACAGCAAAATAATGAGAGATCAAAAAACGACGCTACGAAAATAAGCCAAGATAAACATGAATTGCATGGAAAACATGAGCACCATAATATGAGATACGAGCAACAAATATTCGAGCCAAAAAATGATAATCAAAGTGGAAAATATGAGCACGCGAGCCAATCGACAAAAGTTTACGAATCATCTGGCACGAAGCATGATCAAATTAGCCCACAAACGAGCAATAAATACGAGACCATGAAACACGAGCAAAATAAATACGAGACAGCTTTTTCGAGACACGAGCATCATCAAAGTGGAAAATTTGAACAGAGTCAACAATTTCAAACGACTAATAATCAATTTAAACATGATCAGCATGAAATTCGTGGCTCAACGAAATACGAGCATGGCACACAATTCAAACATGAACAATTGGCCAAATTTGAACCCTCTGGAAATTTTTCACAATTTAAACTGCAGGAACAAAAATTTGAACAAACTCCAGGACGTGAAAATATATTGTCAGACCATACGAGCCAATTGGCCAAACACGATCATGCTGTTAAATTTGAACCACCCACCAAACTTACTGACAAAAATCATCACGAGCTTGAAAAATCAAAAATTATCGATAATCCTGAGAGAAAAATTAATCATTTTGCTGATGGTAAAAATGAGGACAAAACTAAACCGGCATTACCCCCAAAACCGAGCAAGCCAAATCCACCACCCAGACTTACTCATCATGAGAAGAACGAAGTTACGGATATTATTGTCGAGGCCAAACAATCACCGCCAATCACTATAAGCTTGAGGTACAAATTTTTATTACATATATATCAATTTTTCGTTCCAACAAATTTTATGTTTAATTTTTGACGAATTGAAAGTTATTCATTTTTAAATAACGATTGGAAAAATATTTTTTTTTCTTTTTTTTTTACCACTTTGGTATTTTTGGAAAAAAATTTGCTTTGAAATTATATATTTCATTATATAATTATATATAAATTAATTATATATATATATATATACAAATTTGAGTTTTATTCAAGGGAAGTAATTTTTGTAAAATTGTTACACGAACATAAATTCCATCAGAATTTACGTACGAGATAAAAATGTAAAAAAAAAACAATTCTTTATTCATTTGAAATTCGAAGAATATTCAAATAATAATAATAATGGCGAAAACTTATAAAGAAGACAATTGGAAAAAAAAAAATGATTTTCTTGGAATGTTTATCAAGGCGATTCGAGAAAAAGTCTTTTAGTATATTTGTTAACGTGTCTCTTGTTCGACGTAACGGGATTATTCAATCGAGTCTCACGTTTCTATTTCCTCTCATCGTCAATTCGTCTATATTCGCGCACACGATCAACGATCTCGCATTTCCTCGTCATTGCACAATGTTTTTTTCGTCTATAAATTTGCGATGACAGTGCAAGTGTCTGGCAATTGTTGACGTACGCGAAGATTTCTCGAAAACTCGTGCCTGCCCCCCTTCTCACTCTCACCGCCACTATTTCTCTCTCCCTCTCACTCTCTAGATCGTATAATGACAAAACGTTTATACGCTAAAAGTTTATTTATAAAATGTTAATTAGTCCACGATCGATTTGGCGAGTGAATCTCAAACGGCCTGTCTCTCGTACCTAATAGATACGGAAATAGAACGTGTCCGTCGACTGGCAGAATTTTCTTCTCGTGAAAGAGAAAGAGAGAAAGAGAGAGAGAGAGAGACAACAGAGCGTGAGTAAAAATCACGCACTTAGTGAGTCTGAGACCTCCGCAATTGATAGAGCCGAGAAAGACAATCCAAAAATCCTCTCTCTCTCTCTCTCTTGTCTCATTTGCTTTTTTTTCGCTCGTGAGTTCGTTCCTCGTACATACTAATTACACAATACGTATAACCTATAACTTCCGGTTTGTTTTCAAGAGCACGTCTTATATTGGCTTTTTTATTGAAATGTAAAAGCTGACGCAGCTTATATATCGATAGTCAAGTGAGCAATAAATGGCATTATTTTTTTTTTTTTTTTTAACAATTGAGTGATTCATTACGAGTGAATATATATATATATATAACGAATTGTATAACAAATTGTCGTATATTTAATTAAATGTGTTTTCTTTTTGTTATTTTAATATTATTATTTTTACTGTACAGAAGCGAAAAGGAAGAGGAAATTCCACCGATCCCAACATCCGAGCCACCAGAGTCACCAATCGAGACCCAAGTGACAAATCATCAAATAATCAAAGCACGTCCATTGTCACTTAAAAAAGGTCCGCTCTCGGAACAGCCGAGATTACGTTATGCAAAATCAAATGTTCACGTATCGATAAATCGACGTATCGAAATGCCACCGGCATTTTTATTTCCGGAAACTGAGATACCAGCTGATCTTATGCAAACTGAACAAATTCAACAACAACAGCAGCAACAACAATCATCAACACCAGACGTTACGGATAATTGTAAAAAATCAATTTCGAATAATATTGGAATTTGCGAGGATTTAATTGGTAACGAAAAACTGGAGGATTCGGACATTGTTGATGCTTTGAACGTAATTAATATTGAGGATAAACTGAAAATAAATAAAATTGAAACGAGTGAAAAACGATCCGACACTGATATCGATTGCAAAACAACGGAAATTGTCAGAAGAAAAAAAGGCAATTTGAAATCAACCACGGGAAAAGTTAATCTCTCAAGACGGGTCTCCTTCGATCCGTTGGCTCTTCTTCTCGATGCAAGCCTCGAGGGTGAACTCGAACTTGTGAAAAAAACTGCAAAGGAAGTTGCCAATCCTAGCTCAGCAAATGACGAGGGCATCACCGCTCTTCATAATGCAATTTGTGCTGGACATCTTGAAATTGTCAAATTTCTCGTCGAGTTTGGATGCGATGTCAATGCTCAGGATAGCGACGGATGGTAAGTTCGTCAAATCGTTTATTCTTTTGTGAATATTTTTTATTACTTATTTGTAATTTAACAATTTTTACACGATTTTTTGTTTCGCCAATGAGAAAAAAAAAAATTTACTAGTTGATTTTATCCTTATCGTAGAATTGTATGAGCCTATTTTTATTTTACAAAAATAAATTATTGTCAAAGTTCTGACAATTTTACGATTTTTTGTTTCTCGTCTTTTTACCATGAAAATAATTTTTCGAGACTTTGATATATATATATATATTTTTTTTCAAAGGACTCCACTTCATTGCGCAGCGAGTTGCAATAATCTCGCAATGGTGAGATTTTTGGTTGAGCACGGGGCTTGCATATTTGCAACGACACTCTCGGACCACGAGACAGCAGCAGAAAAGTGCGAAGAGGATGAAGAAGGCTTCGATGGATGTTCCGAGTATCTTTACAGTGAGTTATCGATTTCTCGATAAGCACGAAATTTTGTTTTTTTTTTTAATTAAAAAGACGACTCGGATTTATCGAATTAATCGATTACGATTAATTTTTTAGGCGTTCAAGAAAAACTGGGCATTATGAACAACGGACAAGTTTACGCTGTATTTGATTACGAGGCACAGCACAGCGATGAGCTAACACTAAAAAACAGCGATTCGTTAATTATTCTTCGAAAAGGCGATGACAATGAGAGAGAATGGTGGTGGAGCAAACTCGGACATCGAGAGGGCTACGTACCTCGAAATTTATTGGGCGTGAGTCTTCTATTTTTTTTTTATCCATTCAATATTTTGTTTTTTTTTTTTAATTTTTGTCCATTTGATTGAATTAAAAATTCAAATATCTCATGAAAATTATTTGCCATTGATCATTGCGCTATTTTGTCGTAAAAAAAAAAAATCTATAAAATAGTAACAGTAATTTTATTATTATAATAAAATTTGTTTTTTTTTCATAAATTTTTCCAGCTATATCCGAGAGTTCAACCAGCTAAAGCAGACTGAGAGGCTCATCAATTAATCTGCAAGAGTTTCATTGATATCCGAAACATTTATCACCACAGTATTCAATTTGCAGCTTTATCTTGTTAGGTATTCTTTTTTTTTTTTTTTCTTTCTATAGTGTAATTGTAATGTTAAAAATTTATTATATTATTTAATCGCGTGTAGTCTCCGATGAGAGAAGCAAAAAAAAAACAACAAATCACAGCTACAAATTTTAATTTAATCGCTCTGCAACGAGCTACAAGCATTCACTTTACGAATTACCAATTTCTACGAGACAATTGCAATTGAATTCTTATCTGAATGTGATTTTTTTGCAACTTAAATTTTAATTGTTTCTTTTTTTTTCCACGTACGAAAAAAAAAAAATGACTCGTTTTGATAATTGCACTTATAAATTTTGAAATAATAGAGAGTGAAATTTGGCGTGGCTACTCAAAACTTTTTACGCGTGTGTCGATGCTTTTTGAAAAATTTCCCCTTTTGGATCTTTGCACTAGCTCGAGAATTTATAGCTCTCCTTGTACAGATCGTGCCGAGTCTCTCGATTATCCTCGAGATTGGACAATATGAAAAAAAATAAAAAATAATCATAATAATAATAATAATAATAATACGAGGTTGCAAATTTATGTGTGCATTTTTATCAAAAGTATATATTTTGTCATATTAATCGTGTGAAAAAGTTCACGACGATTTGAATTCCTTACTATTTGTTTCACCTAAATGTTTTATGTTTAGATGAAGTCAAATTTTTTACGTTTCTCGAACTCTCGAGGTCTTGTTACGTTTTTTTCATTTATTTTTTTCTTTTCAATCGAAATTTTCCAAATCCGACAGTACGATGTTTACTTTGGATTCGGAAAATGTTCGTTTTTAAACGGAAACGTATACTCTAAGCTTGCCAATATTACATTTTACGTTGTAACGATATTATTTTTATTTTAGTCAGTCGCGACCACGCAAAGTCGCATCCGAATTATAAATAAATTTATTATAAAAAAAAAAAAACGAAATGAGGAAAGAGGAAAAGAAAATTCCGTCACGATGGAATTTTTTGCGCGTAATTTAGGGACTATTTACCCTCAAACAGCCGATGTAAATGGGAACACGGGTAAAATATAAACGTGACAATATATATATATATATATATATATATATATTGCCACTTTAACGCGTGACGACAACCCTCGACGGAATCTGACGAAGAGATTATACTGATTAATGAGAATTAAAAAAAAAAATGTGTGCCTTTGAAAATAATATTGACAAGATTATGTAAGATTGCACGATATATTATTAAAAAAAAAAAATTGTTTTTCATAAAAAAAAAAGAAAAACCTCTCAAAGCTTCGAACTACCCTTCATCCCAAATTTATTGGTCCTGATAAAGTTCAATGGAGAAATAAACGACGACAAGGTAAGTTTTTGACATATGCAAAGTTGACCGACCACTTTAACTATTTAACTTTTTCTTTTTCTACTCATTAGGGAATCGTTCGAGAATGATTGGAAGTCTAATTAAAACGTATGGGAGTCAACCGATCTTTTTAAATCGAGAAATCAAAATTTGAGTGTAAAGTTAGCCGAACGCAATTTGACCTTTAACCGGTTCGATTGAATGAAGTCCAAATCAACGCGAAATCATTAGGGGATGACGAATCATCTAACTATATCGTTAGGGAGCCTTTAGTTTTTCCGTCAGATCATTATCATCAGAGAATCATTCATTGCACGAGATAAAACAATTACATATTGCACCCGGCGATTGTGCAAAGTGCAGCGAGAGCATATTCCCTATCCTTGACTTGAAGACGAGCATGCGAAGGATCCAGTTTAGTACTGGCCTTAGTTACAAAAGGCACTGTAGTCGCGGTGACGTAACTTCCGGTTAAATTTGATCGCTTGCGACATCACTTCCGCTTGATTTGACGACGACACTTCCGGTCGGTTTGACGTCAGTTCCGGTCGCTTTGACGTCACTTCCGGTTGATTTTACGTCACTTCCGGTTGCTTTGACGTCACTTCCGGTTGAGTTTACGTCACTTCCGGTCGCTTAGATGTCACTTCCGGTTGATTTGACGTCACTCGCGGTCGCTTAGACGTCACTTCCGGTTGATTTGACGTCACTTCTGGTTGATTTTACGTCACTTCCGGTTGATTTTACGTCACTTCCGGTTGATTTTACGTCACTTCCGGTTGATTTGACGTCACTTTTGGTCGCTTTGACGTCACTTCCGGTTGATATTACGTCATTTCCGGTTGATCTGACATCACTTCCGGTTGATTCCACATCACTTCCGGTCGAAGTGACATCACTTCCGGTCGCTTTGTCGTCACTTCCGGTTGATTTGACGTCACTTCCGGTTGATCCGACGTAACTTCCGGTCGCTTTGACGTCACTTCCAGTCACTTTCTCGTCACTTCCGGTCGCTTTGACATCACTTCCGGTCGCTTTGTCGTCACTTCCGGTTGATTTGACGTCACTTCCGGTTGATACGACGTCACTTCCGGTTCATTGTACGTCACTTCCGATCGCTTTGACGTCACTTCCGGTCGCTGTAACGTCACTTCCGGTCGCTTTGACGTCACTTCCGGTTGATTTTACGTCACTTCCGGTTGATCCGACGTCACTTCCGGTTGATTCCACATCACTTCCAGTCGATTTGACGTCACTTCCTGTTGATTTTACGTCACTTCCGGTCGCTATGACGTCACTTCCGGTCATCTGAGGAAGTGACGCCACGACGGTGGCGCCAACTGCCAGGGAGTTCGCGAAGCTGCAAAATTGCAAGGCAAAAATTTGAAATTTCTCCCCACGACGGTGGCGCCATTCCTCACCGGTAGCGGTGAGTTCGCGAAGCTAAAAAATTTCGAGGCAAAAATTTTCCGCCACGACGGTGGCGCCATTCCTCACCGGTAGCGGTGAGTTCGCGAAGCTAAAAAATTTCGAGGCAAAAATTTTCCGCCACGACGGTGGCGCCATTCCTCACCGGTAGCGGTGAGTTCGCGAAGCTAAAAAATTTCGAGGCAAAAATTTTCCGCCACGACGGTGGCGCCATTCCTCACCGGTAGCGGTGAGTTCGCGAAGCTGCAAAATTTCGCGGCAAAAAAATTCCGCCACGACGGTGGCGCCATTCCTCACCGGTAGCGGTGAGTTCGCGAAGCTACAAAATTGCAAGGCAAAAATTTGAAATTTCTCCCCACGACGGTGGCGCCATTCCTCACCGGTAGCGGTGAGTTCGCGAAGCTAAAAAATTTCGAGGCAAAAATTTTCCGCCACGACGGTGGCGCCATTCCTCACCGGTAGCGGTGAGTTCGCGAAGCTAAAAAATTTCGAGGCAAAAATTTTCCGCCACGACGGTGGCGCCATTCCTCACCGGTAGCGGTGAGTTCGCGAAGCTGCAAAATTTCGCGGCAAAAAAATTCCGCCACGACGGTGGCGCCATTCCTCACCGGTAGCGGTGAGTTCGCGAAGCTACAAAATTGCAAGGCAAAAATTTGAAATTTCTTCCCACGACGGTGGCGCCATTCCTCACCGGTAGCGGTGAGTTCGCGAAGCTAAAAAATTTCGAGGCAAAAATTTTCCGCCACGACGGTGGCGCCATTCCTCACCGGTAGCGGTGAGTTCGCGAAGCTGCAAAATTTCGCGGCAAAAAAATTCCGCCACGACGGTGGCGCCATTCCTCACCGGTAGCGGTGAGTTCGCGAAGCTACAAAATTGCAAGGCAAAAATTTGAAATTTCTCCCCACGATGGTGGCGTCATTCCTCACCGGTAGCGGTGAGTTCGCGAAGCTACAAAATTGCAAGGAAAAATTTGTAATTTCTCCCCACGACGGTGGCGCCATCTGCCGGCGAGTTCACGAAGCTACTGAATTGCGAACACATCGAGTTGCGATGACGTCACGAGCGGTCGCGATGACGTTAAATCAGCCGGAAGTGACGTTGAAGCGACTGGAAGTGACGTAAAATCAACCGGAAGTGACGTACAATCAACCGAAAGTGACGTAATATAACCGGAAGTGACGTAAAATCAACCGGAAGACACGTAAAATCAACCGGAAGACACGTAAAATCAACCGGAAGTGACGTAATCCAACCAAAAATGACGTTAAATCAACCGGAAGTGACGTAATCTAAATGGAAGTAACGTAAAATCAACCGGAAGTAACGGAAAATCAACCGGAAGCGACATAATCTAAATGGAAGTGACGTCAAATCAACCGGAAGTGACGTCAAAGCGACCGGAAGTGACGTTAAATCAACCCAGTGATGGAAAACCAGCCGGAAGTGACGTCAAATTAACCGGAAGTAACGTCGAAGCGACCGGAAGTGACGGCAAACCGACCGGAAGTGACGGCAAACCGACCGGAAGAGACCGGAAGTGACGTCAAATCAACCCAGTGATGGAAAACTAGCCGGAAGTGACGTCAAATTAACCGGAAGTAACGTCAAAGCGACCGGAAGTGACGGCAAACCAACCGGAAGTGACGGCAAAGCGACCGGAAGTGACATCACAGCGACTGGAAGTGACGTCACAGCAACCGGAAGTAACGTCAAATCAACCATTAATGACGTCAAATCGACCGGAAGTGTCGTAAATCCAACCGGAAGTGACGTCAAATCGACCGGACGTAGCGTCACTTCCGGAAATGACGTCATCGCGACCGGAAGTGACGTCAAATTCAACCGGAAGTAACGTCGCGAGCGGTCAGTATTTTTTGGTTTATGGAATTTAGTTTCGTAATAGCTTATTTAATCCATCATTGTTTTGTAGAGTTGAGGATTATACAATTAAAACGTCTGATACTTCATAAACGGCCTCCTATGATGGAAAAAGATGCACTAAGCGGTTAGGTGCAGGCGTCGGTCCGTTATTTATATAATCTAAAATGAATAGCTGGATAAATGTCCTACTTTCTCAGCTAACTTTATGCTAGCCCATCTCAATTATATTATACCTATTTGCTGATGATTAATTATCCAATCAGAATAGGTAGATGCGAATCATTAATTGCACGAGATAAAACCATTTTTGTATCCGTTGAGTGTGCAGCGTGTCGCGAGAGCTCTCGTATCGGCTAAGCAATGAGAGTGCTTCCGGTTATGTTATTTCGTTGATAGGATTTGTATTAATTCATCGATTTAGTTCTATGAGCCCTTAAGACGAAAAAGAAAAAAAGTTAAATAGTTAAAGGGGCCGGTCATCTTTATATAGGTAAGTTTGTGGAACTTTATTCGTAAAAAAAACTTAATGGTCGAAAGAAATAGATACATTTTTGTGCTTTCTTTTTTTTTTTTAAGGCAACATGGCGTCAATACTTAGTCAAACAATGATATCGTTAATAATTAAATTAAATAATGGGCACAATATCGCAAAAATTATTACTAGATATTGAACGAAAAAAAAATTGACACTTTTTGTAATATTAATAATCCATAACCGCACCGGTAGAAATAAAATTAAAGACACTGGTGTTTATTTTATTATTTAAACTTTTCATGTTGATGAAATAAACCGGAACAATTGGACGAAAATCTTGATCCTTCACACCTGTGCGAGAATCTTTCCATGCATCGTCGTGATAACAGGATGATTTTTTTGTTTTTTTTTTAAATATGCCGAGAAATTTACGTTTTTTTTTACATAGTTAATATTCTAGAGAGATAGATTTGAGGATAAGCATCCAACTCTCCAACGTCCAACGTGTGTAAAATTTACCAGATATATATATATATGTATGTATACATATATATGTATATTAATGAATAAATGAATGAATATTCGATAACGTCATTTTGATTCGTGTCTAAGAATCACAAAATTTTGCATCGTCTGC
Organism: Dyspetes luteomarginatus; assembly: GCA_963669185.1. NCBI lineage: Eukaryota > Metazoa > Arthropoda > Insecta > Hymenoptera > Ichneumonidae > Dyspetes > Dyspetes luteomarginatus. The sequence goes on along the minus strand of OY769910.1, from coordinate 1,604,842 downwards.
AATTCGTAGACAGATTTTCAATTCCTCGCAGTCAGGTATCATCGTTTCTAGTCTGAAATTAAAGAAAATTGAATAGAAAAAAATTGGGGAAAAAAAATTAAATTAAAAAAAATAATAATAGTAATGAAAATGATTGGCAATAATCACTTTTGAGCGTAAACATCGAGTGTAGATACGACAAAGTTTCCATTTCTCAGAGCCTGCTTGCAAAGTTTTGTCAATCCACGAAAGCATTTTTTCGTAGTATTGTCACGACCTTGACCCTCCCATTCTGGTAAATCCTTCGTGATCGACCAAGCAGCAAAAACATATTGCATCGTGGCTGTCCAATGTTGAGACTCGAGCAATTTATTGCCCTGTTCCATGACGGCTTTCTGCATTTATGATCAATAAAATAAATTGCTCGTGTAAAAATCGTATCGTGACTATTGCACGAAGAAGAAAATAAATAAAAGTGAAACCTTGATCAAAAATCCACCCAGAATCGCTTGCATGAAACGTACAAAAAGTAAGGTAAATTGCAGTTTAATCATATCTATAATTTACATAATTCAAAAATACTCCAGTTCAATAATTATCATGGACTTGTTTTTTTTTTATTTTTAAGATTTTGTGGTAAAAATAAAATGCAACAAATTTATCAAAGTGTTAGGAAAATACTAAGTTTAGTCTAAATCAACTTTAAAAATTGGCTTAACGAAATTTTTCCGTTCGAAATTTTTCTCTCAAAATCATATTTTTAAAAGATTTTCATTTCACCACCAATTTTAGACCACAAAAGTAATAAAATATCTTCAAACATACCTCGAACGCATCCAGATGAACGTACGCTCGGCTATAAGCAGAATCGTCAAAGTTGGATGAGACGAGACTCGCGTAAATATTTTGTCTGAGTACGCTCAATCTTTCTCGCAATGGTTGAATATCCGCTATTGGCATTTTTTTTAATATAACATCGCGCAATTTATCATCATTTGTGAGCAATCCGTCTTCCTGCATTGAGACCAAATCGACGATGACCTTGACAAGTTGTTCCTGGCTCAGACCTCTTAAACCGTTGGTCAAAGTGCCTGAAAATTGTTTCTGGCTCGAAGCATTTCCATCGTTGTATTTATGGCCCTCCGAAGCTTGTTTCTTTTTTTCGGGTGTAGTCAATTGTGAATCGTGACTGTCACCACCCAACATGAGCCTTTTTCGTGGTGTACTTCTTCGCAGAATGGTTGATTTTGATGGACTTTTCACCGGTGTACGATCACGGGAACTCAAACTGTTTGGCAACATTTTTTATCATGTAAATATCGAATGAAATATTTTAGGTCTGACTTGAAGCCATTTTTTTATCTCTCTCCTTCTCTCACGCACACACGTATTTTGTAAAAATATGATTTTTCAACATTTTGGGACATACTAGGACATTAAAATCTCGAAAAAAAAAAAAGTCCGAGAAAAAGTTTCTTCTGAGGAAGCAAAAGAACATTTTCAAATTCCCTATCACGAATTCATATACGAATAGAAAACTTTTCCTGAAAAACGTAATATGGGATCGTTTTAAGGGGGTTTTTTTTTGTTTAAATTAATAATTACCTAAAAAGACTGTCTCTCTTAGCATCTGCGTCAGGTGACCAAACGATAGTTCGTCGTCTTCTGCCTCGTTTTTGTATGACGAGTTCATCAGGACTTGGCGCTGGACTCCATGAATCCATGCTGTATCTACTATTCATAACATTGTCCATGGCACTGACTTCCACTGAAACGATATTTTCTGCATGATAAATATTTATTTTATGTGTGCAATAAATAAAGAAAATCACCAATAGAAAAGAGATGGTTCGATTTTTAAAAAAATTGCGTATATTTACCAGGTGAAATAGTCGATGTAGTCATGTCCGGAATCACCGCTAGTGCCTGACGAACGGATCTGCGACGTCTTGCATCCGGACGACGTAAGAAATCTCGCGTAGGCGTGGTCATCATCTGTCCACGAAAACAAACAAAAAAACATCCAGAAAATGACGAATATCAAAATATAATAATAAAAACGCCTAAGTCCCGTTTTTTGTCATGCAGGTAGTCGAATTGAGAAAAAAAAAAAATGTCAAAACGTCGCGATGCTCGGATGCTTTTACGATAATTGCGATAACTCTTCAATGAAAAACTCGTTTATACGATCTACAATGGGATGGGAAACGTACCAGGGATTGTCGTTACTCTTCCAAACGCCTAAATTCACGAATCTTTCACAAAAAAATACTCGTATATTTTTTAATTCACGATAAAAATACGAGACATCACAGAAGACATCGCAGATCCAGTAAAAAAAAAAAATGGCGGGAAACCGTTATCCCCAAAGTTTATTCTTTTCGCGCGATTTTATCGATGTTTACAAGTCTCATTGGTCTCCTTTAACTCGATACATTATGAGAAATATCACAACGATTCGTCGGCGAAAGAATAACGCTACTCCTACCGTGTTTATCGTGTTACTGAAGAACCGAAGTAAGATAGCGTCAACGTTTTTTTATGCTTTGTGGTGAAAATACACCGTAAAACTCTGTCCTCTAGGCTCTGGGCTAACTTATCGCAGAGAGGAAGAAACGCTGTTCGATCGATAAAACAGGTCTTCTCGTGACACACTCTTCTTCTTACGAGCCAGCGTAGCCATTTTTATATAATTTATAAAAAGATTTAAACGTGTATAATTTTTTTTCTCAACATATTTACGCTATTTTTATAACTGACAAATTAGTCTTATTAGTGGTAATTGCGTGACAATAACTATTTGTATTATTTCATATGACGATCCTTTAAGCACTATTGCCATCTTGCGGCGACATAGACAACCAAAAATTCCTCTGGTGCAAGTGGCGTCAGTGTTTCGAGATATCGACATTCGAGAGTTTTTTAACACTCGTCGATAATCGAATAATCGATAATCGAATAGAAAATTGTCATTGATCAGCTGTTTTTATATTTATTGACATTATTTGCTGATCGTGAGTTGAAACTTTAGCTTCATAATTGCTTCGTACAGTCGTAAAATGGGCTCAGATTTGCTACTGGGAGTTCGTCTGGATCTTCAAACTCAGCAGACAATAAAATTAACCGACGTAAATTTAAAGACTAAAGTCGAAGTTTTGAGAGCTGAGACTGCAGGAAGGGTTAACCTCCCGAAGGATTCGTTCGGTTAGTTTATTATTTAATACAATATTCGTCCGATCAATTTAATATTCATTCTGCGGGATTTTGTCAACAGAACTTGTTTATTGCGGCTGCATCCTGGAGGATGACGCGACAATGGAATCGTGCGGTCTCAAGAATGGTGTAATGATCCATGTATTGAAGAAAAAAGAGCCTGAAAAGCCTATGCCAGCAAAATCCATAACTGAAGGAAGCATATTGCAATTGGCTACTGCATTTAGATCGTTCAACGAGAATCCTGCACTGAGAAGTGCGCTTCATGTAATCAATTTATTTTATTTATTTTTTCTTTCTCTATTTCTGTCTAAAAAAAAAATGAAATTTGTGAAACTTTTACGTGTCCCATAATAAAATAATCGACACATAGTGATCATAATTTTCTGACCGAATTTTCTTTATATTTCTAGCGTTTGAGCAAAAGACCGGAAGTCATAGAAAATATAATTTCTACATCACCAGGCTTGAATGAAGATTCCGTGGCAATTGCAATGCTCCAAGATCCAGATCTGATGGCTCATTTTACTGATCCCGATACCGTGAGAAGGTACAAAAAAAAAAAAAAAAATGGCCATTCCCCACTCAAGACAAAATAAATCCAACACAGAGAATTTTTTCTCATTTAAATATTCTCAAACCCAAAAAATCTTTGCTATATATATGAAATATATATTTTCTCACATTGTCGCATAATGTGATATTTTTTAAAAATCCTTTTTGTTAATATCAGAATTGCCGAGTTGCATCCAGTTCTCGTTGAAGCTGCACAATTGATTGCGGCTGCGGTGCACGAAGAGGCACGAAGCAGCTCAGTGAGCGGTGGAAATCCATCGACGATGAACGCACCATCGACCGCTTATTCCTACAGTCTCGACAATCTCAGCGACGATGAGGAAATGGCCGGCGACTCATCGCAGTCTTCAGATTCGGCGCAGCCAAATTTAACTGGTTACGGTTCAAATTCGGCGATAACAACGGCACAATTGGCAGCAGCTCTCTCTCGTGCCGGTGCACGAGGATTTCCTCTCTCTACATCGTCATCCTCGACTTCCGGTAGCAGCGGATCAAATTCCGGTGTCATAACGACAGAAATGTTCACCCAAGCGATTCAGCAGGCATTCGCATCGGCGCCAACTCCGCCAAATTCGGCGCCACTCGTGCCACCGGCAATTCCTCAATTTTCGGATCTTCAGCGACAATTGGCACAGATGCACGAAATTGGACTGCAGGACGATACCGTTAATGTTCAAGCCCTTCAATTCACAAACGGTGATGTTCAGGCAGCGATCGAGCTCGTATTCAGCGGATTTAGTGAGAATTGATCGCGTTAATTTTAAACGCTTATATTTTCATTCAATTCTCGTGCGATCGTGAATTCGCCAATAAAATGCAATTCAATATAGAGATATATAATTCAATAATTTACCATTAAGTACGAGAAGCTGAAAATTATTAAAAAATATTACCATTTATCTCTACAAAATGCTATCTCATCTCCATCACTTGATATTCAGTCAAACTTTTGCAAATCATATATTGCTTAATGACTATGTAAAAATAAAAATAAATTCGTAAAGGACATACAAGAATCTTCGAGTAAGCTGAGCTCCTGAGAAAAAAAAAAAAAAAAAATTCGCAATGCAAAATAGGGTCATTATCTAATCTCCTACGCGTGGGGGAGATCGCGAATGGTAAATTTTCTTTGTTACGATTTTATTCTGCTCGCTAACTCGGTGAATGACGCACGTTCTCAAATTATAAGAAAATTTATATTCGGCACCTTTTGTCGTGACGCCTACGTTAAATACCGAATTTCTGGGTGTTATTAAAAGCTGGTAGGGTGAAGTAGCTAAATTCTTAATGGAAGCAATTAGTGGAGCTGGTTGTGAAATTAATTTATTGTTCTTCAACAGTCTATATATATATAGACTGTTGAAGAACAATAAATTGTTGTATATATATATATATATGACTATACAAATCAACACCTTTACATGACTCTAGCACTCTGGGTACAGCAGTAAATGAACAGGGCCCAGTGAATGACCACTTGACGCAAAGTATATCGGTATATAGTGACTTGAACACAGGCTAGTGAACTAGTTCATTCACTGGTGCTGAATCTTAAGCGTTCATTCACTGGTGCTGAATCCTAAGCGTTCATTCATTGGTGCACTCATCCCATATAAATAGGATTTGATTTATATAAAAATATTTAATATAGTATCTGACTGTCTGCCTTTTCCACATCTAGCTCATTTCGTTATTTCTTTAACAATTTTTCGAGATGCCTTCAAGTGTTATCGAATTTGAGAAATTCATTAATCATAAACTCAAGAATCCTTTGATTGAACTCTCAACCCCAACTTGTGCGTTATAAACAGTTCGTATAGATAGAAACTGAAGAATTCAGTCTCGTATGTAAAATCGACACTATATATATATATATATATATATATATATATATATATATATATATATATATATAGAGAAACTGAAGAAACTGAAGAATTCAGTCACGTATGTAAAATCGACGCTATATATATATATATATATATATATATATATATATATATATAAACTGAAGAATTCAGTCATGTATGTAAAATCGACGCTCTCTCTCTATATATATATATATATAGTTCTCAAAGGGGCCGGGCTTATGTACAAGTTTTATGCTTGCATATGTTTTCGTTCTATCGTCCATGCGTACACGACAGATGCGTTCATATTCAATGAGTCAACGCACACGGCCATTTTTTTCCCACTTTTTCTCAAAGAATTTCGTGCTGCTGCTGCAAAAGACACAAATGTCTTTACAGACTTTTCGTCTAACGAATATTCTCTCTACCGGTTACGAAACTCTGATCAGGTTTTTCAATGCAGCAAAAGAAAAAAAAATTAAAAAAAAATAAAACATGTAATCCCTTTTCCCCCTCTCTGTGGACGTTTCCAACCGGTCGAATAATTGAGCTCGACGCTCAGAAGAGCACGTGTTGAGGACTCGGGTCAGTCTCTCTCTTGGAGAGAACGCAGTGCGCGTCTCTCAGGCTCGCCATCGCTTTATAAAACAAGTATATATATATATATATACATATATACATATTTATATCCATATATATACATATATATATGTGTGTGTGTGTGTATATATCGCCATTTTGCGCGTGTGATACGTACGAGTGTGTCAAGTTTGTGTGTGTGTGAAGCATTTTATTCGAGGGAATATCGAGCATAGTGCGTCAGGAGTCGCCAGGACTAAAAGGGCTCTCGTGAAAGCAACGCAAATTTTGTTTTTTTTTTTTTTTTTTTTTCAATAAGCTTCCAAGGGTGCGTTTGCGGAAAACACGTTCTCTTTTTACCTCCCAGGGGATGTTTTAAAAAACGTTTTTATCGGTACAGACAAAAATGTACTGAAAAATATAAATAGATGACAACACGAGTTTATATAGTTGAAGTAATTACGCGATTCACAATTTGCGTTACTTATAAAATAGTTTCGTTGACTGTAAAATAATTATCTCAACTGTAAAATCATTGTCGTAATTTAAAAGTTTTTGTACTTTTATGATTTCTGTAAATGTACACACATATATATATATATATATATATATATATTGTGTGTATATATATATACATGTGTGTGTGTACCTCATTGTGCTATATAATCGGCTTTGCTGTTCCCACGTTTCAGTGGATTGTGACATATTCGATGATAAACTCTAGTCGTGTCGCACATTCCCCAACGCGCACGTGCTAGTGAAAAAAATTGGATCTTAAATTATTATTTAACGACTTGGCCACATACTCGGTTTCTCGCTTTTTTCAAAACTCATCTAATAAACTTTTCACATGACGTTTGAAATTTTTTTGCTTTTTGTATTTCCTCGAAATATTCTCGGTCGAGGGTAAAATTATTCTGGCTTTGCTCTGGCAATTAAAATTTCTACGTTTTATGTTAATTTTTTCCCGGTTGTAAAACTCAAAATACGCGCCATCGAGCTGACCCAACGTTACGCCGCTTGGGTCAGTTTATTGCCTTTTCACATTTTTTGTCAGCTCGAATGATAAGGCAGACTCGCTCGCAACTATGATCGATATCGTACCGATATAGTGTAGAAAAAAAAAAGAAAAAAAATGAAGTTGAAAGATTTTTTTTTTCAAAGATTTTTCACGCTACTGCAAGAGAGAAGAATCTCTGTTATCGGGGCCTTTCGCCTATAACTGATATCATAGAGGGTATACTAATTATTATTATTACGAACGACGAGGGTCCCCCCATGGACGAAGGTGACGAGTGGATAATAAAGCTTCTCGATCAAACGATTCTCATTTATAAATGTTACAAAATTTCCTTTTTTTTTTCACGTTTATAATATAACGAAATTTATAATATTTGTGCAATTTTAAATGGACGTCAAAGTTTTTTTTTTTTTTAATATATAAAATCCTGTAGAAAATTAAAAAAAAAAAGATATGGAAGTCAACAGAAATATTACGGGATTTATTTGAATCTTTCGACTTTGATAAAAAATAAAAAATACTCTTTCGACTTTGATAAAAAATAAAAAAATAAAAAATACTCTTTCGACTTTGATAAAAATTTAAAAAAAAAAATAATGACAAAAGATACGAATTTTTACATCCTCGAGTGCCACATGTGCGCGTGTTAAAAATTATTTTTCTCCCATATCGAAAAAGATTCTCAATTAATGGGTTTGCAAATAAAGAGAGAAAAAAAAATCGATAATCATTTGAAGGATTTTTACGACGGAGTAATTAAACTCGTTGAATGGAACGAAGCATTTGAAATTGTAGACTTGGTTATCCAGTTGCACCCCCCCCCCCCGCGATTTTACCAACAAGTTCTCCTTTCGGCAATTGTTCATGGGCGTCGTAAACAAGGATAATTTTATAATTGACAACCCACGCGGTCACTTATTAAATAATTGTTTCAAGGACGCGTCGATTATGATCAAAGAACGAAGAGAATGCGATAAAAAGATAACACGAGAATTGCATATGATAAATAAACAATTGAAACAAAAGTTTCATAATTTTTCTCGATTAAATTTACAATTAATCGTAATAATTTATATAAATGAGAATATTAATTAATTTATGAAATTTCATATTCGGTATATTAAAATATTAAATATTTCATAATATTTCGTTCACAAGAAAATTTAATATATTCGGTGCAAAAGATTGAATAATAAAAAATATATTGAGAGATTCGTTGAATTAAAAAAAAAAACAAGAAATATGCAAACTTGCACATATTTAGGATTTTCAAATATTCACTTTATCCAGTATATTGAAATAAATAATTTTTTTACGTCCAATATAGAAGAAATAATTTTCATAAATTCCTATAATTATATTATAACATTTTTTTTTAATTGCATAAGAATTTTGGATAATACAAAAAAAAAACAGAATAACCAAAGATAATGCATGAGAAGGAAAAAAAATAATAATTAAAATTTTATTATCCTCTCTTCACCTTCGTTCCATCAAGAGATCCACGAGATAATAAATAATCTCGAATTGAACAATTTTATAATCAATTATATAATCGTATAAAACGGTACGAAGGGAAAATAAAAATCGAAAGCTGAAAAATGCCGTACGAGAATGGTAAAAGTCGAGAAGTCGATATGGAAAATGTCGAGCTTAATCCTCTCCAAAGAAGAACGAGATTTCACGTTAATCGCGTGGACAGTCTCGAGGGCCGAGCGAGTCTCCTCGGTGACCAAGAATCACGAAAATCATTAAGAAACATGACGAGAGAAGCTTTACCGAGACTCGACAATTATCGTAATATTATGAGTATTCAGGCGGCTCACAGACCATCGTTGGACGAACTTCACAATCCAACATTACTGAATAAGGTGAGAATTTTTTTTATTCAATAATATCTCATGAGCTAAAAATAAATTTGAAATTTATTGAAATTCCAAATATTCCATTTATATTTATGATTTTTTTTCATTTAAATTTATACAGAAAATTTTACTACGGAATTTATATTACAAAAATTTGAAAAAAAAAAATATATATATAATTCGTGTCGCTGATTATCAAAGTCTCGCTGGGATGATTGCGGCAAAACGGCGAGGATTTCTCAATTTCTTACGATTTGTCGTGCGGGATCACTTTAAATTGTGAACGTACCACGACGAATTTAATACACGCTGCAATTTCGATTATAATTCTGCATCGTGAAATTTCCATCTCTCTCATTTCACGCTCATTCGTCGTATCGTGGGTGAATTTTTTTTTTCTAAAAGTTTGGGTCACGTTTGGGTCAATTATGTGTATTCCGTCTGCTGATATTCTTTATGGTCGTTATAGGCCTCTAGCGTTGACATGCATACGCTTTGCAAAATCAGCGCCATCTATTGGCTGCTCGGCATAACTGACGTGTAAATATAATTTCGTGTATGCGAAAAACCAAACTCATGTCCATCATACTTGTAGAGATAAACTCTACAGGCGTTTAATATAAACAGCTGAGGGTGGAGCCTTGCACGAGCCAACTGTCAACAATTCTAGGCGTCTGAATTGGCCTCGTGTGCGTATAGAAAAATCATCGATTATAATTCTGCATCGTGAAATTTTCATCTCTCTCATTTCACGCTCATTCGTCGTATCGTGGGTGAATTTTTTTCTTCTAAAAGTTTGGGTCAATTATGTGTGTTCGGTCTGATGATATTCTTTATGGTCGTTATAGGCCTCTAGCGTTGATATGCATACGCGTTGCAAAATCAGCGCCATCTATTGGCTGCTCGGCATAACTGACGTGTAAATATAATTTCGTGTATGCGAAAAACCAAACTCATGTCCATCATACTTGTAGAGATAAACTCTACAGGCGTTTAATATAAACAGCTGAGGGTGGAGCCTTGCACGAGCCAACTGTCAACAATTCTAGGCGTCTGAATTGGCCTCGTGTGCGTATAGAAAAATCATCGATTATAATTCTGCATCGTGAAATTTTCATCTCTCTCATTTCACGCTCATTCGTCGTATCGTGGGTGAATTTTTTTCTTCTAAAAGTTTGGGTCAATTATGTGTGTTCGGTCTGATGATATTCTTTATGGTCGTTATAGGCCTCTAGCGTTGATATGCATACGCGTTGCAAAATCAGCGCCATCTATTGGCTGCTCGGCATAACTGACGTGTAAATATAATTTCGTGTATGCGAAAAACCAAACTCATGTCCATCATACTTGTAGAGATAAACTCTACAGGCGTTTAATATAAACAGCTGAGGGTGGAGCCTTGCACGAGCCAACTGTCAACAATTCTAGGCGTCTGAATTGGCCTCGTGTGCGTATAGAAAAATCATCGATTATAATTCTGCATCGTGAAATTTTCATCTCTCTCATTTCACGCTCATTCGTCGTATCGTGGGTGAATTTTTTTCTTCTAAAAGTTTGGGTCAATTATGTGTGTTCGGTCTGATGATATTCTTTATGGTCGTTATAGGCCTCTAGCGTTGATATGCATACGCGTTGCAAAATCAGCGCCATCTATTGGCTGCTCGGCATAACTGACGTGTAAATATAATTTCGTGTATGCGAAAAACCAAACTCATGTCCATCATACTTGTAGAGATAAACTCTACAGGCGTTTAATATAAACAGCTGAGGGTGGAGCCTTGCACGAGCCAACTGTCAACAATTCTAGGCGTCTGAATTGGCCTCGTGTGCGTATAGAAAAATCATCGATTATAATTCTGCATCGTGAAATTTTCATCTCTCTCATTTCACGCTCATTCGTCGTATCGTGGGTGAATTTTTTTCTTCTAAAAGTTTGGGTCAATTATGTGTGTTCGGTCTGATGATATTCTTTATGGTCGTTATAGGCCTCTAGCGTTGACATGCATACGCGTTGGAAAATCAGCGCCATCTATCGACTGCTCGGCGTAACTGACGTGTAAATATAATTTCGTGTATGCGAAAAACCAAACTCCTGTCCATCATACTTGTAGAGATAAACTCTACAGGCGTTTAATATAAACAGCTGAGGGTGGAGCCTTGCACGAGCCAACTGTCAACAATTCTAGGCGTCTGAATTGGCCTCGTGTGCGTATAGAAAAATCAGCGCCATCTATTTGGCTGCTCGGCGTAACCGGCGTGTAAATTTCATACATGTATACGAAAACACAAACTCATGTCCATCGTACTTGTAGAGCAACTACAGGCCTATATATAAACAGCCGAGGGTGGTGCCTTGCAGCTGAGTAAACCAGGCGAGGTCCAGGTCAAGGGTCAACTCAAAGACCTTCACGTATCGCGAGAGTAATTAAATCATCATTGGCCCACTCGGCAGATGCAACAAAACTCATGTCTTTCATTAAACCGATCATGGCGATAATTTACAATCTTCGTACTTAATAAGACATTTTTTAATTGAGGCCTCGAGGCCAAAAAAAAAAACGATAATTTCATTCGTCATAGCTGGAAATAAATTAAGTCAGAAATTAAATTAAAATTAAATCAATTTTCATATGAATATTTCCAGCAAGAGTAAATTCAATTATGACGGAGATAGAAATTATTAGAATGGAAATTCATTCGATAGAATAATTTTTTAAAATTTTATGCCCATTTATGAAAAATAATAATTTATAATTAATCGAATAAAAAATTATTTTCAATTATTTTAAATTTGGAATGATGATTATCCCTGAATTAACGTCAACAGGACCTGGTAAAGTACCAGAAGACCAAATATGTCCATTACTTTTATTCCTCACTTGGTCATTAATCCAGACGTGCAATTTTTAATGGCGCCACATCGAGACTCGTTCTCGGACTCCTGCGCGAATATCACGCGCGATTTCGCGTAATTTCCATATCATATCCTCCATCCTCGTGCATTTCTCATTTATTCCTCAGGCTTTAATCAACCGAGGTCAAATTCTACGAGACCGATGTCTTTTTCGTACTCTCTGCTGCGTTCAAATTATTTATACATTAATGCTATATATTATATATTAATATATATAATATTATATATTACATATAATATTATATATTATATATAATATTATATATTATATATAATATTATATATTATATATAATATTATATATTAATAGAATACGAGATGAAACTTTTTCCCTCTAATTTTCATATAGCATTTAAAAATAATATTTACGAAAAGAAAAAAACTTGGCAAGACAACTTGTCAGCTTTCGTTCCAGGCATCGAAAATTTCCTCGGGTAAATGAGGAACATTTTTCCTCATGAATTTTCCGAGACTCTAATTAAAGTTTATCGAACAAAAATTGACACTAAAATTTTATAAATTTTTCGAGATCTCCAGCGATATGAGCTTAAAATTTAATGTCTCGAGTGAGATTATGGGCGATTTTTTTTACGATTTTTCTATCGTGACGAATGGACGAAATTTATTGAATTTATAAAAAATTCACTAAATTTCATCGAATATTAATAATGATTTGAAAGTTGATATTTTCCAGACTTTTATTTTCATATCAAATTTTAATCAATTTCTGTTCTTATCATTATTATTATTATTATCATTATATTTAGCTGACATAATTTTATTCAAGCACGAAAGGAAAATTGATAAAAAAAATAATATAAAAATGGAAATATCCTAAACTGATCAGTTTAGTTATCCACTAAATATATAACTGAACCGAGTTCCCATATGAGAGTTTTCATTGTAACTTGTATGAAGTTAACTGCATCTCACGGGGAAAAGGATCGTCGTCGGCAAATAGGAACAGGATGTCACGTGTTGAGCGTTTCTCGCATGCCTCGCCGTCTTTGAGAATCGCCGTGTGTTGAACAAATTCAGATGGAATTTAGTCTATTTTTAGTACTCGCGGTGTGCACTCAGAGTCGCGATGTCCACTTGATATCCATTGTCATTTCTCTCTCTCTCTCTCTCTCTCTCTCTCTCTCTCTCTCTCTCTCTCTCTCTCTCTCTCTCTCTCTCTCTCTCTCTCTCTCTCTCTCTCTCTCTCTCTCTCTCTCTCTCTCTCTCTCTCTCTCTCCCTCCCTCTCTCTCTCTCTCTCTCTCTCTCTCTCTCTCTCTCTCTCTCTCTCTCTCTCTCTCTCTCTCTCTCTCTCTCTCTCTCTCTCTCTCTCTCTCTCCCCCCCCCCTCTCCCCCCCTCCCCCCCTCCCTCCCTCTCTCTCTCTCTCTCTCTCTCTCTCTCTCTCTCTCTCTCTCTCTCTCTCGCCCCCCTCCCCCCTCCCAGTCTCTTTCTCTCTTATTGTACACTCAACGATGACTCTAGATGTAGATCCGACTGGTCGTCGTGCTTGTGGCTCGAATGGTCATTAAAGCTCCTCGTAAATGAGTTAGTGGGACTGCTAGATAGGGCAAGAACTCGTTTCGTTATATACGAGGGGGAGAAGCTCATATTTCAATCAGAGTATTTGCCACTTGAAAATAGCCCCTATGGCCAGTTTCTACTTTCCCCGAGCCGAAATATTGTTTGAAAAAGCTTCAATCACGAATTCCAGAACGCATGGAATTTTTTTTTCGGCTCAAGGTCGTCCGGAAATAGTGGAAGCTCGACGTGATAATGTGAAACAATAATTTCCATTTTTTTTCGTGAAATTTGAATTGTATACATACATACATATATATATATATATATATATATAATATAAAATTTCACGAAAAAAATGGAATACTGTTTCAGGTTTTCACGAATTTTACACATACATACATATATATATATATACATATAATGGAAAAAGAGATACGCAGACAAAATCGTTAAATGTTCAAAGCAAAACCTTGAAACGTCAAGTAAACGAGTATTTTATGAAAACGCAATCGTAAATTTGATGAGTAATAAAGATTATAATCTTTATCAGTCGTCGAATTAATATTCTCGCAATAATTTCGACGATAAGGCGCCAATAACTCATGTATAAATCCTGTTTACAATTATTCATTGGCGAATAATCGATGGTAGAGAAAAAAAAAATGTAATCAGAATGTGTACAGTCTTAGATCTTGAAATAATTACAGGGAATATTAGCCGAGAGTTAAAAATTGTTAATTATTTTTATCAGAGAAAATATACACATCATTATTATTATTTTTTAATTCGATAAAATATTATGAATTATTGATGTAATGATTTATTTTTGTTTGAAATAGTTCTGATTTAGTTTTCATTATTTAAAGTATCGAGTGTAATTGTACAAAAAAAAATGTAGATGGAGAAATAATTAAGTTTAAAAAAAAAAAAATACGAGACAAAATTAAATTGAATTTAAAAAAAACAAAAACTTGATCAGAAAAAAGAAAATATCGAATTTTTCACCGATGATAACGATTTTTCTAGGGCTGGTATTTGTACGGTTTTAAACTCCAATGTCATTCAAAGTCGAGTTCGAGTTCGAGTGATATAATTGACGAGGTTTTACGTTAGTTTTGCCAACTTATTGGATGTCGAACAATTCGAATGAGATCGAGAAAGAGAAAAGAAAAAAAATTGTTTTGGTTCCCACAAGTGTAAAGTCGATGGTCCCAAGGACAAAAAAAATGTAGATGGAGAAATAATTAAGTTTAAAAAATAAAAAAATTACGAGAAGAAATTAAATTGAATTAAAAAAAAAACAAAAATTAAACTTGATAAGCTTGGAGCTCAGAAAAACGAATTTTTCACCAATGACAAAGATTTTTCTAGGGCTCGAGTTCGAGTGATATAATTGACGAGATTTTACGTTGTAATGAGATCGAGAGAGAAAAAAAATTGTTTTGGTCCCCACAAGTGTAAAGTCGATGGTCCCAAGGACGAAAAATAGTTAAGTATTGCGATAGCTCAGAGAGCATGTACACACGTTGAAGCTTTTCACGCATAAGAGACTCGGCGCATCCTAGAGGTGTGCTCGAAACATTATTACGTAAATCGTTAGTCTTGATTGAGCTGACTCTGCTGATGCTCGAGTGACCCTCAAAGCCTTGGATGCGTGTCCTCGCAGCACATAGTACAGTTGAATCACCTCGAATGTATTATATATATATATATATATATATATATATATATATATATATATATACATATATATATAATACACGAGGATATATAAGCCATCTCTAAATCATACAATTCTCGACCAGCCATGTATCATCATCTCGACATGTCTCAATTGATGGTCAAGATCAAGATTCAAAACCGTTTCATGCATCCATGCATTTTGCAATAAAATTTACCGAGTTAAATTGAAATAATTGAACATTGCAAAAAAAAAAAAAATGCAAGGTATAAATAAAATTGATTAAAAAAAAAGATTTTTGTTTTTATTTTTTGGTTACAGAATTAATTTTTTTTAATTTGGCAATAAAAAAGGAATAAAAATTAATCAATAATTTATTGCGTTGCAATACGAGCTGGAACTATGAATTGAAAAAAAAAAAATCGATTACAAAAAAAATTGAGATATTTTTTTAGTTGGAATTTTCGATTTTATGGAAAAAAACAAAAATGCAATTAATTTCAGGGCCCTGGGACAAATACACTTCCGGTGATGCACGAGAAAGAAGCCACGAGTGGTATAAAATTTGGATGGATTCAGGGAGTTTTGATGCGATGCCTTTTAAATATTTGGGGTGTTATGCTTTTTCTTCGACTCTCATGGGTCGTCGCACAGGCTGGAGTCGGTGAGATTTTATAATTTTATCATATATTTTTCAGCTTTATTATAAAATATATTAAATTTATTTTATTTATTTTGAAAAATATTAATAAATAATTATTAATTAATATTAATTATTTATTTTGAAAAATATATTTTTATTAAATCCAGGAGAGGCTGTACTGTTGATTATGACAACGACAGTCGTCACGACGATAACATCTCTGTCCATGTCAGCTATCAGTACGAATGGACTCATCAAAGGAGGTAATATTGAAAATTAAAAAAAAAAAAAAAAATTTATCGTAATTTCATAAAGTCATAAAATAATTTTGAAAAATTTCAATAATCTTTTCAATATTATAAAAAAATTATATTATTCCAGGTGGAACATATTACATGATCTCGAGATCCCTCGGTCCAGAATTTGGCGGATCGATCGGTCTAATATTTTCGCTAGCAAACGCCGTTGCGTGTTCAATGTACGTTGTTGGTTTTTGCGAGAGTATGGTTGACTGTCTAAAATCGTACGATCTTTGTATAATTGACTGTGACAACACGGACATCAGGATAATTGGTAAGAAAAAAAAAAAAAAAAAAAACAACCCTAATTACTTTGGTATTTTTTAAAAAAATTTTTATACGAATTATTAATTACTAAATATTTTTAATATTTTTTTTCTCTCATTTCAGGATGCATCACGATAGTTTTTCTTCTTTTGATCGTGATGATCGGTATGGAATGGGAAGCAAAAGCACAATTTGGTCTGCTGATAATACTTTTGCTGGCGATAATCGATTTCGTGATTGGTTCTTTCATGGGACCGAAGAACGAGGTCGAAAGGGCAAAAGGATTTATCGGTTACAATGGTGGGCTCTCAGAATAATAATAATAATAAATAATAATTAAAAAAAATAAAATAAAAATTGAATAAAAACATTTCTTTTTTTTTCCTCAGCCGAACTTCTGCGGGAGAATTTTCGTCCGGATTACAGATACAGCGAGGGCGTGGAGCACAATTTTTTTTCCGTACTAGCTATATTTTTCCCAGCGGCAACAGGAATTCTGGCAGGTGCGAATATATCCGGGGACTTAAAGGTGATTTGGTCCTTTCGACCGTTCAAATTTCACACGCGATTTTTATTTATAATAAAAATTGGAAAAAAAAAATTAGTGGCCATTTTTTATGTGATTTTAAATTTTTAAAATTTTTTTAACTAAATTATAGGATCCACAATCGGCCATACCGAAGGGAACTCTATTGGCTATTCTTCTAACTACACTGTCGTATCTTTTGATGGCATTTATGGTCGGTGGCAGCGTCCTCAGAGAAGCTTCAGGCAACGTTACCGATTTACTGACTGAGGTCACACGTAATAATATTTCGCAGCATCAATTAACGAATAATTCATCGAGATTTATTTTCAATTCAACGGAAATAATGTTCAACACCTCAATAATCGACAATGAGACCGAAATTAATGAGAATATCGAGAGATCGTGGAGCATTTATGGAACGGATTTTAATTGCACGGCTGGCTGCAAGTATGGAGGCCACAACAGCTTTCAGGCAAGTTTTATTTCAATTATAATTCGAGCACTAAATATCAAATAAATTTTTATTGCGATTAAAAAAAATTTTAACGGGTTTTTGATTTATAAATAATTTTAAAAAAATAACTCAAAGTCTAATAAATTAATAGTCTTCCAAAAGATCCTAAAAATTGAGTTAATAGGATCGATAATTATTCTTGATTGACTCGTTGAGCCTATTAATTATTCAACTGACGAAAATATTATCAATTCTCAATAAATAAAATTTCATAATAAAAATAAATTGCACGATGAAAAAATTAATTAATTAATAATTAAATATTATCCTCAATATTTATTTGTGAAAATCCATTTTCTTTTTTTCTATTCTATTTTTTAAATATTTTTTTCTATTTTTTTTCTTTTTTTTTCTATCAAGATTTTTTTTATTTTCCAGGTGATCGAGCTCGTTTCAGCATTTGGACCATTTATTTATGCCGGATGTTTTGCCGCAACGCTCTCGAGTGCTCTTGCGTCTCTCGTCTCAGCGCCAAAAGTTTTTCAGGCATTGTGCCAGGATCATCTTTATCCGGGTATTCACTGGTTCAGCGGTGAAAAGGGAAAAGAACCGATACGCGGATATCTATTGACTTTTGTCATTGCCGTTGGTTTTATTTTGATCGGTAAAACGACTAACGAGCATCCTATTATTATTATTATTATTATTCATCTAATTTTTTTGTTTCTATCAATTAAAATTTATAGTTTTTTTTTTTTTTTTTTCCAGGCGAACTTAACGCCATTGCACCGTTGATTTCCAATTTTTTTCTTGCTGCTTACACACTCGTCAATTTTAGTACGTTTCATGCTTCGCTCGCTCGACCAATCGGATGGCGACCTACTTTTAAGGTGAGCAGTTTTTGTTTTTTTTTTTTTTTTTTCGTGGAGATTTCGACTAATTTTATAAAAATTATTTTATTATTAATTTTTTGATTCGCTTACTTGTTCCATCAATTTTCAGTATTACAACATGTGGCTGAGTCTAGCTGGTGCCATTTTATGCGTCGCCGTTATGTTTCTGATCTCTTGGTGGACTGCACTTTTGACATTGTCAGTTGTTTTGGCTCTTTATCTCGTCGTTGCATACAGGAAACCTGGTAAATAATAATAATATTTTTGTTTTAAATTTAAAAAAAAAATTATTTATTAAATTTATAATTTTTATGTAAATTGATAAAAAAAAATTTCAATGATTATTATTTATATATTTTAGATGTAAATTGGGGCTCGACGACACAGGCCCAAACATACACAAATGCACTGACATCGGTTCAACAGCTCGACAGAGTCGAGGAACATGTGAAAAATTATCGTCCTCAATTATTGGTACTGAGCGGTACACCGAGCGCCAGATCGGCTCTCGTTGATTTTGCTTATCACATAACGAAGAGCCAGAGTCTACTCATTTGCGGTCATATAGTTGAGGTATGACGTGGCTAATTTTTTATTTTTATTTTTTTTAATCAAATTTTCCATCACGCATTATTTAAAAATCAAAAACGAAATAATATAAAAATATTATTTTTTAATAAAAAATAATATTAAAAAAAAATAATATAAAAATATTATTTTTTAATAAAAAATAATATTTAAAAGAAATAATATTACAATATTATTTTTTAATAAAAAATAATATTTCGCTTCAGAGTCCCCTTTCGTACAAATCTCGGGCCACCATGGTCGCAAAATCTGCCGGATGGTTCAGAAGCAACAAGATAAAAGCTTTTTACACCGTTGCGGATGGTGCAAAATTTCAAGAAGGCGCCACATCATTTTTGCAAGCCTCTGGATTGGGAAAATTACGCCCAAATATACTAATGATGGGCTACAAACAAGACTGGGCCACGTGTCCAAGAGAAAATCTCAACATGTACTTCAACGTGATGCAGTGAGTGTTGAAAAAAAAAAATTAAAAAAAATAAACCAGAAATATCACGAGGAAAGCAATTTTTCCTTTAAAAAAAAAAAAAAAGCGAGATAAAATTTTCTTGATCGTTAAATAAAGCTCAATGATGACCATCAGTTTTATACATAAAGCTGTGATTTTTTTTTAAGCATTTTGATTTTTTTTTTCTACAGCAAAGCACTCGATATGCACGTAGCTGTTGCACTTCTTCGTCTGAGCGAAGGACTCGATCACAGTGCAATACTCGGAGACGTTGAAGATCCAAAAAAAACTGCCACAACGACTATACGAGGAAATCAGAGTTTTTCTCAACTTAGTCAAGGTATTATTAATGACTTTTAATTTTTTTTTAATTACTTTTAATTTTTTTTTAATTACTTTAAAATTTTTTTTTATTACTTTTAATTTTTATAAAAAAATACTTTTAATTTTTATAAAAAAAATTTTTCCTCTTCAGCCAGCAGTACTTCGGATATTTCTATGCCAGGAAGTCCAGCCCCGAGGCGTTCGCGAGTAATTAACGAATATCCAGATGCCACGAACGAGGAACGTCGTGAAAAAATGCAAAATATCGTGGCAATATCGAAAGATATTATCGGTGCTGTGACGAAATTTCAAAGAAAACAAAAAAAAGGTACGATCGATGTCTGGTGGCTTTACGACGATGGTGGATTGACCCTTTTGCTTCCTTACATAATAAGCACGAGACGTCATTGGGCCAATAGTAAATTGCGAGTTTTTGCACTTGCCAATAAACACTCCGAGTTGGAATACGAGCAGAGAAAGTTAGTATTTTATTGTAAATGAAAAACAAGGAAAAGAAAGAAAAAAAAAATTAACAATTTTGGCAATTATTTTCATTGATTTTGTCTAAATTTTTTTTATAGCTATTTTAATTATTTTTTTCTAATGTAATTTTTTTATTTTTTTATTTTTTTATATCATACAGCATGGCGAGTCTTCTCTCGAAATTTCGCATAGACTATTCGGCTCTGAAAGTCATAGCCGACATATCGAAACCAGCTCAGCCACGTACGAAAAACTTTTTCGACTCGCTAATAGCAGACTTTCAGGCTTCCTCGCAGTCTAATGGGCCTGCTGATGACGGTAAAATGAAAATAAAAAAAATATTCAAAAAATTATAATAAAATTAATGAATTTTTTTTTTTTTTTCAATTTATTGAGAACTTATTTTTTTTTTTATCATTTCAGAAACTAAGATAACAGATTCGGAGCTTCTCGCGATGAACGAAAAAACAAACAGGCATCTTCGTCTGCGAGAATTACTGATAGAAAATTCCATGGAAGCCAATTTGATCGTAATGTGAGCACAAATTAATTAACGATCAATTAAAAATCGTTTAATATTATTTGATGTAAAAATAATTACACCCTTTGGATAATTGAGAATAATTTTTAATAATTATTCTCAAACGAGTATTAATATATATATATATATTTTTTTTAAATAGAATTATTGGTAAATTGTTTTTGAAAATTGTGTCGAATGTTTTTCTTCTTTAAGTTGTGATATAAAAAAAATCTTAGATGGATCGACCGTGAAAGAAATCTTGGGCTATATTTAGATTTTCCTTTTTTGGTTGTTTTTTTATTATTATTATTTTTTTTTCAGGACATTGCCAATGCCCCGAAAAGGAGCAGTTTCAGCTCCTCTGTACATGGCATGGCTCGAGACCCTGACACGAGACATGCCACCGTTTCTACTAGTCCGAGGGAATCATACTTCCGTATTAACTTTTTACTCGTGAATGTACAAATTTTAGTATTTCGGACAAAAAATCCTTTTGAAATGATTTTTTTTTTTTTTTTTTCATCAACAAAATGATATTTTTGTTATCTTGCACGAGTAAAAGAACGCCAGGCCTATGACAAAGTGTTTGTGCTGACAAATGGATTTGAAAAAAAAAAAAAAAATTGATAATAAGAAATGACGATGTGAGAGGAGAATATTTTTTCAATAAAAGTATGAAAAAAAAAAAATGCTTTTCAAGCAAATCGAGTGTCCTAAATTTGTGAATTTGTCCTAAACTCCACCTTTTATTCTTGATATTATTTTTCGTTACGAAAAAATTCGTTAATTTTTTTATTTATTTTTGCAGTTTATGAAAAATTATTTTATTTCGACGCAATAAGTTATATTTATCTGCAATAAATCAGTGAAAGCTGAAGCGTTATTTCTCACAATCGCGATTATTG
>OY769910.1:1263288-1578288 GCA_963669185.1 Dyspetes luteomarginatus | reverse complement strand
AATCATTATTAGAATTAAATTTAAAAAAATTTAGAATTTTTGCAGTTTAAAAAATTTTCATTCGTCCTTGTTCGTTTTAATTCATCAAAGGGTTAAATTTATAATTTTTACAGTTTTTAAATTTTTCATTCGTCCTTGTTCGTTTTAATTTACCAAAGGGTTGAATTTAAAATTGTTGCAGTTTTCAAATTTTTCATTCGTCCTTGTTCGTTTTAATTCACCAAAGAGTTGAATTTAAAATTGTTGCAGTTTTCAAATTTTTCATTCGTCCTTGTTCGTTTTAATTCATCAAAGGATTCAATTTATAATTTTTGCAGTTTTCAAATTTTTCATTCGTCCTTGTTCGTTTTAATTTATCAAAGGGTTGAATTTATAATTTTAGCAGTTTTCAAATTTTTCATTCGTCCTTGTTCGTTTTAATTCATCAAAGGATTCAATTTATAATTTTTGCAGTTTTCAAATTTTTCATTCGTCCTTGTTCGTTTTAATTTATCAAAGGGTTGAATTTATAATTTTAGCAGTTTTCAAATTTTTCATTCGTCCTTGTTCGTTTTAATTCATCAAAGGATTCAATTTATAATTTTTGCAGTTTTCAAATTTTTCATTCGTCCTTGTTCGTTTTAATTCACCGAAGGGTTGAATTTATAATTTTAGCAGTTTTCAAATTTTTCATTCGTCCTTGTTCGTTTTAATTCACCAAAGAGTTAAATTTAAAATTGTTGCAGTTTTCAAATTTTTCATTCGTCCTTGTTCGTTTTAATTCACCAAAGGGTTAAATTTATAATTTTAGCAGTTTTCAAATTTTTCATTCGTCCTTGTTCGTTTTAATTCACCAAAGAGTTGAATTTAAAATTGCTGCAGTTTCGAAACTTTTAATTCGTCCTTTTCGCGACGTCAGGACATCAAGCGTCGTGACGCCCTTATCGATTTTCCATTGAGAATATCAAGAAGGAGAAATTCGTTCTCCCGGAAAATCACGCGGTTAGTCTCAACGACACGGAAAGGGCAAAGTTGTAGAAGGGAGAGAGCTGGATTGATGAGGGGGTGACTGAGAGCAATTACTAAGAGTTTTCCTCGTTCTTACGAGCGTTGACGACGCGGTGAAGGGGGAAATGCGGAAAAGGGAGAAAAAAAAATGAGAAAAAAAAATGGAGTTTTTATCGTGACTGATTCGTCGTCGAGAATTCCTCCACTCTTGAACAGGACGATATATATATATATATGAAAATCTCCCCCACGTCCTTTTCCCTGCGGACATAACGACACTCAACGGAGGAGCAATTTAGCTTTCGCTGTAGAAAATTGCTCTCCAGTGGATAATTCCTTTTCATTTATTTCTCTCATATTAATATTAGCATTATTATTATTATTATTATTTTATTATTATTCGTTATTTCCGCTTTTTTCTCCTCGTCCTTGCCGCTCTTCCCGTTATTATTAAAGGGCTGGGGTGGGGGAGGGAAACGCAAATTATTATCTTTCGAATACAGCTCAGTTATTGATACCGGAAATAGAATTATGCGATTGTACTATATAGCAGTCGCTGTCGCTATTCACGATCTTCTAATACATTGAAGGAAACGCTTATTGCTTGTAGAAAATTCGAAAATTATTTTTTTCTTTTATGTACATATATATATATTGGAAATGTATTGCAAATATATAAATATATATGGATATATTGGATTTTTTTTTTCTTCAATGTGTATATATATAAATTGAAGAAAAAAATAATTTTCCAATTTTCTATAAGCAATAAGCGTTTCCTTTAACGTATTATTTTATTTTTTGCATTATTCCCTTTTCTATTAACGAGATTTTTTTTCAAAGTTTTTTTTTCCTTCGGCAATAATTCCATGCAAATTGAATATTATTGAATATTTTTTTGTTCTTTTAAAAATTTCGCTAATGTGCAAAGAAAATTACGTGGATAAAAAAATAATTAAGAATAATAATGTAAAAAATGAATTTATAATCAGAATTTTTCTTGGGTCATTTTTTCGAAAGTGGATAAAAAAAATGTTTTTGACCACGAATAAAATGATTCCGAGATAATAAAAATATTTGTTATCCAAAAGGAGCAGATTTTGGTAGCTCAAAGTTATCTCGTCCTTGTATCCTGTTTTTGCCTTCTCTTTCGCTCTCGCGTGTCAAGGTAATCAACATCGTTTCTCTCTTCTCTCGATATCTAAGAAAATCTCCGCTGTCTCTCTAATCCCGTCCTGTTAGCTCGCTCCACGAAGGAGAGTCATGAGCTGTTGGTAAATCTTAACCGTTTACGTTGGCAAACTCGACGAGAATACAAGAGACAAAAGAGACCATAACAATAAGCCAGTAGGAGATTTTCGGAGATAAACAAAATAATCATTAATCACAGCTGGACATTAAAATGTCTTTTTTTTTTTTTTCTTTCAATTTATAAGATTACCGAAATTTCAACTATTTTCTTTTTTTTTTATCAAACGATTTTCGATTTTCCGAAAGATAAAAAAAAAATAATGAAATTTGTTTTTAAAAATGAGTCAATTTTTTTCCAATAATCCCAAAGTGCGTGAATTCGAAAAAGATAAAAAATCTTCTAATCAAATCGAGAATATACGATATACGAAAATTTGTCACCAAAAAAAATAACCATTAATCCCAGCTGGATACAAAATTCCTTTTTTTTACAGTTTATAAGATTACCGAAATTTCAACTACTTTCGTTTTTTTTTATCAAACGATTTTCGATTTTCCGAAAGATAAAAAAAAAATAATGAAATTTGTTTTTAAAAATGAGTCAATTTTTTTCCAATAATCCCAAAGTGCGTGAATTCGAAAAAGATAAAAAATCTTCTAATCAAATCGAGAATATACGATATAAGAAAATTTATCACCAAAAAAATAACCATTAATGCCAGCTGGATATAAAATTTTTCGAAGATTTTCGATTTTCCGAAAGATAAAAAAAAAAAATGATATTTGTTTTAGAAAATGAGTCAATTTTTTCCAATAATCTCAAAGGGTGTAAAATTAATAAGGGTGAAAATGTAAATATTTTCACCCTTGATAACATTAAAATTTATCTCTTCTTATCGGTTCTTATCATATATAACGAGAGAGTTATTAATACGAATGTCACGTATGTGATGCTCGATACGGAATTTCCGGGTTTTTAGACGCTATCAGATTCGCGTGGGTGGACCATTATCTCGTAATTTTATCAACCACAAATATTTTGATATATCGCATAAAGCGTGTACGTGCTTTTAATACAAAATTCTCACGATTACAATTTTATGGCCAACAAGATACATAAATAATTCGTGCTTGTGGACTGTTAAATTGCAAAGGGAACTTTTTATTTATATTTCAGAGTTATTATTATTATTATTATTATTAGTCTTAATATTATTAATATTATTATTTTACAAGGAAGATTTGAGTCTGACAAATTTCATATATATATATATGGCACGTGCCTGAAATTCGTCTGTCTCAAATCTTATATATATATATATATATATATATATATATATATGTATGTACACCAGTTTGCTCGGCAAACCGCGGGCATTCGAATTATATTTTACATACATTCATGTCGAATGTATCGCTGCATGCTTATGAAATTCGTCTGACTCAAATCTTATATATATACATATATATATATATATATATACATCAGTTTGCTCGGAAAACCGCGGGCATTCGAATAATATTTTACATACATTCATGTCGAATGTATCGCTTCATGCTTATGGTATATCGTCGATAATTTGACGAGGGGCGTATCGCGAGAGAGAGAGAGAGAGAGAGAGAGAGAGAGTGCAGAGCGCAGCGAATAATTCGCGGTTCTATTTTCAGCGATTATTGGACGATTGGAATTCGATGTCAAAAATTTTTTCTGCCCGATGTCATCGAATTATTAAAAAGCTTTGAAACGAAAATGAAACGAATGAGTTTTTCAAATGTCTCTCGATTTTTTTTTTTCAAATGCCAATAAAATTCATCAATCAATTTTATTTAATAATCAAATAAGTATGAAAAATATTTTACGTACAGTCAAATTTTTTTGTTTTCTTTTTATTTTATAAATTGAATTTGACACCTCAACTGGTCATTGAAATATTTTTAAATTGGAATTTTTATTTTTTATTTATCTTCGTATTCACTGAGGTAGCGAAAAAGCCTCGGGGTTAATTTTTTTTTTCATATTTACGTCATTTTGTGTATTCAGCGAAAGCAGTTATTTTAGCAATCCATTGGAGGACCCTTTGAACACGCACGAAAAGCGTCAGATAAATTTATATATATATATATATATAAATATATAGATATATTATTATTATTATTATTATTATTATTATTATTATTATTTATAAATTTATCTGGCTCTTTTCGTGCGTGTTCAAAGGGTCCTCCGATATATATATAGATATATATACATAAAAAAAAAAAAATCTCAGAATACTGAAGAGCGAAGAGAACGTACAGGACTTTGCCTTTTGTCAGCTTCACCAATTTTTTGGGAAGGACCTCAATATTCATCGCAAAACCCTCGAGCCCTTCGTTCTTAGAGATTTAACGATTTTCCAATCCCCCTAAGCTCTTTGCAGCTAACATCATCGTCATGCTTACCCCACACATTCACTCTTTGGTGTAAAAAAAAAAAATTTTGCTCCATTTTTCCCAAATCTGGACATGAAAGATAAATAAAATGGAAAATAAAAGCAAATGTCAAGTTTGACGAGAATTTGGTAAAATTTTTACAAAAATCAAAAAAATCTGTCTCATCAGAAAGTAAATAAATTTTTTTTTTCTTTTTCCAAAAAACTCGTAAACTTTTGGGTTAAATTTTAGCAAGATAATTTTAGTACTTAAAATTGCCCTTGATGTGATTTTGAAGGGCAATAAAATTCTCTGCGAGGGTCTTTCACTCTCTTAATAGCTCTTATAGGCTTTTTTTTTTTTTTCTTTGTTGCCTTTCCCTCGCTTCGTTACAGTTTCGCGGGGGCGTAACGGAAGCGGTCACAGTATAACGACCAGGAAACCCAATATCGCTGAAAGCGTTACACGAGAAGACGAACGATATATGTATATAAATATACATAAATGTATATATATATATATATATATATACGTGATGAAAAGTCCTACATATGTACATGAGTATACATATATATATATGTGTGATGAAAAGTCCTGTAGTACATGAGTGTGTATATCTATATCCTTGCAATGGTATGTATTTTACTATATATATATAGTAGTATATGGGTAAGAGGAAGTATATATCTACCGTTATACGAGAGTAGAAGATCGCGCAGAGACGCTGCGGCGAGTGTAAATTTTTCACGAGGCAAACACGTATTTCTCCCACTCTCGTTTCTCTCTTGTCCTTATCTGTATAAGAAGAAGTAAAATACCAAGTAGAAGAGAGAAGAAAGTACCTAAGTAAGACCATGGAAAAAAAAATAAAGGCCGCAGGGGCAGCTAAAGACGACGTTCTCGTTTTTCTCGACGAGTTCACACACAGAATCCGAACTCAGGGAAGGTCCAGACCTTCTCTCTCTCTCTCTCTCTCTCTCTCTCTCTCTCGCTCTCTCTCGCTCTCTCTGCAAAGGGGACATGCAGTGCCAGCAAAGTTCGTGCAAACGGTGAAAATTTTTTTTGCAGCAAAAAAAATAATAAAAATTTGTGCCGAATTGCCATAAAGTTTTTACTTGGTCAGCAATTATATACATATATATATATATATATATATATATATATATATATGTACCACCAAGTAAAAACTTTACTATATATATTTAAATTGCTTCCCATCTACAAATGTCATATATACATGAAATTTATAGATGGGAAGGAATTTTTATTTTTTTATTTTTTGCAAAAAGCATCCAGAGCAGAAAATAGAAAATTGTGTTGAAAAAAAAAAAAAGTAAAACAAAATTACATATTTTTTCAATCATTAAAAAATAAATTGTAAGAGGAAAAGTAATGAGTATGAGCAAACAAACAAAAAAAAAATCTATCACGTGTTCTATCTGTGTTTTGTTTTCATATCCGTATAGTGCAATCTTCGATCTTGAATAGCTCCGACGATTTTTTTTTGACGTGACTCGAGTAAATTGGAGCAACGTTCAATGAAGTTGCTTATGGATACCTTCGGGATTACATATCGCAGAGAAAAACATTTTTTACCACGTCTCTCCTCGATCTCTATCTCGCAGTTTCTGCCACAATTCTTTCTCTTTCTCCCCCCCCCCTCTCTCTCTTTCTCTCTTATTCTCTCTCTCTCTCTCTCTCTCTTTCTCTCTTATTCTCTCTCTCTCTCTCCCCCCCCCCTCTCTCTCTCTTCCCCCCCCCCCTCTCTTTCTCTCTCTCTCTCTCTCTATTCATCTCACCATAGCGAGTCCCTGGGGAGAAATTTCACGTCGATTCCTCTCACCCTGCTGTGTATCTCACGATATAAAACGAGTCTCTCGAGTGCACGCATGCGTTAAAATTATCTGAGATCCGTCACATTTATATGACATTTTTTACGAAAAAAAGGGTCCAACTTTTGGACATGAAATATTTTTTTTTTTTTTTTTTATACATTTAAAAAAAAATATATAGGAAAAAAATATATAAAATATATATATATATATATATATATTATTAATATAATATATTATATATTATATTATTATATTATATGAATCCAAATCTGTGTGCAAGATATATATATATATATATATATTTATATTTTATGCATTTAAAAAAAATATATATAAAAAATGTATATAAAATTTTTATATATATATTTGTTAAATGCCTAAAATACAAATATATATATATATATCTTGCACACAGATTTGGATTCAATTTTTTTTTTTAAATTTATTAAATGCTTAGCGAAAAGTTGCCAAATTTGGATTTTAGTCTGAATTAATTAATTAAAATTTTAAATGACGGAGACGTTGATATCACAATATAAAATTTTCGAAGCTTTCAAATGGGTATTTGTTTTTTTTTTTTTTTTTTATACCACGAACAATGATGAAGGAAAAATAAAAAACATTCAATAAAAGTTATTAAATTTTTTTTGTACGTCGATCCAAAAAATATAAATATTAAACTTTTAGTCCATAAATCTATGATATATTTATATATTTTTTTATTTAAAAAATAAATGAACTTTTTGGTGTGAGTGCAGCATAAAACCTACATAGGGAAAGAGTCAGAGTGACAGGGAGCGAGAGAGAGAGAGAGAGAGCGCTCGACGATCGAGTGAGCGAGCGACCGCATCAGCAGCAGCAGGCAGCACCAGTGGAGTGGAGGCTCGCGAGTCGCGAGTCAAACCCGCGCTCTCCAGCAGTCTCGAGCCGGACGTTGGTCAAACAAGATCAACAGATTGTAAATCGCACATCGCCTACTGTACGATTATAAAGAAATATATATATATATATATATATATATATATACACACGAAATCTTCAACACTAGACAGTGAAACTTTGAAACTTGAGATTGAGTTTAAAAAAAATTAAGCAAAAAAAACAAAAACAAACGTATAATTCGCTAAAGAAAAGATTTAATTCAGTGTGTGTGTGTGTGTGTAATGGTTGAGCCGTGTGCCTGATACCTGCGGACTATACCTCAAAGATTACTCGGGACACCGGTGAGTCGGTCAATCGGTCGAGCGCGCTCAACGGTCCTATATATATATGTATAGAAACAGATGAGAATTTTACAAGCGAGTTTCCTGACTTTGTTTCATCGCCAAACGTTTATATTATTCATTACTTTGGTTTAAAAAAAAAAAAAAGTTAATTCGATAAAAAAAAATAACAACAATTGCTCTGATTATTAAAAATCTACGTCAATAAATATATTTTTTTTGTTTTTTCTTTTCATTTCTCAATTGAACGAATTATTTTGTTGCAAAAAATTATTTTTGAATAATCTTCACGTGATGACGAGTGAAATTTTATTTATTCGACTTATGACTCGTACTAAAGTACAAACTCGAGATGTATGTGGACTTGTAGTATCATAATATATAGAGTAAAACGAGAATATATATATATATATATACATAGATCCATATATATATATATATATATACATATATATATACATATATATACCTATGTACATGTAGCCTTTTGCCCCTACGGGATGCAACCCATCTGCGCGCACCTGCGCTCCTGCGTGCATCAAGTCTCGTCATAGTACCTATGCTCGTGAGGTTCTTCGTGTTTCTCTACCTGCTATGTGAAACAGTATAAGCGTACCAGAGTGAACGACAACAGTAAAACGGAAAGCAACATCACACGCGGCATTGTCGTCGTCTGCTACGTTCTTAAATCTATATATATATATATGTGTGTGTGTGTATATCTATATATATAGCAATATAGTACACGTCGTTATGGGTTACGAGTGTTGTGCACCCCGTTTCGTATAGTGCTACAGAAATAAATCGCAAACATTCCCAAATGCCGGCTTGCCAATAACAATTTTAAACGTCAAAATTTTTTCCTCCTCGAAAGAAAAAAAAATTAAAACGAAATTTGACTTTGGATAAAAACAAAAAAAATTGCCACGTATCGAGGGATGCGAGAAGTGAAGAAATTCTTCGAGGTATGCTGGATATGCTCGTGGTAAGTTTGAGAAAAAAAATAATGTAAGAAAAACAAGAGAGAGAGAGAGAGAGAGAGATTTGTCGAGATTAACAGAAATCGCGTGGGAGGATGACTCAGATGAAATAATGAATTTTAATGACTCGAGAGTTCACAATGCTTTATCTTCTGGCGCTTTGTCTGACCAGACACGAAGAATTCGCACGAGAATATTCACAACAAATAAACAAAATATAATTTATTTTTTTTCACACTTTTTGTGCAATTTTTCTTTTTTTTAATTATTGCAGTGTTATTGAGAAAGAATTAATTTTGATATTTTGTAAATTTAATTTTCATTAAATGAATAAATAGCAAAAATTCAAAAAATTATTAATAATTATTTATTATAATAAATTGTAGGTTAATTTTTTTTTCAAATTATTTTCTCACTTAGAGTTAATGATTTGCAAGAAATTTCATTCATTTTCCAGCTTCTATGTGCTAGCAGTATATAAATGTGAATGATTTTTTTACTCCTGTTTAATAATCGATTTGCGCTCCGGTTCGTTAGAAGGTGAAACTTCCGGAGTCGTTAGGCACTGGCATAGTAAGACTGTGCGCATATATATATATATATATATATATATATATATATGTGTGTGTGTATATATATAGCAGTATAGAGAAGACTTGAATGTTAATTACGTGCGAGTGAGATATATATATATATATATATATATATATATATATATATGGCTCGTATATACGTCCTGGAGATCGTGAATTCTGGGCCATCGACGACGCCACGTCGACCTCTCAAAGAGCCTCGTTTCGTCCCCTTGGCCGTTCAAACTCCCCATTGAATTCACTCTCTACATTGAACACCATTTACGACACAAATATTATGTACATAATATTCTGAAATTCGAACCGAAAATTAGGAAAAAATAAATGGTATCATTTATTATCTTGTCATTTGATAAACGACGACAAAAGAATATTTATATAATTGAAATAAAAAATTTATTCGAGCTAAAGAAAATTTTATTCAATTGAATAATTTTCACCTCAATAAATACAATTTAATTCAAATGTATTTTATTTCAATGAAAAATAAAATTATTTGCCACATTTTCATTTGTTCATCTAATTATAATTACTCAAATTATTTAAATTATTAAATTAGAATATTTGCATATTTGAATTTAGAGAATTAAAATGTTTTATATTCTTGAATAAATTGAGAATCGATAAGTGTGCGTTTATAAGATTTTAAATATATAAATCTTCGTAGTATGCTAAACGCAAAGTTGAGAAAGTGTAGAATATTTTTTTTTTTTTTTTTTTTTTTTAGGAGCGTTGCTTATAGTATAACGTTGCACATAGATTGCTCTGTACTTGTATCTCGTCTCTCGTTGACGTCGACGTTAATGAGAGAGAGGCTTTTAGCACTCTCAAAAGCCATTATATATATATATATATATATATGAGCCTGCAACCCACTGTCCTATGTATAGTACACACTCTGGGTTTTTGCAGTCTCAAGTGGACCAATTTCACCCTCAAATAATTCAAACCAACTCACATGTTACTTTCGTGGGCCCAAAAAAAATAAAAAATAACATGATATTTTTAATGCAAGGCCCAAAAATTCTATGAATAAAATTATCTTCAATCCTTACTCGTGAATAAAAATTTAAAAAGTAATTACGACAAAAAGTAATTACATTTCCATATTCAACGCTCAATAATTTTTCCTTGTGGTTGTAATATTTTAAAATGCATTAAAATATGAATTACAGGATCGAAAAAAAAGCTTTTTAAAATATTATTATTCTTTTTAATTTTATAATGACTTTTTATATCACCAGTGCAGCGAAACTTTCCCATTAAAAAAAACCACTATATAATTTAATCTTGTAAAAATTCTGTAAAAAAGCCCTGAAAAGTTGGACCTTCGAAAAAAAAAAAAAAAAAAGATAAAATTATGAAGCTCTCCAGGACGTTGTATAAAAGAACGAAATTTCTCACGGGGAAAAGCGTAACTCTCGTGGAAACGCTTTTACAGAGATTCCATTTTAGAGGAATCTCTTCTCTTTTCATTCTCATTATAATCATATATATATATATATATATATATATATATATAATCCAGTCACGTGACCTCGTATACTTTTGACCTCGCTCTAGTCAACTCAACGCATATACACAACTATATCTATATTTCTCATTATGTACGTGACATTGAATTTTTTCTTTTGCCCCATCTGGATGCTGAGATCTCGTTTCATCTCACGTAAAGCGAGAGAGAGAGAGAGAGACAGGGAGAATTTGAAAAATGTTTTTCGGTGCTAGAAAAAAATTACGCTCATGACACTGAAGATGATAATTTCTGTGACAATCATCACGTCTTTTTCTGACCCAAAAAAAAAAAAAAAAAACGTCATCATTAACGTCCTCGACTGCATAACGAAAAAAAAATTTACTCGCTACAAATGTAATTTCATTAATTAAAAAAAATATAAATAATATTTTGCAAAGAAATTGAATTTAATGAAAATAAATTTCTATTCGATGAACTAAAATAATTCCCTTGATTTTAATTTAAAATTGAAATTTATACCTATACGAGAGTTTTTCATCACTTTGATAGCTGCTGGATGATTAATTAATAGAACGTTAGTGCACATAAGTACATATATACTATATAGAGTATTTCAATTTGTTATATTTTACTATATATACAATAGTGAATTTCGCTTATTCCCTCGGGATTGAGTGCATCGAATATAGCTAAAAAATAAATAAATAAATAAATAAAAAATATATATATATATATAATTGCAATTCACGATTTACAACGTATATGTGTATAAAGATACTCTGAAAGGACGCTGGAAAGTTTTGCAAAGAAGAATAACATCGTAGTAATACTCTATACATACACAAGTACTCTCTGTACTGTACAATGTATATATATATATATATATATACATATATCTATACATATACATACATATATATATATATATATATATATATATATATATACATATATATACATATATATACACACACATATATATATATATATATACATATACATATATATATATATATATAAGCAAACTCTGAGTCATTCGGGTGCTCGAAGAGGCAAGCAAGCGTTCACGTAGCCAGTTTGACGAGCGTAACGACATCTCGTTACAACTCCGGACGCGTCTAAAGGAGAAAATAAGACGATGAAGGAAAAAAGAAAAAAAAAAAAGAAAGAAAAATACGAAGAAGAATAAAAGAAAAACACTTTCGAAAGAGTAAAGGAAAAAGGGGACCGGATATCCGCACAGAGACGATAATAATTTGTCCTCGACAGCGGTACTTTGATGTCTCGGGTGAGAAGAATTTAAAAAAAAAAAAAAAAAAAAAATGGTCCAGGGAAAAAAGTCGATCGTCAATGACAAATTTTTATTATTATTATTATTATTATTACTGAGAAAAGTATAAGAGAAAAAATAACTAAAAAGAGGCGCTCGTCGAAATAATAAAAATTATGATAATTATTATTTTTCGATGATAAATGAGTATAATTGCACTTCCGAGTACAAACAATGACGATTATGTGCAAAGAATTTCCGTGATTTCCCAGGAATATAACAGCAATGAAAGTGTTCATTGTGCTACCACCCACATACACACATATATATATCTATATCTCTCTTTCTCTCTGTTTATATATATATATATCTCTTTCTCTCTGTTTATATATATATATATATATATAAACAGAGAGAAAGAGCGAGAGAGAGAGAAAGAGAGAGAGGGAGAGAGTAATTAGTAATTACACGAGCCATGCCCCGAGACTATGTATTTATCCGTTAAGTCTCGTGGCCGCAGGCAAAAACAGCACACAATACACACACGAATGAAAATGAAAGTTTGCCAAAGTTAAAGCAGGGAAATTATGCATGTGAATAATAATATTTGACTTGGACGAAAATGCAATATGTGTTTGCCCTGTGCCCTTGCAGCATCAACTCTGTCGAGCTTGGAAATCGATTGAACCTTTTGACCTTTTCCGGGGGGGGGTTGCCCAAAATCTCGTGCATTTGCGTTTATTGCCAGAGGGAAATCTGGACAAGGTCAGTGAACACGAGCGAGAGTCGAGCAAAATTATATATTATTAGAAGGGGAAAAAAAAAAATGAAACATTTTAAATAAAATTTCATCATTTATAATGGAAAATTTTCAAATCTACTTCCGGTATTTTTCAAAAATTCACAATTAAGTTTAAATCGAGAATTGGAAGATAAAAAAATTATGGATATTTGTTTCGATTATCCTGTCTATGCTATAAAAAAATTTCGTTGATTATGAATCACGTGAATTTTTAGCTAAAAAGTAAAAAAATCCATGCAAAAAAAAAAGAACGTAAAACTTGCACGTTTATTTATTTATTTTTTCACTTCGACTGTTGGAAACATATATAAAATTTGATTTTTTTTCAGCCATCTGTAACTATAATGTATCATCCACACTAAACCTATATGTATGTATATATATATATATTTTTTTAAAAATTTTATATATATATATATATATATATATATATATACAGTTATATATGTCTCTGTCAGCGAGAAGAAATGCGTGGAATGCGAGAACGAGTGACCCTCATCTCTGTAACTTCTTTTTTTATTTGTCGCTCGTTTCAATGCTCGGGGCTTGAATGGTGGAGTTAAATAGAGTCTGAGTCGAAAAAAATAAAAAAAAAAAGGGAGAGGATCGAGATAAATCGTGACACGTGCTCGAAAAATAAAAAAACATTTCCGTACAAAGGGACTGGATGATGAATGATAAATGATTGGCAGAATATAAAAGTTTCATACGCACAGTCTATTTGGTATTAATTTTTTTTTTTTCTATCTATACTAACGCAATATCGAGGTCATCGAGATTCTCGTCTTTTGCGTGACTAGATTTTTTTTTTCCTGTCGCGCATTGATTAGTTATTCAACACGTGTATCGAGCCACGAGTCGATAAATCATAATAAACAAGATGTAACATTGAGAAATACAATTGATACGTAACG
The DNA here is from genome assembly GCA_963669185.1 of Dyspetes luteomarginatus. Classification (NCBI taxonomy): domain Eukaryota; kingdom Metazoa; phylum Arthropoda; class Insecta; order Hymenoptera; family Ichneumonidae; genus Dyspetes; species Dyspetes luteomarginatus. The sequence continues at coordinate 1,564,604 of OY769910.1, read as the reverse complement.
TACACGTCAGGCTGTAATTATTTTGACCAAATAGAGTTGATGATTTGATAAATGAAATTTTTTCTTCATGGAATTTCAAAGATTTTTCATTTTTTTTTAATCGAGAAAAATTGAATTAAAAAAAATCCTAATAAATTCAATTAATCATCAGAGTAGCCATTTTTTTTTTACCCAATTAAAAATATATTTTTATGGCAAAAATTGAGAAAAAAAAAATCACTTTCTAAAAGTGCCATGAGATGTAGCAAAGGTCGTGGATGAAAAGTTGAAGGTTGCACAAAAGAACGGAAGAGGCACAAACGAAACGACGAAGGAGACTCGACGACGATGTGAATAAACGAACGAGTGGAGGCCAGAATTTTTTATTTTTTTTTTTCTTTTCTTACTCACAGAGTTAATACGTGACCCGTGAACATAATTATCGCCTGTGTGCGTCGTAGTACTACGTGAAAATATTCGATGAAATTATAGAGACGGGGAGAGGCGTGCGAAAGTCTGAAGAGGAGGGAGAGGGTCAAACATTTTATATCGAGATCTTTAGCGAGACGATAAAATCTTTACTCTGCGTCTATATATAATAATAATAATAATAATAATAATAATAATCATTTATAGACAATAAGCGTCTATAAGTATATTATAAGTGTATATATAGTACACACAATATTCTCATTTAATTAATAGGCAAATAGGTGCGTGCTTAAAAAATGTTACTACGTTACTCGTGTAGGTGTAAAAGCGATACGTGCTGGTTTCGATCGTTAGCAATTGCGTGCCTGACCGCCCCTAACTATATGTATTAATTCTACATACTTGGACTCTTCATATTTACCAATGTGCACACACACTTATATATATATATATATATATATATATATATATATATATATATATATTTGCATCTATAAAATCTCAGCGACGAGAGTGCCATGTGAAAATTGTTGGCTCGATCCTTTCACACTATATATTCTCTGTTCATTCAGAAATCGTTCCATTGACTATAAGCGAGAGAGTGTCAAGTAAAAAAAAAAAAATCATCACGTACGACCGAACAAACTGACAATTGATCATTTGATATTAATTTGTGTATTGAAATAATTAAAATTGCACCAAATTGAAAATTGAAATTAAATTAAATTTATATAAGTGGCATAATTATCGTTCGACTTAAATAGACTTATAATTATTATTATTTTTTTTTATAGCTGCACAGTTTTGATTTTAATAAAAAAAAAATCGCTTAGATAAAATTGATAAAAGTTAAGTAAATTGTATATCAAATTCACGTAAGTTTTCGTTCGATTTCGATATAAACTTTATTAAAATTGAATTAATTTGAATTAAAAAAAAAAACAAAATCCTGCTGAGTGTACATTATGAGAGTAGAAACAAATTTGATTTTTTTTTTTTCAACGTCAATTCTTAGCGATACAAACGGGGCAATCCGTCTATCGGGGAGTTTCAGATTTCATCGAGTCATCCAATTGAGTTGGAGGTCGGGCAAAACGTGATTCAATACAAGAATGGAGGCGTCGTTTATTATTTTTTTTATTTTTTTTTTAATTCTCTTCGTATCTTCTCTTTCATTACGTTTGATATTGTACTCAGTTTCGCTTTCGCTCTATCATTGCACTCTGGAGTGCTCACCTGCTCGACCGAGACGAGTAAAAACGTTGAAATAATTATATTACGTAATAGGTAAAGTCGTGAGCTCGCTAAGCTCGGTGTGGTAAATCTCCCGAGTAAATGTCAGGTCAAGAGACTGTCGACTGTTGAGCCAATAACGTTTTTTATATATATATATATACACACACACACACACACACATACACACACATTTATATATATATATATATGATTCTTCACCTTATTGGCTTTATTGCCAACAACTTTGTACCATCACAAATAATTTTAAAATAATTCTTCTTCGAAATGTTAATCTTTAGCAACCGCAAAATGTAAAAATTAATCTAAATTGGCTACTTTATTTTTTGTGAAATTTTTCAATTGTACAAATATTCATTTGCAAAGCTGTGAAAATACTTGAATTTTTTTTTTGACGTGTCGAATAATGAACATATTATTGTACGATAATTAATTTAACGTCAATATGACATTTTTAATTTTTATTATTGTGCTTTTCGATATTGAATTAATTATTCTGAGTAAGGATAAGGCGCGAATCAAAATTCTCCCCCAACATATATATACGAAAATATATGGGCAATTCCATGCAAACACAAAATATAAAATATATCGACATAAAAAAAAAAAAAAACGATTTCTTTACACTTTGAACTATTGGGCCAATTTTACTCTTCGACGAATTTTTTTTTTGTGTTTTCAAAAAATAATTTTTGAGCAACGTTTCGCGAAAGAAACTTAAAACAAAAAAATTAAATGACTTTATTTAAATTGGTAAAAATATTAATAAAAAATTATTTACCAAATCCCAGAGCACAAGAGAAGGTCAGACCAGGGTCAATTTGAGATTGGACGGGTTATACATTGAAAAAAACGGGTCAACCGTAACGGTTCGGACTGCCATGTATTCCAATTAATTGGATACATACAAACGGAAATCCTGGGGATTCCGGAAATGAGAGGCATTTTTCGTGCCAAAAAATCCATTGAAAAAAATCGATGAGTGTGAAAGACCAGTGAGGCTTACGATGAAAAGAGAGAGGTCATTGAAATTCTTTAGCTCAAATCCGCGTGCGTGCAATACTATTTTATTTATGCTATCTTTGCCATTGCAAAGACTCTCTCTCTCTCTCTCTCTCTCTCATTCTCTACATATATATAACGTGAGTGTATTATATATATACATTATTTATATGTATACAGAAATGGCAGAGCTCGCTTGGCCGGAAGTGCTTTCGCTTTTCTTGCACAGACGCCATATTGCTTTATATATAAATATATATATATATATACACATATATATATATATATATATATATATATATATATATATATGTATATAAAAATAAAATCTTGTATACGTAACCAGCTAAAATCCAACTTTCTGGCCTCTCTCAAAGTGGATTTACGGTATGAGCGCAAAAGAAAAGAGCGAGAGGCCCCTCTGACTCTCTTCTTTTCACTCGCATTTCCAATAATACGGTTTTCACTATGGTTACGTGATGCTCACGCAGAGAGAGGATTGAAGATATTCAACGGTAATATCGCCGACCTTTTCGCGTCCTTGAAATTGTCTCGGGGTAAACCATCGTATGTATACCCAACGCTTAAGGAGAAATACCAGGATCGTTCTTCAATGTTTGTGTGTGTGTGTGTGTATTTGAGCTTGGAATTGAGAGAGAAATTCGTTGCGACAATATTTGTTCAGAGCTGTTCACGTTTCTCAGCTCGTGCGCGAATTAAATAATTAAATAATAATAATTGAGCATTAATTTAAATAATAATATTATAATATTATTATTAATAATAATTTATTAACAAATTAATATTAATCTTTCATTAATCTTTGAAAAATTTTCATTTGTAATTAATAAATTCCATAAAACCTTTTTTTTTTTTTTTTCTGTCTACTCGTTAATTTTATACTGACAGACGAATTTTTCAATTTCAATCACGCATGGTATTTGTTGGAATAAATATAATACGAAATATATATTTATTGTAGACAAGTGAGAGAATTATATATCGTTCATTTCAATGACTTTCGCGTCCCTGAAATTCTTCGAGAATATACGAGGTCGCCAGGAAGACTGTGGCATGCATTATGATACAATTTTATATCTATATATATATGCATAATATGTGCTTCAGAATTACCGGAAATTCCTTGGCACAATATTTACCCCGAGAATCTCCTCCATGTGCTGTTTCTCATCTACCCTTTCTCGTATGTGTTTCTCGTGTATATATATATATATATATATATGTGCGATAATTGTATTTTATAATAAAATTTGTCGTCGACTCTATTTGCCCACCAAGGAAAATTATTTTCATTGTAGTCTCAGAGATAATAACAATTTGAGCAATTGCAGGGGGGTTTGAGAATTTTTTTTTTTCTTCCTCTTCGTCATAACATTTACACGTGCCATATCCATATCTATACAGCAAGTGGTGTGTTGATCAAGAATATGAAAAAAAAAATGAAATAAAAAACAATGAATGCTAGTGTGCATTTAATGCATGCTTCGAGTTGGGAAAATCGAGGGAGAGTTTACGAGAGATTGAGACATGGAGATACGAAAAAAAAATAAAAGAAAAAAAAAAACGACACCGAGGAGGAAAGTGAGACTGAGACCTTCCCAGCTCACTCACTGTGGGAAACGAGGCAACTGTGAACTCTGCAGTGCCTTTATGTCATGCTTGCATCTTTTTAAAAGTTATCTATATATATATATATATTCTCCAGGCTAGTCTTTATATGTATATATATGTATATAGTGGTAGAACAGCCTGGAGAATTGCAGAATGAAGAAAAAAAAGGGTTAATGCAATGGAGAACCTCGAAGAGAGAGGCTGGCCCGTTTCCCTCCTTTCTGACTCTAATCGACCCTCACTCGATGTACCGTTTCTCGGCGATCAACCAGAAGAAAACTCCCTGCAAGTACTTATTCGTTCTTATCATTCCATTAATTATGATGATTATCATTAATTTGCCATTTATCAATTTATAATGCTCTTGATCAATATATCATTGAATCAATATATAATTTATTAATTATGATTAATGAATTTTATTAATTCTCACCGTTAATGTTATTTCAAATTTCACATTAATTTTTGCCATTTCAACTTAAAAAAAAATAAAAAAAATTGCACGATCATAAATATTAAAATGGAGGATCCAAAATAATAAAAATTAGTGTCTGATGATGGAATTTTTTTCATTATATCCACGATTGCTGCGACTGTCTAATTATCGGTATATCGTCTCGCAGCTGTGCAAAATTGAAAAAAAAAAATTGCACGATCATAAATATTAAAATGGAGGATCCAAAATAAGAAAAATCTGTTATTACCCAAACCCAAACCCAAACCCAAACCCAAACTAAAACCCAAACCCAAACCCAAACCCAAACCCAAACCTAAACCCAAACCTGAACATAAACCTAAACCTGAACCCACTAAACCCAAAAAACTAAAAAAAAATAAAAGTTGGAAAAATAAAAATTCACATTTTTCTAATAACAATTTCATTGGTTGACAATTTATTTGTTTTCACCACAAAAAAATAATTATCAATATATAATTATGTCTAATTATGTCAAAATAATTATCGATCATAAATATTAAAATGGAGGATCCAAAATAAGAAAAATTAGTGTCTGATGATGGAAATTTTTTCATTAAATCCACGATTGCTGCGACTGTCTAATTATCGGTATATCGTCTCGCAGCTGTGCAAAATTGAAAAAAAAAAAATTGCGCGATCATAAATATTAAAATGGAGGATCCAAAATAAGAAAAATTAGTGTCTGATGATGGAAAAAATTTCATTAAATCCACGATTGCTGCGACTGTCTAATTATCGGTATATCGCAGCTGTGCAAACTCACAGACTATAAAACGTTTGTACGTGTGTATTTTATTACCGGTGTGGTGTCGCGGTACAACCTGATTTTAACTACTTCGTTGTATATGAACGTCACGACTACTGTCAGTGATAAGATAACAGTATGAAGAATCATACACGTAGGTAAAATATACGAAAACTCGACGAGAAGTTCACGAGACTCGATTCGAGACTATTGCAGAGCAGCTCTGCGTCTTTAATAAAAAACAAGATGATTTTTTTTTTTTGCCATTATTTAATTTATCATTATCAAGAAATATTATCTCTTTGCTACATCGAACGTAAAACTTTGCTCATATTTTTCTACCAGAAGTGCTCAAAGTCCAAATTAAAATAATAATAATATTTTTATGTTAAATAATATATAATGACTTTTGGTGATTTGGAAAATGATCCACGTGTTTATATTGGATTCTCAGTTATCATTGAGAGAGAATTGTCACCTTATCATTCTTCCAATACGTAACGAAGGTAGGAATTTTTTTTTTTTCTTTTTTAATATTAAAAATTTGACTAGAATCGAGTAATTGAATTTTGTCCTTGTCTCGTTATTGTTCATTTCATAAAATGAAACTGCAATGTTTGAAAGTGAAAATTCCGGAATTATCGAGGCGGACTCGTAGCTGTTCTCGTATATTGTTCGGGAAAAAAAAATTGTTGTATATATATATATACATGGTTGTGTGTATTATGATTCGCCAGACCGTAAAAATTCTCCACTGACGTATTCGCTTTCCCCCTCGATTGCAGTACGCCTTCTATATATATATATATATATATAACATTACTTGAATTTTTTTTTCTCTGCTCCGATGGTCTTTCACATACTCTCGCTGTATAATTGTTATTGTTGCATAGCATCAGCAGAGTTACGAATCAAATTTTCGCGCTTCGATTATTTCACGATTACGACTATTTTTTTTAATTTTTTCAACATTATTGAAAATCGAAAACAAAAATCATTGCAATATAAATGATCAAATTTTTGAAAAATTATCAACTTTTTTAAACTTTAATAGGTCAATCTTTTTTTGAAAAAAAAGTATAAAATGTTTCGTTTTACTTAATTCATGCTCGAGTCTCTTCAAATCCGAGTGTGATAGATGAATCAAAAATTAATCACTTGAGGATTATAAAATTAATAATAATTCTTACTTGATAATTATTTTTTTATGGTGAAAACAAATAAATTGTCAACCAATGAAATTGTTATTAGAAAAATGTGAATTTTTATTTTTCCAACTTTTATTTTTTTTTAGTTTTTTGGGTTTAGTGGGTTCAGGTTTAGGTTTATGTTCGGGTTTGGGTTTAGGTTTGAGTTCGGGTTCAGGTTTGGGTTTGGGTCTGGGTTTGGGTTTGGGTTTGGGTTTGGGTAATAACAGAGAGCGAGAAGGGATCGCGAGAAGGGGCGAGAAGGGATCGCGAGTACGGACATATCGAGAGCGTTCTCTCTCTCTCTCTCTCTCTCACACACACACACACACACACTCTGTCAATCTCGAGAGTGCGAGTAATGGGACGTCATTGTTCACGGAAAGGCGAGGCAAGGCCACGAATCCAGCTATCTCAGTAGTGTGTACGTTTTCATACTCTCCTCTTCCCTCCTCTCGTCATTGGATAATTGGACCCCTCGGGTACTTCTCTTCTCTTATATATATATATATATATAGAAGAGAAGAGAAGTACCCATATATATATATATATATATGGGTACACCTTAGTCTATCTATAGCTCTACGATCGAGTACTCTAAGGGCCACAGAGAGCACTGCGAGTATCTCTATTCATGCCTTCAACTCTATACTTTATATATATGTATATATATATAACTATTATATACGTATGTATTATATGTTCCTATTTTATATATATATATACAAAAATCGTATGTTTGATAGATATATATATATATAGTTGATGCAACGAGCGAGAAGAGATAAAGCCTCGAAGCTTCATGGAATAATGGCTTCATGTGCTATAGCCATAGAAACCCATATAGAGAGGACAGAGTGATTTCGTGGCAGGTCGAGCCGCTGACTGCGTAATACCACCCGATGATATAGAGAGACGACGACGACAACAACACGTTTAAGTTTTACTTGTATTATATATATATATATATATATATATATATATATATATATATATATACATATATATAATACAAGCAGAACTTAAACGTGTTGTTGTCGTCGTCGCCTATCTATATATATATATATGTTATTATAGTGTGGATGCCAATGTCGTCGAAAGCAAATTTTTATTTTTTTTATTACATTTATTGTACCAGAGTCGAGGTTTTTAAAAGATAGATAAATCGAATCTTGGCTTAATTTAATTTTTGTTATTTTACTTACTCACAGAGAAAGTTTTTTTAATCCAACAATTCATGCCAGAGTATTAAAAAATATTTAAAACAATAAAAATAATACACGAATCGAAATTGAAATGAATGAGTGAAAAAAAAAATAAAAAAAACATGCAAATCTCGATGTGTAACGAGGATAAAATTTTACAAGGATAAATAGTAACTTTAAAGAACGATTTGACTGAGGAATTTGGCGAGAAACGATCAAGGGAATGAGATTTTGAATTTTTTGGAATTTTTTGGAAAAATATTCCGAATATTAAGGAATCAAGGACTATCGACTAAATCAAAAAAAAGATCAAGGATTAAATACGAGAGAAAAAAAAAATGGTGCAAATTGAATTTCTACCTCATAATTTTTTAGGCTATTCATGAGGATTTGCTCATAGAGAAAACTTTTCCTCGAGTCCACGACAAAGTTTTAATATGCTACTTTATATTTTATGTAATCTTCTCTATAGTCGAAATAGCTCATAACTGATTCGAAACTCCGAACAAACTTTTCTCTCTTTTCTCTTTAGTCCCCACGACATACATTAAATACGAAATGTAATATTCTAGGAGTCTGCGACTCGCGTTCGAATTGAATTTTTGAATAATTCGAATTGTTCAAATTTTTCGTTTTTTTTTTACTTTGAACGAAAAAATGGCTAGTGGATTTTTGATCAGTGGAGAAAATGGAACGATATAGGACACTGATTTTTTTTTTTTAATTTCAACTTTGACCTAAAAAAGTTGATTCACAAAAATTGCTGTTACTCTGCCCCCTTAAGAGATATCGATTTTATTTTTTTTCATTTTAATCCCAAGAGTTCAAGCTTCAAAATGGCGCTGGATTCGTTGAGCTGGCATTTTTTAAAATATTTTTTCAAGATTTTTCAAATTGGACGAGCGATTTTGGCAAATTTTTCCATGCTGACCTTTGGCCTTTGATTTTGCCGATTTTCAAAGTGCCTTTAGGGATAGAAGTAATTGACATATCTGGATGAAACCAACGCCATTCTCCAAGTCTACTCGAGACGTTTCCAAAACCCCCCTTATAAATGTCAATCGGTCAAAAGGTCGCAAAGTTATCGCAGTTTGAAAATTCTCATTTTTCGTCATTTTTCGATTTTAGACGAAAAAAAATGTGAAATTTTTTTTTTTCCCTTATCAATCCTATGTAATCGGAAATTTCCCGCTGAACACGAATCAAGCCTAATTTTGGCCAAAAGCTCAAAAATTTAACGTGAAAATGGAAAAAAAAACCAAATTAATTCTTCCTACTCTAAATTCGTTTCCGAAAAAATTTATAACAATTTTAAATAAAACAGAAAAAGATGGAGGATTGAGAGAAATTCTCGATTGCATGGAAATTTATGCGCATGAATGGCATCCCACTTGGACTGTGGCTGATAGCATTTCGAGAAATATCCCACCATACATATATATATGCCAAAATACACACACATATATATATATATATATTCATCACAATCCTGACATCGCGATGAATGAGGATTGAGGAGAATCCCTCGAGTAAATCGATCATACCCTCGAGAACGGCATAATCACGTCACGAGATTTACAAGACTTGAGATGAAAAAAGTAAAATGCAAAATTTTAAGATTTTAACATAATGCATAATGTATACCTACACATATATTATTTATGAACCAGGAACATTGCAAATCGACTTTTATGCATTTTTTTTATATTTCTATATACATAAGAATTATTATTATTATTGTTATTATTATTATTATTATTATTATTATTATTATTATTATTATTATTATCGTGTAATCTGCTGGTATTGAATGATCCTTCTCATTGTGAATTCTGCAAATTACGCACTTCAACCCCCCCCTCCTATTATTGTATATCGGTTGATTGATCGACGTGAGTGCAATTTTCAAGCACCATCTTTTCTCTCTCTCTCTCTTTCGATCAATTCCTCTGTTGATTTTCCAACGCTATTGTCGAGTTTTTTTTTTTTTTTTTTTTTCATCATTCACTTATCCCATTAAATTGCACATAGATAAGCGCATTATTGGCTAAGCGGAAACTGCAATAATCCTTCGGGAAATTGAACGTGAACTTTTGCTATGAATTATTGACAGATAATCCAATGAATATATATATATATACATGTCAAACTTGTCGTCGTTTATTAATTTATTATTAAAAGAATTAATGTGTCGAATAATATTTTAAAAAAATTGACTTATTTTATTAAAATAAATTTGATATTAAAAAAATAATTTCTTTGGTGTAAAGAAAAATATTTATTTTTAACTCCACATATGGAATATAATTTGGGTGATAAAATATTTTATCTCAATCGAATGAATTTTTTTCCTTTTTTTTTTTCAAACTTTTCATTTCAATCAGATAAATTAATTTTTCTTGTCTTTAAAAATTTCTATTTGCTTTAATAATTATACCACGGAAATTGCACGTACAGAAAAACGTTATATATATCAGAGATAAAAGATTAGCAATTTATATATATACAAATGGCTAATCTTTTATCTCTGATTTATTTTGCAGACAGCGTAAATTTTCATTTGCACAAGATTTAATTAACGAAAAGGCGGGAGAATTATTCGTGTATATATATATATATATATATATATATATATATATATATATTTATTTGCTACATAAAAGCCCGATCTATCGTACCTCTTGGCCGTTACTGGGAGCTCCAGTTAGCAGTAAATTTACAAACACCTTCGTGAATCTTCAACCATTAACGTCCAACTACTACTTTTTGGAACGAATTTCCAGAATGCTTCCGCACTGAATTTCCGGTTGTGTGCGGGCTCTTGGTCCGGGTACGTTGACGACGTAACATCGTCCTCGATACTGTTTTCTCTCTCTCTCTCTCTCTCTCTCTATATATATATATATATATATATATATATATATATATATATATATATATATATATATATATATATATATTGCGATGAGCATGAGATATCGATCGATACCATCTCATATACGCTTCATCACGTAGAAAATTCACTCGACATTCATCTATGGTAGCATATACATACACGCATACACTAATACATCCTCGATGCAAAAGCGGTAGAGACTCGTAACAGGATTATCGAAAGCCAATCGCCCTCAGTGTTTCCGACTTCCTCGATATATACATATATATATACATACATACATATATACATGTATATACCATATATATATATATATATATATATATCCAAAAAGGGGTATACACACTCGATACGCCCTTTTAATTTTAGGCCATCGATGCACAAACCACAATGTGGTTATAGGAGGGGAAATATATTCCTCCGTGAGATATATTCGACATTTAGTCACGAATTTTGCGATAAAGATAATTCATTACAATTTGTAACAAAAATTCAATAATTTCAATGTAAATTTTGGAAAATTAAATTTTTCTGCAAAAAGAGAGAGAGAGAGATATTTTTGTTCGTTCCTGACTTAATTCTAGATTTTTTTGTTCGTTTACGATCAAGCAGATACAAAAAAAATAATTAAAATTTTATTAAATTATTATTTCAATTCTTCTAATCACGCGAAATTTTTTCAAAATAATTAATTTTTAAAGCTCCTTTTTTTCGACCGAAATTTTGTTAGATACATGAACGTTACGGATTTTGTCAACCGAATCTAACTTACAGCCGTTATATCATTACGAGACGTATATATATATATATATATATATATACGTCTCGTACATATATCGTATATATATATATATATATATATATGTTGATTTTATCCGGGAAAAGTGTCTTCTTCCCGTTGTCGTTAACGGTATCTTTTCCGCTTCTATGCACTCTCGTTGTAAATGCCATATATACCAAAAGACAAATCCGAGAAGAAGTTTTGAGTAAATGTTCTCTATATGTCTCTTTCTAACTTGTGTGCTTCGTTTTAGTGAGCACGCGAGAAGTTAGTGGAGCGTGATGCAGCACACTGGCGAGAGGGGGGGTGGGAGAACAAGAGGAAGAGAGAGAGAGGGGGAGAGAGAGAGAGAGAGAGAGAGAGAGAGAGAGAGAGAGAGAGAGAGAGAGAGAGAGAGTACATACAATGACGTGAACGTCCCCAGGATTTACCTTAGGGGGTTGCAAGATAAACAGAACCGAATGTATCAGCATCATGCTCGACAAACAAAAACTCCTTCTGGTGTGTATACATATATATATATATATATATATATATATATACACACGACCAATATCCTCGAGCTAATCTCCCTTCTGTCATTTCAACATAACTTGTGACTATCCGTACTATACTACCAAATACAGGGCTTATGGAAAATATCCGAAACAGTAATTTCCTGTCAACTTTTCTGTACCATTTACATCCCTTCACCATGTCAAAATTGGATCTATTTGGCTATCGATGTGTCCCAGCACATCGATGAAATTTGACACGAGAAATAAATTTCATTTATTAATTTTTTTCTACTAATGAAAAAAATATATATATATTTTATCGAAATGATTTTTATAATTTATATGAATTTAATTAAAAGAAAAATTATTAGAGATAATTTAAAATTCGTATAATTTTTCGTTACTTTAATTATACGAATTTTAAATCAAGAAACTGAGATGGAAAATAAATTGTTTTTTTTTTTTTTTTAATGAAACTAATAACGTTAGGATGGTTGATTGAATTAACTATAATAAAGTAAGTAATAAAGTAAGATTATAATTTATATGAATTTAATTAAAAGCCAACTTATAGAAATAATTTAAAATTCGTATAATTAAAGTAACGAAAAATTGTCTTGATGCCTTTGGCAGATGAACAATTGAAAATTCATCAAGAAACTGAGATGGAAAATAAATTGTTTTTTTTTTAATGAAACTAATAACGTTAGGGTGGTTGATTGAATTAACTATAATAAAGTAAGTAATAAAGTAAGATTATAATTTATATGAATTTAATTAAAAGCCAACTTATAGAAATAATTTAAAATTCGTATAATTAAAGTAACGAAAAATTGTCTTGATGACTTTGGCAGATGAACAATTGAAAATTCATCGAGAAACTGAGATGGAAAATAAATTGTTTTTTTTTAATTTTTGAATAAAACTAATAACGTTAGGGTGGTTGATTGAATTAACAATAATAAAGTAAGTAATAAAGTAAGATTATAATTTATATGAATTTAATTAAAAGCCAACTTATAGAAATAATTTAAAATTCGTATAATTAAAGTAACGAAAAATTGTCTTGATGACTTTGCCAAAAGGAACAATTGAAAATTCATCAAGAAACTGAAATGGAAAATAAAGTGTTTTTTTTTTTTTTTTTTTGAATGAAACTAATAACGTTAGGGTGGTTGATTGAATTAACTTGGTCCTGACATTTTGTCGTTATAGAGGGTTCGTTGGAATTCCAATCACAATGGAAAGGTCTTCGTGTAACGCGACACCCTAAAATATTTATGTAAGACACGTAACGCCCGATCAAATATTTTCATCCCTTCGTTTATATTGGTATAGGGGTGGAAAAAAAATTGCCTGGCTGATATCCGAGGTGGAAAAAATACAGAGAAAAAAAAAAGAAAAAAAAGCATCGATTCGCGAAAAAAGCGGATCTTCTATAAAATATAAACGAACACATCAGGAGAGAAAGTGGCCGGAAGAGAGAAAAGATTTTCATCCCTTGCTGATGGGTGAGACGACGAATGGATGGAGTCAGTAAAGTAGAGAAGGAAGAGAGATAAAAAAAAATGAAGTTTGATCCTGGTAATGACAACTATATATATGTATATATACATAGTATATATGTATATATGTTGTATATATGCTGTACATAGTATATATATATATATATAGTGCGATAAGAAACGTAAAAAAAGAAATGAGATTACCGAACGAAAAAAAAATGAGCCAAGAAAGACGAAGAAGTAACAAACATTTTTGTCCTCTTCGCCAGTGAGGGAAAAAAAATGAAAAAAAAAAAAAAATCAGCGATAAGAATGAGAAAGAGTTTTTTATCCCTCGATTCTCCGCGCAGGCTTCAGGTTGGACAATCGAGAACGACGAGTTACATTTCTCAGACGCGAAGAAATTATTATTTTGACCAAATAATTTTTTTTAATTCATTTTTTTTCTTTTTTTTTTTGGCTACGTCGTTGTTGAAAATTTCCCATCAAATTTGGGCAATACAGTCAAAGTTCATTATAATTATTTTTTGCCATTTATTTTGTGTATTTTGGGGAGAAATAAAAATTTCCTACTTCAATTCTCAAAATAATTGGTAATATTTTTTTTTTAATATTGCTCTAGAAAATTATTTAGAAAATGAATTTTTATTTGGCCCGATATTATTGAGCTGCATCAATATGACAGCTCTGGAAAGAGTCAATTTTTTTTAATTCATTTTTTTTCTTTTCTTTTTGGCTGCTTCGTTGTTGAAAATTTTCCATCAAATTTGGGCAATACAGTCAAAGTTCATTATAATTATTTTTTGCCATTTATTTTGTGTATTTTGGGGAGAAATAAAAATTTCCTACTTCAATTCTCAAAATAATTGGTAATATTTTTTTTTATTTTTTTAAATATTGCTCTAGAAAATTGTTTAGAAAATGATTTTTTATTTGGCTCGATATTATTGAGCTGCATCAATATGACAGCTCTGGAAAGAGTCAATTCTCGATTACGAATTGTATGAATTGAGTTCTCTCGTTTTCTGTCAGGCCACGACAGCTGAGTACCTACTCGCTCCACTATTGGGTCGTTCCATTTCATTCGTGATTCTCTCTCGCTCTCTCTCTCTCTCTCGTCGTGTCAAGCACTTGGCGAGATTCGAGGAGAGAATTCGCGTACGATGAATGAGATCGTCCATTCTCGAGTGTCCAAACCCAAAACTCTATCAGATTTTTTTTTTTCTCTATCGAAAAAAAGTTTTTGATTGAAATGTTACCAAAAAATTTCTACTTTTTGGTCCAACGAGAAATATAATAAAATATAAATTTGTTACTTTTCACCTCAGGTATATTTTTTTTTTTTGGGCGCTCCAAATGAATTTAGTAATTAAATTTTTTTGTTCATATTTTTTTTTCTTCCATTCCTTTCATGCTACTGATGAAATACAATTTTTAAATGTTTCGTATCAATTTTTATTCAATGAAACGCCTTCGAAATTTTAATTTAGTCCACGGGAATAATGAATAATAATGATAATGATAACAAAAAAAAAGTAAAATTAGTAATGCAGTACGTGCTCGATTTATCTTAATTCGAGCGATGTAATTTCCAGAGTATTTCGTTCTCTGAGCTCACAAATACTTATATATATATATATAATTATAGCAGTAAAAATACAAAATTATATATATATATATATATATATATATAATTTTGTATTTTTACTGCTCTCACATATGGAACGACACTCGACTTCTCATTCAACGAGTCTGCCACAAGCGAGCTCGCATCCCCTGATTGAATATATATATATATATATATATATATATGTGACGAGCAACTTGTAGTAATCTAATTGACAGGCCTTGGACTATCAGCGATGACCGCCTTCTCTCGTATGGCGTGATCTCGCGACTAGAATCATCATCATCATCATCATCATCATCATCATCATCATCATCGTCGTGATTGCCCTACGTTCTTATTTGCCAGCAAATCTTTATTCTCTGTCTCTCAAATTGTTAGTATATCTATATATCGATGCCTCAAATTTAAAAGGGCGTGTCACGTGTGTATAAAATTAGATTAATCGCCTATTGTATTAATTATTGTGTATTTTATTGTATATTTTATTGTATCAATTAATTTTATCGTATCAATTAATTTTATTGTATCAATTAATTGTATATTTTATTTTATCATAATTATTGAATTAAATCCATTCTTTATTAATATGATTACAGATTTAGTCGAGCAGTCCTACGGACGCTGAAATGACGGGTAGAAGAACGAGTCACCCCATTAAAGGACTATGGACAGGTAAAATTAAAAAATTTAAAAATTTAAAATTTAAACAATTAAAAAATAAAATAAAAATTGAAATTGCACTGACTATTTTTTCAATGATTGAAATTTTAAGTCTGTGGGGAGAAAAAAAGTTCTTTTTAATGCTGAAAAATATTTTAATGCCTCGTTGATCTCCTAAAATATTAAAACTCTCATAAATATAAAAATTTAAAGCCTTCAAAATGTTATTTTAAATCTTACACAATAAAACTTGAAATCCTTTAAAAAAATGATAAATTAAATTATATTTTCAGATCTTTAAATGTTGGGCTAAAAAAAATTTATGTGTACCTCATAAATAATTTTTTTTTATCATTTTTAAATCTCTCCAAACAATTTTTTAACTCGTCAGAGGTGTCTCTAATTGCCAAAAACCGTGTCCAAATGTTACCAGCAATTTATCTCGTGAACGAATCGTACGAAATTCGAAAATGTAGGTTACAGGTTGCTCGTTTTTTGTTTTTTTTTTTTTTTGCGAACGAGCCTCGGCAATTTGCGATGCTCCAGTGCAGCGATAGTAGTCTGAGCGACGATTTACTGTTAGTTTTATCGTCCACCATGGGACAGAGTGTGTAGAGCCAGCTGGAGCATCACATTGGAACGCATAAAATTCACGCATATGTGCGTACAAGATATATATATATATATAAAATTAATCGAGGCTATATATATATATATGCTCGATTAAATTTAGGAAAAAAAAAATTCCAACCGATTTATCGGATTCTGAATCCAGTCGTTTTTTTTTCTTTTTCCTGTCTGTCCTGTTTCTTTTTTTTTTTTTCTTTTTAATATTCACATTCTCGTCAATTAAAACTGGCATATTCGTGTTTATCTCAATGAACAGCATCAATTTTTTTTCTTTTCAATTCCATCAATAATCCAGACGGATTTATCGATCAACTCAAGAATTTAGATAAGTTTTTTTTTTTTTTTTTTTTTGACAAATCAGCTGGGATTTTTTTTTTCTTTTTCGCTCATATCTCACGTCCTTATCTGGAGTGTTGCACGAGGCTCTCTCAATTGTTCTCACCTCGAACTTGACTCACTCATCGTGTGCACCTCTGCCGAGCATTAAGTCCAACTGTGTGACTCGGGGAACAAAGAAACGGAGAAATCGCAAATTTTCGATTATACACAATCCACGTAATAACCGAGGACATTGTTGTATTAATTATTGTCAGCATATAATAAAATCGCAAACGTGTTGCGACGTATCAGCGAAAAAAAAAAAAATCAAACTCATTCTTGGGTATTTCCCGAAGGTAAACCGGTTATTTTTTTTCAACTAATGCGCATTATATATAGTGGATTTGTGGTAGCGTCGTAACTCATTATAAAATGATGAGTTTAGAAAAGGAAACAAAATTTGGATATATCAAAATTTGTTCATTTATCTATATATTTATTTCATTTATTATCTATATATTTTATTTATTTATATATATATGTGTGTGTTCAGGGCTTGAGAGTTCCAAATTGAGTGGAACTTTTTAAAAATTGTTGCTGGTTTTTTTTTTTTTCGTAAATTAACGTAAGAATTTTAAAAATAGCTCAGTAGACTAATTTTATGACATTGAAGTTTGCATCGTTGGAATGCAACGAAATTTGAACAAAAAAATCAACCCTAGTCAAGGGTCAGTTCCGGGGGTCAGACCAATTTGACAATTGTTCATATTATTTTGTTCATCGGATGAAATAATTTTATAAAACAAAATTCTATGCAATGTTGATAATTTTTTTTTTGTTTTTCATCGAATTTCGTTGCATTTCAACGATGCAAACTTCAATATCATCTAATTTTGTGATGAGGAATGAAACTTTATCGATTTCATAAACGAAAATTTGCACACAAAACCCTTAAAGATTTTTTTAAAATTATTTCTAGACGAATTATCAGAATTTTTCTTTTGATTAAAAAAAAAAAAACAAAAATAAATCTGTAGCTAACCTCATTCTTAATTTTTTCAGGTTTACTAACGTTGCTATTGTTCAGCACATCAGTCAATTCGGAATCGACCTTGAACGTGACCGCAGCGTCTACGCATGGAGCTAAAATCGAGGAATCATTAGGAGATTCGAGCTCACGTAAAATCGAGT
Source organism: Dyspetes luteomarginatus (assembly GCA_963669185.1). NCBI lineage: Eukaryota > Metazoa > Arthropoda > Insecta > Hymenoptera > Ichneumonidae > Dyspetes > Dyspetes luteomarginatus. The sequence goes on along the minus strand of OY769910.1, from coordinate 1,546,582 downwards.
CAATAGTTGAGTCAACAACAACGTCCTTGAGGGAACAAAATGGCGAGAGTCCCGAGGCAAGAATCGAGGCTGTTGAAAAGATAATTTCGAACAGAACGAGTGAGACTAAAATTGCTGAGACTCGAAATGAGCCAATTATTAAGACCGAGAAGCTCAAAATTGAGGAGAAAAATTTAGAGGAAAGAAAGATCGAGGTGAAGCGTCTCGTTAAAGAATCACTTCCGGAATTTTCGGAAAAAGATAATTACGATGAAATTCATGAACTCGATGAAAATGATTCTCGCGAACCAACGACTCGAGCTACGAAAAAGAGAGTAGAAAAAAATGGATCATCCGATAAAGATAACGAGGATGAAATTTTTAAGAGAAATCCAGAAATGGATTTTTCCCTCGTCAATGACACAAACGTCAATTACATAACGAAAAAAAATGTAAAAGAAGCTAAAGATGACGATGACTATGAGAATAATTATAAAAATATTAAAAGCATCCTGGAAAATCCAACGAATGTCATTAAATCCGGTGACGACCAGCTGGAAAAGGTCAAAGGACCAAAATCACAGGTCGAAGTTATAAAAAATACGACAATGCCAAAAATTTTAAGATTGAGCGAAAAAACGGACGAGGAACACCTGGAAGTAACGAGTTTGAAGAATTTACCAACCGATAAAATTAAAATGGACGTTTTGTCGAGCATTGAAATTCCAAATGATACAAAAAACGATAACAAAACTCTCCAGACTCCCAGAGCACGAACTATTTCGTTTGGTGGTACAAATGAATTTTTAACTCATTCGAACAAAACTGGAGACTCCGGGAGAATTTTTGGATCGAACAATTCTTCGTCAGTCACTGGAATTATGGAAAAATCTGGAGAGGAAAAAATTATTGAGGAGGAAAAATTATCGTCTTTTAAGCCATACCCTTATCTCAAGGTCAAGGTTGACGATGTTCGATCGAATGCTACGACTTCTGGAATTTTATTACCGGTAATTTCATCAGAAAAAAATGAGGAAGTTTCAGCTCTGGAGAACACGATAGGTCAGAGTAAGGAGAACATGAAAAACTTCGTTACCGAATCGTCGGTTGTAATCGACAACAGTATACAACAATTTAAGCCAACGTATCCAAAGAGATCGTCAAGTAATTCGTCAAGAACGACCTTATCGAGTCTCGAACCAAAATTTTCCACGACCCCTTCCGACCTTCCGGATGATATTAAAATTGTCACAACAGAATCGATGAGCTTGGAAAATTTTACGACGCAATTTTTTGCCGGTAATTTGCGTCTCTCGAATACAGAAAATAAAGTGCCACGTGAAAATGAGGAGGGTCAAAGTGTCGAGAGCCTCGATTTAACCGGAAATGGAATAACCGAAGTGATGCAAACCGACAAGAATAATCATTCGAGTATTATGATCGAGAAGCCCGAGACGAGAAAGACCACAGCATTACCTACGAATGGTAATGCAGTAACCAGACTTACCGATATAAATTTAATGATTGAAAATACAACGGAAAAAATGGCAACTTCAAGTGACAATAGTACAATTGTGGCAATTCAGACAGAGGTGGACAATTCAATGTCGAAAATTTCGCCACTCAATGTTTTTGATACTTCGACGAAAAGTTCGACAACGGAAACTCCGTCGATAACAACGATTTCAATGCAAACTTCTACAATGCTGACAAATATCACGAGTTCCAATTTCACCAGCACGAAAATCGATCAACAATTGACCACGGCGAGTCCACAAAGTTCTGAAATTTTTTTTACCGGCGAAACTATGGAATCTCTGGATGGATCGACGAGTTCAGAAACTCCGATGGTATCAACGACGTCCAATGTAGAATATGAATTTGTCGGTTTAACGGATAACGCAATTTCACAAAAATACACACAGAGTACAGAAAATTCAAATGTTTTTACAAAGGAAAATGGAGAATTTACTTCTTCCTCCTCCTCTTCCCTATATTTAGAATCTTCAACTCCATCTCTGATCTCAATTTCATCGACTCCGAGCTCAACCTCAATGGAAATTGAAACGACAGTTGAAAATTTTGAAACTTCTACGTACCCTGGTACGTTTGTAACGGAAATTGATACCAGCGAGGAAAATTCTACGATAATTTCTTTCTCGAATTTTGACACCAACGAGCCAGAAGAAACGACCTCTTTGCCCGAAGATAATGATTTATTAACGACGACGAATGATTTTTTTTCAACCGAAACGATTAACGATTCGTTAGAAACGACAACGGAACAAATTCCAGAAGATGTGACAAATTTTACAAAAATTACTGACATTGTAACGGAAGTGAAGAATTTATCAACGGAGAGCGGACGTTCCGTTGATAAATCGACGAGTATGCCGGAAATTTCTACCAGTTTGGCTAATTCCAGCGGGAGTTTCGACGTCGTTTCGACGGAATCGTCAAATTTATCGATCGTTACGGATAGCTCGGAATTTATGGAAACATCGAGAAGCTCTGATGAGGATTCTTCGCCAAGTAAATCATCGATCGAGACCACTGCAATGTCTGACGAACCGGAAAGTATCTCGGAGAGTTCCTCGACGTTAAAAAATTTTATTAACGTCGAAACGACCAATAATACTGATAATGATAATCGGGCAGTTTCACCAGACGATTTAACGTCTCTAGTGAGAATTATTTTTGAGGGCAACTGGCCAGATGTTTGCCCACATTTGCCAGCACTGCGTCAATCATTGGCTGACCTTTTGACCTCAGGCCTCGAAAAGTACGTATTATGAGAAATCTCGTTAATATTATTATTGGATTATCATCGATTCTCAATATTATACAATAGCAATGACCTTGAACTTGGGCTTCGTTGGAATATTATTTATCAAATGTCAAACTTTCCTGCTGCTGATTTTTTTCTTTTTAATTAAATGGACAAAATTTTCAACGATTTTTTTTATTAAAAAGATGCAAAAATATTGTTTAGTGCTCAAAAAGTTGCTAATAAAATTTCATTTTCATCTTTCACAGAATTGTCCTGGCGAGCCAAATAATATTTCAAAAAAATCCATGCACCGAAGGCTTCGCCACGTCAATAATCACCACGGAATTATCCGTAACGACAATATTGCTCTACGTCGTTGATAAAAATGGAAAGTTTGACGCTGAAATGACAAAAATGTTGCCCACTTTGTACAGCAAATCACCGATAAAGCTTCAGGTGACTGTAAGTTTATTTTTTGAATGCTCAGAAACAATTCTCGATTAATCGAGTAATCGATCAATGTTTTTCTTTTTTTTTTTTTCCTTCTATTTTGATTTTTCAGATTCACAGTTTTCAACTTGTGCAAGATGCTGATTCGGGCAACGCCATTGCCGTTGTCGTTGTGTCATCCGTTGCTTTTATTTGTCTCGTACTTTTGGCTGGATTACTTTTTATCATGAGAAAAAGACAGACGAGATTTAATTACGGTGAGCGCTGTCGTCCAGTCTCACTGGACGCCTACAGTCTCGATAGTGTTTCGGCTTACAACAGCGTCAGAGCACGAAAAGGAGCAGCCAGAGCGTCAAAGAGAAGCTACGGAAATCCAACTTTTGAGGATTCGGTAATTATTTGCCAATAATTATCGTTATTTAACTTTTTTTTTTTTTAATTCAATTCTTCATTAACTTAATTCAAATTCTAGCTGAAAATTAATTGTCATTTAACTATTACTCTGTGTATATATTGAAAGTAAAATTGAAATAATTTTTTTTCACTCGACAAAAGAAAAATTAATTTTTTCATTTGACAAAAGAAAAATTGATTTTTGTATTTGACGAAAGAAAAATTGATTTTTGTATTTGAAGACTCGAGATTGAAATTTAATTGATCATCCCTTGTGTCATTTTACAGACCGCGACACCCTCTCATCCACTAAACTTTGCCGGCCTCTCGACATTCTGCAACGAGCAGAACACGATTGCTGAGGAATTTTCGGGGATACCCCAAGTCACGGCAAGAATCGATGAATTACCGCAGGGTGCCGAAGTCAAGAACAGATATGCAAATGTTGTTCCTCTACCGGAGACACGTGTACCCTTAATGAAAATCAACAATGATCCACTCACAGAGTACATTAACGCCAGTTACGTGCGAGTAAGTTTAATGAAATTTCAGCATTTAATTTATAAAGATGAATTTTTTCATAGAAAAATTTAAAAAAATGGAATTGGCTATAAAAATTAAAAATTAATAATAAATAAATAAAGTTGCAAATTTATAACGAGATAATTGCGATCATTCACGCCATATATAATATATAATATATATAAACCATATATAATATATATATATAAGCCATATATAATATATATATATAAGCCATATATAAACGCCGGTTATTCGCGAGTAAGTTTAATGAAATTTCAGCATTTAACTTATAACGATGAATTTGTTCATAGAAAAAAAATTAAAAAAATTGACCAAGTCGGATATTTATACTGAGGGAGAATAATTTTTTTTAAATTGAACAAATATTTGAAAATTTGTGTTAACAAAAAATGAAGAATTAAGAGAAAAGATTAAAATTAAAGATTTATTTTGCATTGAGAAAAAAAAAATATTTTTACTAATTTGTTTGTGCCTCGTGATTTCAGGGTCCGAAAAATGCTACCAAGTATTATGTAGCTTGTCAGGCACCGATTGACTCGACAGTCACAGATTTTTGGCGCATGATATGGGAACAACAAACTAAGGTCGTTATAATGCTGACAGATCTTGTCGAGAATGGAGTGGAAAAATGTGCCGAATATTTACCACCCTCCGAAGTGACGGATTGTCATCGTCTCTTCGGTGATTTTCAGGTTACACTGAAGAAGCGCGAAACCAAAGAGAAATATGCAATCTCGACTCTCCATTTAAAGGTACAATAATAATAATAATAATTCTTGAAGAAGAATTTATTGAAAGAAAATTATTAATATTTTTTTTCTTTTCTTTCTTCGTTTCTTTATTGATCATTTAAATTTTATTTCATATTTTTCATTGATTTTTCAAACGAATAAAAAAAATATTTCATAATGTTATTGGGATGAAATATTTTTTTTATTCGTTTCAAAAATCAATAAAAAATATGAAATGAAATTTAAATGATCGAGAAACGAAATTCGTCACAATTCTTGGGCACTTTACGATAAAAAAAAAAAAAAAACCTCAATGATTTCGTAAAAATAATTGCTACGATAAAAAATTAAAATCAAATATAGGAAAAAAAATAAAATAAAAAAAATGTACCAGGTCGAAAATAAACTCTTTCTACGCTATTAATTAATCAATTGAATTAATTTTCGTTTCAAAAATCAATAAAAAATATGAAATGAAATTTAAATGGTCGAGAAACGAAATTCGTCACAATTCTTGGGCACTTTACGATAAAAAAAAAAAAAAAAACCTCAATGATTTCGTAAAAATAATTGCTACGATAAAAAATTAAAATCAAATATAGGAAAAAAAAAAAATATAAAAAAAATGTACCAGGTCGAAAATAAACTCTTTCTACGCTATTAATTAATCAATTGAATTATTTTTCGTTTCAAAAATCAATAAAAAATATGAAATGAAATTTAAATGGTCGAGAAACGAAATTCGTCACAATTCTTGAGCACTTTATGATAAAAAAAAAAAAACCTCAATGATTTCGTAAAAATAATTGCTACGATAAAAAATTAAAATCAAATATAGGAAAAAAAATAAAATAAAAAAAATGTACCAGGTCGAAAATAAACTCTTTCTACGCTATTAATTAATCAATTGATTTTTTTTTTGGCTTTGCAGAATTTGGAGAATAATACTTTTCGGGAGATTTCACACATTTGGTATTTGTGGCCAGCAAACGGCGTACAATCTGACGCTGCTGGTTTAATTGCCGTTCTCCTCGAGGCAAGAGCCCTTCAACGAGGTGGACCAGGCCCCGTTGTCGTGCATTGCAGCCCTGGCACCGGTAGAACCGGAACTCTGATCGCCCTGGATTTGGGAATAAGACAGTACGAGATAACGCGAACTGTCGACGTTCCAAGGGTCGTTTATACCATAAGGAGAGATCGTGCTGGAGCAGTTCAGACCAAGGAACAGTACGCTTTCATATACAAGGTAAAAAAAAAATTAAAAAATCGTTTAAGCTAAAAAAAAAAATTCTTTATCAATTTTTTTCAATTTTTTTTTTTTTTAATTATAAAAAATTTACAAAAATTGAAAAAAAAAATATCTAATTTCTTTTCGCAGGCCCTGAATTTGTACGCGACCAAACTTGCCGGTGGAGCTTTGGAGTCATAATTAATATTATTAAAAAAAAAAAAAAAACCACATCGAAGCCTCGAGTTTCGTTTATTTTTTTTTTTTCTTCGTTTTTTTTTTTGCATTAAATATAAGAATGCAATCTAAGTCAATATTAGATAACGAATTAATTAGGCGATAGCCGAAGTGTCATTGCCCGAAATATTTCGCCTAATAATCATTCAGCAATGACCCTGTGAAAAGCCAAATTTTCTAGAAGTATTTCTCATGACCATATTATATACTCGATGACATATATCTGTATATTCGTGAAGATTTTTTTTTTTTTTTTTAATTATTATTTTTTTTAAGCGCGAGAGGACCAACGTTGATCTTGAAATTATAATCTCTAATATATATATATATATATAATATATATAAAAATATTATATTATATATTATATTATATATTATATTATATATTATATTATATATTATATTATATATTATATTATATATTATATTATATATTATATTATATATTATATTATATATTATATTATATATTATATTATATATTATATTATATATTATATTATATATATATGTTGTATTACATCAAATCCTCCGATCTTTTACGTAAGCAGATCATTATAAAATGACCAAAAGCGAGATCGTTTTGACTTGGACAAAATGGTTGAGCAATGAAATATTTAGTGTTGAAAAAAAAAAAAAAAAAAAAAAAACAAATATGCGTAATAGATATTTAAGGGCCATTATCAGACATGCGTTAAAATCAACGTGATAACTATATATATATATATATATATATATATAGATCGAGACGAGTGCAAAACTATACGAGACTCTTCATTATTTCAAGAGTGATTCACATTTTTCTCTTCGGTCTCTTTCTTTTTTTGTAAATGAATCAATTTTCCTACGTGTACGCGTCTTCTTTTTTTTTTTTTTTTTCATTCGTGTAGAAATTTTATTACTATTAATTATTATTATTGTTGTTTTCAATTGTTGTTATTGTTATTGTATAAATTAAACATTACTTTGATCCGCAGCTATCGAGCTCTCTATAATTGTATTGTATAGTTTAAAATATTTAAAAAAATAATAATAAAAAATTGATTTCGGGAATCTGCACTTTTCTCGATATCGCGAATATAGAAAAACATCGAACGATGACATTAAATGTGATCAAATATTTACTGATAATAAATAATAATATATATATATATATATATATATATATATATATATATATATATATATATATATATATAAACGAAAGAAAATTAAGACGTTGGTATAAAATCGTATCTCTTTTTCTATAATGAATATTAATTTGAGCTGATAATTTCATATATATATATATATATATATGTACGTATCAAAATGATATTACGTGTGTGTGATTATAATCATTCGAGGACACATTTAAAAAAAAATATTTTTCATTGAGAATGGGCATTAATTATTCGAGTTGAAAATAATTCCTAATTATTTCTTAAACCAGATAAATTTTTTAGCAAATATTTTTTTTTTACTTTTAAATCATAAAAATGATTTTTAGCTTCAGAGAGAGAGAGAGATAAAATTGAGAAAAATAAAATTCCATATATACAATTTTTTTTTTATTTTCAAAAATTTTAATTCTAAATTATTTTTTAGAGTTTTGTTTTTTTTTTTTTTTTCAAATTCGAATGTTTCCCATCTCTGGTGTCTATTGAAAATCCTCGTTATGCACACAATTAAATCGAGAGGCATATTAAGAAATGAAAAAAAAAAAACGAAATGTTCATCGTAAAATGCATGTTATAAAAAAAAGTATAAATGTATCTATGTATATATGTATGTATATCTGTTTACGAGAATTTGTGCACGATTAATCCAGTGAATCGTAATTTTATTATGATGAGGCATAATTAAAAAAAAAAAAAAGAAAAAAAAAACTCGTATAATGGTAGCCACCTGGTGAGTAATATGAGAAAACGATTGACAGCGAGGACAAAACATGAGCGTATTGTAACGATTAATGTTCTCATTGCATTTTTCTTTCGTCCATGTGGAGCGAGACTATTTAATGTAATAAATTACATGTGAAACGATCATTATCGTGTCTTTGCTTAATCCGAAATTATCTTTCAGTTGAATTTTCCAAAATTAACAGAAATGACATTGATTGATTATTATTATTTTTATTATTATTATTATAAATTAGTGACACTTTAGCTTGAAATTCAAAGTTAGACCTTACAGTAAACTTTGTTCATTAAACATTTTGGGATTAGGAAAAGCAGCTCTGTTCCAATCCTGTTAATTCGAAGGGTGCAAATCTGCTAATTTCAAGGGTCTAAATTTGCTCATTCTAAGGGTGCAAATCTGCTAATTCGAAAGGTCCAAATCCGCTAATTCGAAGAATACAAATCTGCTAATTTCAAGGGTCTGAATTTGCTCATTCTAAGGGAGCAAATCTGCTCATTCTAAGGGTGCAAATCTGCTAATTCGAAAGGTGCAAATCCGCTAATTCGGAGGGTACAAATCTGCACATTCGAAGGGTGCAAATTATAGGCGAGATTAAAGATAAAAACAGTTTTTCGAAGTTGATTAAACGTTGATTATGCGGATGAGTCAGTTCTGCAGGGTTGACCGTTGGAAAGGAGAGGATTTACTCGGAGGATATTTTGTACGATTTAAAAGTCTCAATGGCGTCGAGAACTCTCCTTTGTTTACATACAGTCAAAGTTCCCACAACTCAACTGTCCTCGAGGTCAAATAAAATATAGATCGTCTATGACACTGAAAAAATAGGAAAACTAAACTTTTTTACCGACTGAGTTTATCTGGGTTAACATCGAGTGGGTTCATATCGCGGCAAAAGATGAGTTAATTTGTGGGAATATTGACTGTATATCTATATATACATATATATGAAAATACTGTTCAAGCCCGATTGGTCCAACACGTAATGCCAAGATCCAGGTGGTCTACCAGATTCGCTGGATCGCACTGGATCGAACTGGTTCGTGGCTGTTGAATCTTGCGAGGACCGGGTTGTCTTCTCGCGATCGAGGCGCCTCTCTCGTTCACTCGGCTCTCCCGCTATTCCACCTCCCCCTAACCCAACCGAGTATCGAGCAACAAGAGGCAAAAGAGGAGCCTCGGAGCCTCGTGGAGTTGCAAAAGAAGGCAAAGAGGTTGAACGGCTGCGTCTTTATACAAATTAAACTACAACGTTGTGTAGTTAAAAGCGCGCTCATTCGAGAAATCGTTGGCTGCCAATAATTGGCTAATAGCCAATAATTGGCAGCCAACGAGCCATCTGGACAAGTTTGAGTCTCAAACTTGTCCAGAATATTTCAAACTTGTCCAGAATGGTTCAAACTTGTCCAGAATATTTCAAACTTGTCCAGAATATTTCAAACTTGTCCAGAATATTTCAAACTTGTCCAGAATGTTTCAAACTTGTCCAGAATATTTCAAACTTGTCCAGAATGGTTGAATTTTGTCCAGAATGATTCAAACTTGTCCAGAATGTTTCAAACTTGTCCAGAATGCTTGAATTTTGTCCAGAATGATTCAAACTTGTCCAGAATGTTTCAAACTTGTCCAGAATGGTTCAAACTTGTCCAGAATGCTTCAAACTTGTCCAGAATATTTCAAACTTGTCCAGAATGTTTCAAACTTGTCCAGAATGTTTCAAACTTGTCCGAAACGTTTCAAATTTGGCCCGGAGCTCGGATAAGTTCGATGATCACAGGGGAATCCCAAGTTTTATAAGGATTTTTTTTTTAATTCGTAGTAGGGTCAAAGGTGAAAATTGTTCGCAGAGAAAAAATGGAGGCCCTATGGAGAAAAATTGGATAAAGTTTGTTTTTATTTTGCTGATCGTTAAGGTTTTTTTTATTGGTGGAAGAAATTGTAGATTTTTTTAAAACGCGCGATATCGATAAATTGGCTAAACTTTTGAATGGTAAAAAAATTGTTTTCATTAAAAATTTGACACTAATTTAATTCTTCCTGGGCATCGTGGAAAAGTAATTTTTCAAAGAGCCTTTTTCAATTATTTTTAACGATGTTAATTCAAGATGAAGGTTCGAGGTGAACGTTTATCCGATGTTGTTTTGATCTAAGAGATGATTTTTAATAAAAAATAAAACATGTTTGACGCACAAAATTTTATTATGATCGACTTATCGGGGAAATCCCTCTCGAATTATTTTCAGGGAATATTCCATTTGTCATAATATTATAATGTCTGTCTAACGGAGTAAATAAACAACACACGCATTTTATAATCGTGGCGGATACTTGAGTCAAAGTTTGTCAGCAGAAGGTCATAGTGAAGGTGATTTTAAAGATAGGATAAAATACCGGAAAATAGGCGAGTATGAATAGAAAAAAAAAATGAACGATTATCACCGGATTGTTTACAACGTAACAGACCATGAGGGGAACAAAAAGTGAATCAATGAGCTTTCAGCTTGTCTCATCGCACACATTCCGAGAGCGAGAGAGAGAGAGAGATACGTGGAAACGCGACTAGATTACTCAGGGACGAATTTTCGATGTTAATTCCTCAAAATATCGTCACTCATCTGAAAAATACATAAATCAATATTTATGGAAGAAAAGAATTTCAACATTTTCCAAGAATTTCAAGTTAAAAAGTTCCCCGAATATAAATATTCATTAAAAATGGTGAAAAAAAAAAATGGAGGAAAATGATTTGAAATAATTAAAATTCTCGGATTATCTTTTCGAGAGTGACGAATCTTAATGTAATTGATAAACTTGATACTTTTGTCAAATAAATTATTTTTTGCCGATTTTCTATAACTCGCGGATAAAATTAATTAAATTAAATTAATCATTTTATGATCGAACGTGATAAAATATTAAATAAAAATAAATTTGATATAATTTTACGAAATTGGATGAACACGAGATGTATAATAATCTCGATGGCCTGATTGAGCTTATTTATGGAAGAAAAGAATTTCAACGTTTTGCAAGAATTTGAAGTTAAAAAGTTCGCCAAATATAAATATTCATTAAAAATGGTAAAACAAAAATGTAGGAAAATGATTTGAAATAATTAAAATTCTCGGATTATCTTTTCGAGAGTGACGAATCTTAATGTAATTAAGTTAATTTTATATTAATTTTCTATAACTCGCGGATAAAGTTAATTTAATTAAATTAATAATTTTATGATCGAACGAGATAAAATATTAAATAAAAATAAATTTGATATAATTTTACGAAATTGGATGAACACGAGATGTATAATAATCTCGATGGCCTGATTGAGCTTATCTTTCGAAAAGATCCTTGAACTAGAGAATGCAGTAAAATAAATCGTAAAATCATACAAAAGTATGCCACGCGGTTATCGCTCATACGTAACAGACAAATAATACGTCATATTTATACTCCAAAGAGTTTCTTTTTTCTCATCGTGAAATAAAAAAAATAAAAAATGTACGTAAATTCGTCAAAGGTAAAAAAAAAAAAAAACAATGAATCGCGTCTGCCTGTAGCTCGAGATCGCGCCTCGCAAATAACGAGATGTCGCACCGAATTATTGACTTCGATCACTTAATTCTCTCGTCTTCTCTCTGACCGCCAGGCATTTTAATATACACATGACGAAGCTTCAACCTTTGAGGGATTTTCTCTTCGACTCTATCGCTGTATTTTGTAAGCAGAAAATAAAACGTATTGACAGAGACGAGAATTGGCTCTGTTCTCTATTTAGAGGAAACTCTTGAAAACGCATAAAATTTCGAAACGTTATAAAAGCCATGTGGGAAAACTCTTCATCATAATTTCATATTTACAGATCGATTTTTCTCTCAGAGAAATAAAAAAATAATCCAATTGTATTTTTCAAATTTTTTTTTTTTTTTCTTTGGAAAATCAACTAAAAAATTAAATATTTAAAAATTTTATATCAGATCAATTTGTAATTAATTCACAATTGTTTATTTTTTCAAACATTATTAATTAATAATAATTGAACGTACATTTTTTTTTCCACCATCAATTATTATGCTAATTACTTTTTCTTTTCGTAAACAAACAATTTTTTTTTGATAGGGGAAAAAAAATAATAATTTTATAAAATTCAAATCTAAAATATTCATGACGACATATTAGCTGATTCGAGGATAGCAATTTGTAAGAATTTGTTTTTTTTTTTAAACTATTTTGAGGAACAATTAGCCCTTTCGTATATATGTGGCAATTTTTTTTTTTATAGGGGAAAAAAAATAATAATTTTATAAAATTCAAATCTAAAATATTCATGACGATATATTGGCTGATTCGAGGACAACAATTTGTAAGAAATTGTTTTTTTTTTAAACTATTTTGAGGAACAATTAGCCCTTTCGTATATATGTGGCAATTTTTTTTTTTATAGGGGAAAAAAAATAATAATTTTACAAAATTCAAATCTAAAATATTCATGACGATATATTGGCTGATTCGAGGACAACAATTTGTAAGAATTTGTTTTTTTTTTTTAAACTATTTTGAGGAACAATTTACCCTGATCTCTTGGGGCAAAAATGCACACTAGGCAATTTTGTATATGTGTGGCAATTTTTTTATACACATGTAGGCGTTTTGTGCATACATATATGCGTTTGGATGCATTTTTTACGAGTAGCATTTTATAGGAGAGCTTCAACGAGCCTGTCATTCTCGGCAGTTTGTCATTCAATATATACATATATACACATACACACATATATATATATATATACATGAATGTATCAGATTCAATCTGTCTCTATGGCTGTGCCCCTGCGACACTAACAAGACGATGAAAATTACGACATTGTGACGAATCAAGGAAAAACATAAAACGAAGAATATGACAAAGAATAATGAGAATTTATTTGAAAAAATCATCGCTTTATGAGACTTCCGAGTAGTATTATGCTCGCAAGAAAAAAATGCATAAACAAGAAATTATTACACCATTACGTTATTTCTGATCTTATAAAAAGCCATTTGAACTGATAAAGATGATAATTAATTAGTAAAAAAAAAAAAAAAAAAAATCCCAGCTCAAATTACATCATCGAATCGGACAAAATTATTTCACGTCAAAATAATTATGAATTATTTTTTTAAATTTCACTTTTTCTTCAAATTTTAATATTTTTAACGATAATTATTTTCAATAATCTTTATTTATGGATACATTATTATTATTTTTTTTTTTAAATTTTTTTTCTCATCAAGTTCGAGGACATGTACAAGCGACCAATAAATTTCGATCCGGAAAGATACCGGTTTTTCTTGAATATCATTAATTGTGACGCGAACTGATCGACCGATCGTATTCGAGATTTTGCATAATCAACCCCCCCCCCCCCCACCGCCCCCCCCCCAAACCGAAACCGATTACAACTTGATCAGGAATCGTCAAAGAGCTCTGATTGCAGCGAATTATATAATCTGGCAAAATCTGTTTATCTCTGACGGAGATCAAGACGATTTAAAATAATAACAATAATAATAATAATGAAATAAATATTTTATCGAGAGTTGGGATCGATTGTACGATATTAGAATCTTATTTTCCTCTTTCGAGGCAAATCTAACCGATCTCTCTGCGTGTCGGTTTAGTTCGTCCTTTTTTTTTTTTTTTTTTTTTGCCTTCTCGTGATCATGAGACTTCGTCGCGGCCGAGAGTGTAAACTAGTCGTAGTATCGGTTTAAAAATTGAAGAACTTGTGAAAAAATGACTATTACGTGATGATGCTAAATGCGGAGGTCGTTCGTAAGCTGACGCCAGGTTGTCTAATGCCGATTGTTCGCCTTTTTCATATATTATACATATACATATATATATATATATATTTATGTATGTATATATATATGTATATATATATATATATATATGTGTATATATATATATATATATATATGTATATATAATACATGAAAAGACGAACGATTCGTATTAGACAAACTGACGACATATATATATATATATATATACGTTTTATTTTTTTATTTCACACGAGCTATCTTTGCTATCAATTTACCTGACGTTGTAAGATAACCCGAAGTGACGAAAAAATAATCAAGACTTCCCTACTTTGCTCTCACAATAATTACGATAAAACGTTTTTTCCTCTCATAACTTGAGCAAGTTAAAATTAATTTAGCGAACGTGGAAAAAAAAAGGCTAATTTGAATTTGCCTAATTGGTAAAAAAAAATTTTACAAAATTAACTAGAGTTAAAGATTTTTTTTGGATCTCAGCAGCAATCTCATAATATAATTATGAAGTTTAAGGTTCAAGAATAGACCACGACATTTTTACATTGGAAAATACACACACACACATGGGGACAATAAATGGACACATAAATGGGCACATAAATGGGCCACATAAATGGACACATAAATGGACACATAAATGGGCACATAAATGGACACATAAATGGGCACATAAATGGACACATAAATGGACACATAGATGGACACATAAATGGGCACATAAATGGACACATAAATGGACACATAAATGGGCACATAAATGGACACATAGATGGGCACATAGATGGGCACATAAATGGACACATAGATGGACACATAAATGGACACATAAATGGGCACATAAATGGGCACATAAATGGACACATAAATGGACACATAAATGGGCACATAAATGGGCACATAAATGGACACATAAATGGACACATAGATGGACACATAAATGGGCACATAAATGGACACATAAATGGGCACATAAATGGACACATAAATGGGCACATAAATGGACACATAAATGGACACATAAATGGGCACATGAATGGACACAAAAATGGACACATAAATGGACACATAAATGGACACATAAATGGGCACATAAATGGGCACATAAATGGGCACATAAATGGACACATAAATGGACACATAAATGGGCACATAAATGGACACATAGTGGGCACATAAATGGGCACATAAATGGACACATAGTGGGCACATAAATGGGCACATAAATGGGCACATAAATGAATGTGCAGTTTCTCGTTCTCAAAGAAAAGATTGACGTGCGTATATAAACAATTTGGCGAGAACGCAAAGGAGTTTAAGCTGATAACGTTTTTGCTCTTTTTTCTCACTCTTTCATTGACATGAACAAGAGATGAGAAAAAAAAAATTAATAAGACGATGAGGATGATACACACGCTCGAGTATCTCAAAGAAAATGAACAGACTCAGGCCGGGACGCAGTTTAATCCGGACGTGCCTTGGTCTTCAATTGACAATCTCATTGAAGATCTGGCCATGTCCAGTGAAGTTGACCGTTTTTTTTTTTTTGTTTTTTTTTTTTAATTTAATTTAATTTGTTTTTTATTAATTTATTTTTCTCTTTTATTTTATTTTATCCGAGAAAACTGCGAATGACGATAAACTCGTGTAAATATTATGTGTAAATTATTTTATTGTAAAATATGTTCAAGGAATTAAAAAAAAAATCCAGGAAATTCATTAAGAAATTTACGAACGATACAAAATTACAAAATTTCATCACGCATGGGGTCGACAAATTCAAACGATTTTGTCCATCAATTAAGATAAAGTTTAATGAAATGAAAAAACAACAAAAAAATTATTATATTTTATAGGCTTTTTTTCTTTTTTCAGGACCGAGAACTGTCATTCGAGTTTGAGGGGGATTTTTTTTTTCTCACTTGTTCATTACAACACACACACAATATAATTATAATATACGACGAATAGTTTGATATTCATTGAATGACAAACGTCTCGATATTTTGTCCCCCTCAAAAATTTCTCGCGATATACAGATCAACAATATGAGGAATCAGATTAATCATTGTTTTCTCTCACTCTTCGGTCTCTCTCTCTCTCTCTTTCTCTCTTATTCTCTCTCTCTCTCTCTTTCTCTCTTATTCTCTCTCTCTCTCTCTCTTTCTCCCTCACTGTCTTGAAATCGCGATTTGCCCCAATACACGCCTTTTCTCTTCGTCTGAACTAACGAAAAGTTCAGCGGGGGTTAAGTAACTCAATAGTGGTGCATGGGGGTCGTCAATTTGTAGGAATGACAGTCGCATGGTATATATATGGTTGGATTTTGTCACGAGGCTTATTTAGTTGGTAAAGTGATGCTGACAAGTTAGCACGTCTCGCATCTAAATTTTTCGGTTTATTGTTAATATTGTTGTTGTATTATAATTAATGAGAAAAAAAATTAAGTGCACTCAAAACTCAAAGGTAACTTAATTTTTTTTTAAATTTAATTTTATTTGTTGATTTATTTTTAGGCCTCTTTTATTTTCGAGAAGATATTTTCGATTTTTCGGTTTATTGTTAATATTCTTGTTGTATTATAATTCATGAGAAAAAAAAATTAAGTGCACTCAAAACTCAAAGGTAACTTAATTTTTTTTTTAATTTAATTTTATTTGTTGATTTATTTTTAGGCCTCTTTTATTTTCGAGAAGATATTTTCGATTTTTCGGTTTATTGTTAATATTCTTGTTGCATTATAATTAATGAGAAAAAAAAATTAAGTGCACTCAAAACTCAAAGGTAACTTAATAAAAATATTATTTAAACAAAATATATATATTATTATTAATTTAAATAAATTAATAAAAAGTTTTCAATTTTTTTTTTTCGCATAAAGTTTAACCAAAAAAAAAACTTTAACAATTTAATAAAAATAAGATTTTCCATTAAAATTAAACGAATAATTTTTCATTTTTAATACACGATTAATAATATTATTTGTTCTCGGTGAATTGACTCGAGGGGAAAATGTCAGATTGTATCGAGCAAAAGTGAATTAATACATAAATGAGTTAATGAAAATTCCAGATAAACTCACGATATTTTTTATAAATGAAAATTTGATTATTTGTATCTAAGATCTTGTTGATGTTCCATGAATGATTCGTCTCCAGTTTTCTCTTATCACGAATGTTTAATCTTCGCCGCAAAATATTAAGGGGCAAATATTGCGAGGAAAGAATTAACCGCGCGGGGGTTAAAAGAGTCATCGCTGGGGTTATTGAGGCAGCAACGAGATATATATATATATATATCTTCACTCTTCACTCTTGAAATATATATATATATATCTTCACTCTTCACTCTTAAAATATATATATATATATATATATATATATATATATATATATATATATATATATATATATAAAATGATTTGATCCACTATGATATGCGTTTCATTATTTCATTGAGATTGCAATAATCATAGGAAAACGAGTAAATGCGAACCAACAAAACTTTGCGAATAACTCCTTTGAATAATTCTCCCCCCCCCCTCCCCCTCCCACCAATGAATTGCCACAGCAAAATAATTAACCCAATTTTTTTAATAAAAAACAACAAAGAGAATTTAAGAGCTCGAATTACGAGGATTAATAAACAATTGGGCAAAAATTTATCGAGCATTAAAATTCATCAAATCAAATCAAAATTGTGAATTGAAAAAATTGTTTTTCAATGATCTATAAATTATTGTCTGCTATAAAAAAAATAAAATAAAAAAAAATCCGAATGAATTTTTTTTTCTTGTCATTGTCGATGAAAAAATGGACAAAAATTAGACAAATTTTGGGTCAATCCTGATCGTGTGTCTTTTTTTTTTTTCTACTGTAATTTCGTACGATATACGATCGGATAGATCATCTGAGAGGATTATGCCGATGAGGCGTTTGCACGCGTAGAGATTTCGCGTTTCTCCAATTTAAATTGCGAAAAAAAGGTCACTCAGTCTCATGGGGTCGACGATCGCGAAAGGTTAAAAAAAAAAAAAATGTTGAAATAATTTTTTTTTGTGCTCAAATTTGATTTTTTTTTTTAACGTTTAAGTAATTTTTTTATTTTTATCTTTAATAAATAAAAAAAATATATATTTGAATAATTTATTTTTAATGGAAAAAAAAAAATTTGAATAATTAGTTTTTGATGAAAAAAAAAATTTTGAATAATTTGTTTTTGATGAAAAAATTTTAAAAAAATTTAAATTTTGAATAATTAATAAGTGCGAGTCAAAGTGGAGATAAGATCGAGGCAAACCACGCGGGCAAGTTCTCGCTTCTGACGTTTATGTTAACCGTCGTGTGTCTTTACACAACCGCGTTAAACTGTTCAGTGTGCGTGAATTCGCCTGACGTGTGTCTGACAGAGATAGACAAATAGAGCGAGAGAGAAGGAGGGGGTGGGAGAGAGAGAGAGAGAGAGAGAGAGAGAGAGAGAGAGAGAGAGAGAGAGAGAATAAGAGAGAGAGAGAGAGAGAGAGAGAATAAGAGAGAGAGAGAGAGAGAGAAGAAAAAAGAGTGAGAGAGAGAGAGAGAGAGAAGAAAAAAGAGAGGGAGAGAGAGAGAAGGCTTGAAAGTACCTACTTCGGATATATATATATTGGCACGTGGATGGCAACTACAGTGGTAGTCTCGTGTTCGAAACGGCTCTGTGTACCCGACTCCGGTGTCTTCCTGTACTTAGGAAAATTTAGTAATAAAAATAAATAAAAATAAATAAATAAAAAATTGACCATTTTGTTGATTTTTTTTTTTTTTTTTTTCGTAAAATTCATTATTGACGAAAAAATAAAAAGCTCAATGTCGATTTCATCGAAATTACGAACTGTGCGAGTGTTTATCAAAGTGTCTCATCGGAAATAAATTTTTTGATAACGACGTGAAAGATTCATTATCATTTTTTATAGTGGGTCATTTTACCTCGAGGAAAAAAAAAAGAAAACAAAATAATCATCATGGGATTATAAACGTTGTTGATCGTTGAAACTCGTGTAGGTTACTTCTGTGGTTGGCTCAAATTCTTGGCTCGATAGCATATATATATATATATATATATATATATATATTTCTCACGATTTGAAATTCATTCTCGATTATCGTCATAAACATCATATCAGACTCGACGCGTTAACTAGTTCGAGCCGGTGCAACGATTATTAAAAGACGATACATTTTTTTGAATTTTTTTGAATTTTTTTTTTTAACCCAAAGATTGTGAATTTTTTTTTTTTTTTTCCAAAATGAGCAAAAAAAAAACATCATTAATTCTGAGGTAATAAAATAATTATATGTCTGTCTGTGTTTGTGGTGGCGGGAAATTTAAATTTGCGAGTTGGCCAAAGTGAAAATTTAATTCAAATTAATTTTAATTTAAATTAATTTAGACAATTAAATTCGCTTTTAATTCATATTGAGACATCAAAGTAAAATTTTATCTGCACTGGCAATTCTAATTGAATTTAACTCTAAACTCAAGTTATTTTGAGGTTTCAACTTTTAAATTCCTTACACATCAAAGAATAATCCTTTGAGGTCAAAATTTTTTTATTTTCATTTCTTTTTGCTTTAAAGATTTTGTTAATTTTATATATATATATATATATATATATATATATATATATATATATATATATTTATATATATCGTACAAAATTAATTTTATATATATATATATAAAAAATTAATTTCCGTGAAATTCCTTGAATTAAATCCTTGAAATTTGTATGATGAAAATTTTCTTTGACTTGGACATTTCGAATTTTACTCAAAGTACAAAATTAATTTTATATATATATATATATAAAATTAATTTTGTACTTTGAGTAAAATTCGAAATGTTCGTCAAAGAAAATTGTCAGCATACAATTTTCAAGAATTTGTAAAAATTGTCAAATTGTTTTTTTTTTTCAATATCGTCTCGATGAGAAATATTTCAATATAGAAGTCAATGAGAAACGATAAACTTTGAGGAGGGAGGGAGGCAGAGGGTTGGCCAGGAAAGTTCCGTCAATTACTTTGAAATGATCGCGCGCACAGGAGCATTAAGTCGGAGAGTATAAAAAAAAAGCCGCAAGAATCTTTTTCCATGCGGTGCGTGTAAGGTTTTGCGCTGTTTTCTGGGTGTGTGCAAGAGATATCCTCCCTCTGACAAGAAAGAAAGGGAAGCTATTTGAGGGAAATTTGTACGCGATACGCATGCTTACACATTAGACTCGATCTCTCTCTATCTCCCCCTCCTTCTCTCTCGCTCTATTTCTCTCTCTCTTTTACTCTGTCTTTCTCTCTCTCGCTCTTATTCTCTCTCCCTCTCTTTCTCTCTTATTCTTTCTCTCTTATTCTCTCTCTCTCTCTCTTTCTCTCTTATTCTTTCTCTCTCTCTCTCTCTTTCTCTTTTATTCTTTCTCTCTCCCTCTTTCTCTCTTATTCTCTCTCTCTCTCTCTTTCTCTCTTATTCTTTCTCTCTCTATTTCTCTTTTATTCTTTCTCTCTTATTCTCTCTTACTCTTTCTCTCTTATTCTCTTTCTCTCTTTCTCTCTTATTCTCTCTCTCTCTCTCTTTCTCTCTTATTCTCTCTCTCTCTCTCTTTCTCTCTTATTCTCTCTTATTCTCTCTCTCTTTTTCTCTCTTATTCTCTCTCTCTCTCTTTCGTAACTACATATAGAAAAAGCTCCAAAGGGGGTTTCGGTGACGCGTTAGCGCGAGGGCGAATTCGTGAGATGAAACTCATGAAAGGCGTGCGTGTGTGGTACGTCGACGCGGGGGATCGAAGGCACTTTTTGTTTTTAGACGTTTCTCGATCGCTCGGCAGGATCGACCGGGCGCTCGTACTCAAAAGACTCGGGAAATTCGCGAGTCGCGGGCGACGATCCGCGATCGTCGATCCTGCACTCGCATCTTAATAAAAAAAAATCATAAATTCTCGATATAAATAATATTAATATTAATAGTGATAATAATAATTTAAACAAATTAAAAAACGTAATAATAATAATTTTTTTTTATCATTTTCTGTAATCGGAAAAATAATTTTAATCAGCAAAAAGTGGAGGCTGCTGGGATTTTTTTTTTTTTTGACACAAATTCTCGATTCTTTTTTTTTTTTTTTCGCGACGAAATTTTTCTACGCTCTTCTCTTCTCGCTGCCCCCGTCGGCTATCCATCCATTAAGGGGGATGATCGATCGTCATTCGATTCCATTATAAAAAAAAACCCAAAATTGTTATTCGAGCTCTGTAAATATTTTTAAACAAAATTGCCAATAATCATAATGCCTCTATATCACTTTTTCAATGTCTCCTATAATCCTATCTCGTGATAAAAAATATTTTTATTCTTTTTTCGCAACGAGTGCAACGAGTTATACGAATTCTCGAGTCTCCTGAATTTTTGTGCATTACGAAAAATCGTTGAAATTAAAATACAGGTGATGAACGATTTTTTTACTATCCCGAATAATTTTCACGAGTATTTTATGTGTGGCGAAAATAATGTGGAAAAATTATTATTTTTTTTGTTTTCAAATTGGAAATTTTACACATTTCTTTGCTATTATTTTTGCTCCTCGACACAAATTTTTCTCGATGAGAGAAATAATTCATACAATAATTTTCTCGTTGAGAATTTTATGAATGAGAATAAATTAAATTGTGAGAGCAATTTTCAAATTTCTAACTTTGCAAGGTTTTCTATATTTTTTATTATTATTATTTTTTTTCAAATTGGATCAAATTTCTAACTTTGCACGATTTTGTATATATATATATTTTTTTTTTCATTTTTGACCAGAATTCAAATTTATAACCTTGCACGATTTTGTATATATATATATTTTGTTCATTTTTGACCAGAATTCAAATAAATCACATAAAAAGCATTTTCTTTTATTAATAATCATTTTTCATGAAAGTTTATTTTTAGTCATGGCCAATTAGATTTTTCATCCAACCAAAAAGGGAAAATTATTAAGTCGATCGATCTTCCATCGAAATTTTTGTACATTTGCCAAAATTTCGATGAATTAAGTGGAAGAGTTAACTCTAATCGTTATAACGAGCGAAAATTTAGCTTGGATTCGAGCTGGTTGCTTTTTAAATATTTCGTACATATTTTCGCTCATATATATTATATAATTAGTACGAACAAGGATTAATATATATATACATACACATATATATTTATAAATATATACATAAATATAAATATATAAATATATATATACATAAATATAAATATATAAATATATATATACATAAATATATACATATATACAAATGTGGTCAATGACAAAAATAACATTTTTAATATTTCTAGGAGACTATTAAATCGACCAGAACAACATTTGAGTATTTTCTTCGATACTCCCTTAATTTCGCTTTCGATATTTAAAATATTTCTCGGTAGCATTTTTCCATTTGTATGATACAGAAATTGAAATTTCGCAAGTCACACCGGATGCAATTTTAAGTGGCGCCCGCCGGAAATAGAAATGTTGATTCAACACGCAATATATATATATATATAGTTTTGGTGTATATCGATCGGAAAAGCTTTGCTCATGAGTCAAAATTATTATATATATTTAGGTTAAGAGTAAAAAAAAAAAATGAGAGGTCAGAGAGTTTCGATCTCTGAGAAAAGTGAAACATATCGTCGAGAGATTTATTTGTTTTGGCACACGCGAGAATTTCAAACGAGAGTGATGCCCTGAATTTTTAGCGATAGCTATATATGAATGAGTTAATCGGCTTAAATCGGGAGAGAGATAGAAATTGGCGTACAGCGGAAATTCAAAAATTCACGTAAGTACGTGGAAAAGCTTCGTGACTCGTCTTGGCAAATTTTCTTAAACGCTATATATATATATATATATATATAGCGTTTGGGATTATTCATTGCCACGAACACGCATTACACTCGTGGCAAGAAACACTTGAGACATTAATCGATTTTCCGAATCAGCCTCTATAATGGACCACATTAAATTCATGGGAGAGGGAGAGAAAATTTTCAAAATTTTTAGCGCGACTTTACGTGATGCCTAATAATAACTGCATTATTAATTATTATTAAAATTAATATTGTTTTTTTATCTTTTAATTTTTTTGCGATGATTTTATGACGTTTTGATGTTTGCACTGATAGTATTATCTGCAAAAAGTAAAGCTTTTTTTTCAGATAATCGCGAATATTATATTTAATATTATTAATTATTATATTTAATATATTTATTATTTATATTATTTTTAATATTTATTATTAAATATTATATTCAATATTATTAATTATTACGATTATCATAAATTCAGGCTAAAAAATTTCAATTATTTTACTCGATTTTTTTTACCAGACAATCGCGAATATTATATTTAATATTATTAATTATTACGATTATTATAAATTCAGGCTAAAAAATTTCAATTGTTTTACTCGATTTTTTCACCAGACAATCGCGAATATTATATTTAATATTATTAATTATTACGATTATTATAAATTCAGGCTAAAAAATTCCAATTGTTTTACTCGATTTTTTTTACCAGATAATCGCGAATATTATATTTAATATTTTTAATTATTACGATTATTATAAATTCAGGCTAAAAAATTCCAATTGTTTTACTCGATTTTTTTTACCAGACAATCGCAAATATTATATTTAATATTATTAATTATTACGACTATTATAAATTCAGGCTAAAAAATTCCAATTGTTTTACTCGATTTTTTTTACCAGACAATCGCGAATATTATATTTAATATTATTAATTATTACGACTATTATAAATTCAGGCTAAAAAATTCCAATTGTTTTACTCGATTTTTTTTACCAGGCAATCGCGAATATTATATTTAATATTATTAATTATTACGATTATTATAAATTCAGGCTAAAAAATTCCAATTGTTTTACTCGATTTTTTTTACCAGACAATCGCAAATATTATATTTAATATTATTAATTATTACGACTATTATAAATTCAGGCTAAAAAATTTCAATTGTTTTACTCGAGTTTTTTTTCATCAAAAAAAAAATGAATTAAAGGGACCAATTTTTTTTAACACTTTATAGCCTTAACATCAATTACGTAAAAATTTTAGAAAAATGTTTAATCAAATTAATCATGATTTTTAAAAGGTTATTTAAAAAAAAATTATTCGTTGAACATTTTTTTAACACATCAAGTAAATTTTGTGACGCGACAATTTCATCACGTGCACATATGTGCTCGAATCATTAAGTCACGAACGAGTTTCATCCTCACGTGCATGAAAAGTTCATCGACTCTGTCTCGAACGTTTTTTTTTTTTTTTTTTTTTGTTTACCATAAAATAAAATATAAATTTTTATCAAAAGAGAATTAAATTTGGCAAACAGTTCGATATTTTTGTTTAAATAATTTTTACGAAATTTAATCGATCGGTGGAAAAGGGAAAAAAGATCTCGCGAATGTTACGTCAGCGAATGATTTGTCCAGGGTTAGATATCAATTTATAATTGATTGATCAATTAATCTGTGACTAAGTCACGAGTTTATTCCAACAATATATAAGAGCCAAGATGACAATGGACACCCTGATACACACATTATATATATACATATATATTTATATGTATATGTATATATGTGTGTGTGTATATATATATATATATGTGTGTCAGGGTGTCCATTGTCATCTTAGCCTTTGTAGTTTGCAAACAAAACCTGATACCCCATAAAATACATATATATATATATATGTAGAGTATCACAAGTCGAAAGGGCTTATCCAACATAATTTAATGCTTTTCGTATACAGTCCAAGCTAAAAGTTAAATTCAATGAGAATTTCAATGAATTTGAACGATCTTAAAATTCACCAGGTCTAATATTTTCTATATATGGAAACATAAAATAATAAATAAATCAAATTTTTAAACAAGAAATTGATCGTATAAGATAGAAATCTTAAAAAAAAAATCAAAACTTTGAATTTTCATTCAATACGAGTTTTGTGTGTGAAAGAAAATATAAATTTTCAAGCTCTTCTGACATTGAGAATTCGATACATGTAACAAAAAAAAATTCTTCTCTACAATATTTGTAACTTCGAGATATTATTTATTGGGTCAACGTTAGAGTGTGCAGCTCTCATAGTCGAGCACGTGTCTCATCGTTTCTCGCTCTTTTCCCCTACAATGATACTCATATGATGATTAAATAATGAAAAACCATAGACGCGCCTCCATGAGGAAAATAAAAAGGAACGAGGAGAGCAACAATTTTTTTTTTTTACATGAAACTCGAAGCTGGCAAAAAATTTGACCTTGACCCCGAACAAGTCTCTTATAATACTGCTAAGATCTTTCACAATCAAGGATCATATATATATATCTAAAAAATAATAAAAAATAAGTATATTATATATATATATAATACTTATTTTTTTTATATCCTAGCGATGAATGAAACTCTCAGCAAGCAGCACTCTCAGATACGAACCAGAAATCACTCTAAGAGGAGGGGGGCTTACATTTTCCCACCAAATTAATTTAGGGATTGGAGTCAGAAAAAAAAAAATATATATATATATATATAAGGGGGAGAGAAAAAGCTCTGATAGAAAATCCTAATTTTTAGGAGATACTTGTCATCGACCTGACAGTCGGTATAAAATCCAGAAAATTCTCTCATGCCAATGAGAAAAAAACAAAAAAATATATATATATATCTCTATAAGGGGGAGAGAAAAAGCTCTGATAGAAAATCCTAATTTTTAGGAGACACTTGTCATCGACCTGACAGTCGGTATAAAATCCAGAAAATTCTCTCATGTCAATGAGAAAAAAACAAAAAATATATATATATATATGTCTCTATAAGGGGGAGAGAAAAAGCTCTGATAGAAAATCCTAATTTTTAGGAGACACTTGTCATCGACCTGACATTCGGTATAAAATCCAGAAAATTCTCTCATGCCAATGAGAAAAAAACAAAAAAATATATATATATATCTCTATAAGGGGGAGAGAAAAAGCTCTGATAGAAAATCCTAATTTTTAGGAGACACTTGTCATCGACCTGACAGTCGGTATAAAATCCAGAAAATTCTCTCATGTCAATGAGAAAAAAAACAAAAAAAATATATATATATATATGTCTCTATAAGGGGGAGAGAAAAAGCTCTGATAGAAAATCCTAATTTTTAGGAGACACTTGTCATCGACCTGACATTCGGTATAAAATCCAGAAAATTCTCTCATGCAATGAGAAAAAAACAAAAAATATATATATATCTCTATAAGGGGGAGAGAAAAAGCTCTGATAGAAAATCCTAATTTTTAGGAGACACTTGTCATCGACCAGACATTCGGTATAAAATCCAGAAAATTCTCTCATGTCAATGAAAAAAAAACAAAATATATATATATATTTCCGAGACAAATTTCAGCCAAAATTCTCCAAAGAATCGACTTCCCTCTACTCTTTTTTTTTCATGTGAATTCTCTCTACTAGTCGATTATTATTTACATTCGATATAAAAAAGTGCGTATGCGTGGGATTTAGAAAAAGCTTTTCTCGGCTTTTCTTTTTTTCTTTTTTTTTTTTCCCGAGACGAGGATCTTAAGGGAAAGTTTGCTCGGGCAAATTGAGCCAGATCGTTTGTTTTTTCTTCTGTCCCTTCGTCCAAACGTCTTGAGACTCAATGAATCGAGATTGCCTTCAATCGATCCAAATACTTTATGTGTATTTGTGTCTTTATTTGTGTGTGTGTGTGTGTGTGTGTGTGATGGACGAAAACGTTATTGAAAATGAGGCAAAATGGCTTCCGGCATCGACTTCCCACTGTGATGTCTCTTCGTTGTCAATGTTCGACAATCGATAACGAAATATATATATATATATACAGACACACACACACACATACAGACATTATTCATATATAAATTGGCTCCTGCTTGGCTTTAGTCTTAAGTAATCGAGCTTGGCTAAAATACATATATGTATATATTGTGTATATATATATATATATATATATATATATATATGTATATGTACAAAAAAAAAAGAATTTGTTTGAATTTTTTTTTCATTCATTTTTGCCAAAAGACAAAACTGACTGGAAATGAAAAAATTATGTAAAAAAAAAAGGAAAAAAAAGCGATATGAATTAATGAAGA
The DNA here is from genome assembly GCA_963669185.1 of Dyspetes luteomarginatus. Classification (NCBI taxonomy): domain Eukaryota; kingdom Metazoa; phylum Arthropoda; class Insecta; order Hymenoptera; family Ichneumonidae; genus Dyspetes; species Dyspetes luteomarginatus. The sequence continues at coordinate 1,519,326 of OY769910.1, read as the reverse complement.
TTTTACTGCATGCACGTGGGTAGTTAAACATGAAGAAAAGCGAGGATGCAATACGTAAATGGCGTCGCAAAGCGATAGCCACATGGAAATAATTAAACTTTTGCTTTTCTCGCCACGCACGAGCTGGAAAATTTTAAGTTAAACACGAACGAAATGATCCAACATTTATTACCCGACGAGAACGTGTGCTAGATCGCGTAGCTACGATCAAACTTTTTATAAACGTTTTTTGGTTTTTTTTTTTTTAATTCGCTGAAAATTCTTTACGATCGAAAGACGTAATTAATTTCGTAACTGAAAAATGTTAATTGAATGATTGACAATTTCGATGATTTTAGGAACAATCTGATTTATTTTTAATTGAGAAAAATAAATTAAAAAAAATTGATCCGATTTTAGAATTGAACAAAAGTGAATTTTATTAATTATTTTTTAAATTTGAAACGACAGATAGAATTTTTTTTTAAATTTAATATTGAATCGAATGCAAAAATTTTAAAATTAAATAATAATAATAATTTGACCGTCATTTTGAGGAAAATAAAAATAAAAATTTCATTACAGGCTTACCGGTATGGAGGACAAATTTTCGAGTACCAATGGCGATGGTGATCCCAATGCCCAAAATCATTTCAACAGCAAAAGATCACCAATGACACTTAACGTTAATGGATTGTGGGACGTTGTCCCACGCTTGGATCATTACAGGTAATTAATTTTCAGTCAATGGTACTGTTAACAGGAAATTGAAAAAAAAAAAAAAAAACAAAAAGTGTTGGGGCATTGAAAAATTAGCCAGCCTTCCTAATTATAATTATTAGCCCGATTAAGTTAAATTAACTTATGACTTTTTGTCAAATTAATTATTTTGTCTCTTGCAGAAATGGCCAGAAGATAATTCTTCGTAATTTTTAACGACCAGATTATTAATTTATGACTTTTTGTCAAATTAATTATTCTTAGTAATTTTAACGATCGGATTATTAATTTATTACGATTGATTGAAAATTTCAATAATACGTAAAATTGTTATCTCAAAAATGACAATTAGTTGCTAAAAAATAATTATTTCAGTAACTGATAAATTGTTGAAAAATAGGCGTAGAAAAATTAACAACCCTTCCCAATTATAATTATTAGCTGATTAAGAAAATTAATTTATGACTTTTTGTCAAATTAATTGTTTTTCGTAATTTTAACGATCGGATTATTAATTTATTACGATTGATTGAAAATTTCAATAGTACGTAAAATTGTTATCTCAAAAATGACAATTAGTTGCTAAAAAATAATTATTTCAGTAACTGATAAATTGTTGAAAAATAGGCGTAGAAAAATTAACAACCCTTCCCAATTATAATTATTAGCTGATTAAGAAAATTAATTTATGACTTTTTGTCAAATTAATTATTTTGTCTCTTGCAGAAATGGGGAGAAAATAATTCTTCGTAATTTTTAACGATCAGATTATTAATTTATGACTTTTTGTCAAATTAATTATTTTGTCTCTTGCACAAATAGGGAGAAAATAATTCATCGTAATTTCGTAAATTGTTATCTCAGAAATGACAATTAGTTGCTAAAAAATATTTTAAAAAAATTATCTCAAAAATTGGGGATTAAAAAGTAGTTAAAAAAAATAGCTAAAAAATAATCACTCGTAAAATTCATGAAATAATAATTGGAATAATCAGCTTCGAGTCATTTTCAAAATTCTTTATTCTATTTTTCTCCTACCAATATCTCATAATTTTCCCCCATTTCCCCCTATTAATATTTTCAAACTCATGCTCAAATTTTTTTTTTCCAGACTCAGCCGAAGAGCCAAAAGACCTTCGTTGGGCGAGCTTCATGAAGGAAATATGATAAAGGTACGTCGTAAAAAAAAAAAAAAAAAAAGAAAAAAAAAATGTCTAGTGGAAAGGGAAAAATCGTCATCATACCAGTATCTCGTTATTGCTATTTGTACATAAGTGTAAATTAGATTAGCACGAAACTTTCGTTCAGTCAATATTTTTTACTTGAGACTTTAAGTATTTTCTACGCTCCAAAAAAAAAGAAAAAAAAAAACAAACGCACTCACGCATATTGTACGACTGTTTGAGCAATTCAGCAATTCAATATATATATATATATTTAAATAATATATATTAATAATATATAATAATATATAAATAATAATATATAATAATATATAAATAATAATATATAATATATATATATATGGTACGTTCTATGTACTTCACCTGTTAGACTCTACCTGTGGGTTTTTTTTTAACATGAATAGGGTGTGATTAAGCAGCTAAACGTTCCTCGCCAAGTCCGGATCGCGTTGGATCGAACCGGTAAAAAGTTTTCCTGGTATCCGTGTGCGTGTCTCACGCATTATTTTTATTTTTTTAAATTTTTAATAAATTTTTTATTTTTTTTACCCTTGAGAAACGTATATATATATATGTCTATTGGTGATTTTCCTATCGTTGAATGACACAATTTCCGTACTAATGTCATTGATCGCGCGTAAAATATTTCTTTTTTTATATGCCAATTAATCTTTTACGTCCGTCAAGCTGCATATTTTCCCATTTCAACCACAAAATTTATCGACGAGCCACGTGCGCTCTTATCATAACCAGAATTATTGATATTTTATCGAAAAAAAAAATAATAAAATTCTATCCCTCTTATTCGCGTAAAAAATTCTCGAAATTAATGTAAAAATTAAAAAAAATATTAACCCTTTGAAGACCATAATTATTGATGAAAAAAAAAAAATCCAAAAATTATTATAATTTACGAAAATAAAATGAAAAGATTAAAAATAAAAAAAAAGTTTTTCCATTGCTCGTATTCGCGTAAAAAATTCTCGAAACGAATGAAAAAATTAAAAAAAAAATATTAACCCTTTGAAGACCATAATTATTGATGAAAAAAAAAAAATTCAAAAATTATTATAATTTACAAAAATAAAATGTAAAGATTAAAAATAAATAAAAAAAATCCATCGCTCGTATTCGCGTAAAAAATTATGAATGGAACAAAAAAAAAATGTTAACCCTTTGAAGCTCATTGATGAAATAAAAAAAAAACCAAAAATTATTATAATTTACGAAAATAAAATGAAAAGATTAAAAATAAAAAAAAAGTTTTTCCATTGCTCGTATTCGCGTAAAAAATTCTCGAAACGAATGAAAAAATTAAAAAAAAAATATTAACCCTTTAAAGACCATAATTATTGATGAAAAAAAAATCCAAAAATTATTATAATTTACGAAAATAAAATGTAAAGATTAAAAATAAATAAAAAAAATCCATCGCTCGTATTCGCGTAAAAAATTATGAATGGAACAAAAAAAAAAAATGTTAACCCTTTGAAGCTCATTGATGAAATAAAAAAAATCCAAAAATTATTATAATTTACGAAAATAAAATGTAAAGATTAAAAAATATTTAAAAAAAAAAGAATTAAATATGAAAAATAGACTTTGTACCAAATTATTTATTTTATACAAAAAATAAATAAATAATAATAATAATGTGCCGCAGTGTTGAGAAAAAGGATAAATTTCGTATCAATAAAGTCTTCAAAGGGTTGGTATGAATAATTTGTTATCAGAGAAAGAAAAAATTAATCTTTCTTAACCGGATGTTTGGCGAAGAGAAAAAAAAAAGTGAACCTTTTTTTTTTTTTTCTCGATTGATCGTTCGAGGATGAAATTGGAGGAATACGAAAGAGCACCTCGCGCAATTTCTTAGCATCTCGTCAAGGACGAGCGGACGAGTCTGATTAAGTTTACACGGCAGTAAACGAATGACGAGATTAGAAAGAAGACCGAGATGAAAAATATCGTTAAACGTTACATTTTCTGGGCAGAGATTTGTGTCTGCGTGTGTGTGTGTGTGTGTGTGCGTGGGAAAAAATGTTTGTTTATCCTCTCTCTAGACTTGCCTTGCACTCTTTTTTCGTCGATTTTGAGAGACTTGAATATATATATATATAATATATATATATATATTATATAAGTTATAAGTTAAGTTATATATATATATACGTACATATGAATTGATTCATCACAGACTTTTTTTTTCGTAAAAAAAAATATTTAAACTTGAAAAAATTCGTAACGAAATTACCGAAAAAAAAAAAAAATGCAAATTCAAACGAAATCTCAATTATATTATTAAATTCAATATAATTGAGATTTCGTTTGAATTTGCATTTTTTTTTTTCGGTAATTTCGTTACGAATTTTTTCATGTTTAAATATTTTTTTAATATTATTAAATTGAATATATCGAATCGTTTTAAATTTTTGTGACATTCAAAATTTAAAACGATTCGATATATTGAATTTAACAATATAAAAAAAATATTTCGTTTGAATGGAATTAATTATGATAAATTCTTCGTACTATCATTGACGCGAATAGATCGATGAAATTGTGGCATGTTTGAGAAATGAGAAAAAAAAAAAAAAGAAAAAAAATCGATAGACCAGAAAAATTGATATTTTTAATCCTGAAATTAAAATAAATATAATTTTGTATTTTATATGATTTTTAAAAAAGAGAGAAATAATTGGCTTTTCTCAATTTTTTTATTAAATAAAAAATTGTAGAAAAATAGAAATTGATTTATCAAAAAATTGTGTAAAAAGATAAATTTCAACAAGATTTTTCCAACTTTAAACTTTCCCCACGATAATTCATCTCGAGTTGTTTTATTGCCAAAAAAAAAAAAAACAAAGTTTATTGGGTGAATAAAATGTGAAAAAAAAAAAAAAATTATATTTCATTATTAAATAAATCTTTCAATTAATTCAAATGAATGATTTTTTTAAGATGAATTTTTATGGACTTAAAAAATTCTTTTTTTATTTGGCAAAATTAATATCTGAAGAGTTTTTTTTTTTTTTTTTTTTTTTTTTACAGGACTCAAACGTCGAGGCTTGTCAAATAAATTTTGGACAAACTGGTCATACGGGTATAAAATTAGGATGGATTCAAGGAGTTTTGATACCATGTCTTCTCAATATATGGGGTGTTATGCTGTTCCTTCGTCTTTCATGGGTCGTCGCACAGGCTGGAATTTTTCAATCGCTCGTTATTATCGGAATATCGGCGATTGTCTGCGTTATCACGACACTCAGCCTCAGTGCAATTAGCACTAATGGGGAAGTAAAGGGAGGTGTGTTACGTTGTCGTATTTTTTTTTGTTTTTTTTTTTTTTTCTCCTGCTTGTTCAATGTCGACATTATTTTTTTTTCTTTTCTTTTTTTTTTTTACCAAGGCGTGGCATTCACCATTTGTTTGTTCTCGTATTATATACACACACACACACACACAAGAATTTACAGAGTAATTGAGAAAACGAGAAAATTATCCTTCCCTGCTGCGTTTAACTATATGAAATTGACACCTAAATTCTATTGTATACATATATATATATATATATATATATATATATATATGTATTGATTCCTCGACTAAAGTGACGTCATGCCAATTATCCAACTTGGAATTCTTTTACTCGGGAAAAAAAAAAGAAATATTCAATTTTCAAATATAAAATATTTAAATACTCGTTTTTTTTTTTTTTTTTTTTTTTTTTAATTAGCAGAGAAAAAATCCTATTGAATTTTTTTTTTTCTACTCACTATTGAAAAAATAATTTTCACATTCTGCGTAAATTTTTTTTTCATATAATTCGCAGGATTAAAAAATTAAATATATTTAATAAGAATAAAATATTGAAATGAGAAAAAAAAAATTATACATCCGTTGAGAATTACTCGGGTATCCTTAATCCACATTGTCACCTTGAATTTTTACTTCGATTAAAATAATTTAAAGATCTTTTGAATTATCATCAGCTCGTAATTAATTTACGATCTCGGGGGATATTTTTGCTAATTGTTCAAATGCACGAGTGAATCTCATGATAATAATAATAATAATAATAATAATAATTAAATTGTTTTTTTCTCCTTTTTTTTAAGGTGGTATTTATTTTATTATCTCGAGATCTCTTGGGCCAGAATTTGGAGCTTCGGTTGGTATAGTTTTTGCATTCGCAAATGCAGTTGCAGCTTCGATGAATACAATCGGTTTTTGTGACTCTTTGAACGATTTATTGAAAGAGCATGGCGCGAAAATAATTGACAATGGCGTTAATGACGTTAGAATTGTCGGAGTTGTCGCAATTCTCGTAATGATTCTCATTTGTGCCATTGGAATGGAATGGGAATCGAAGGTGAGAATAAAAAAATTATAGCTCGATTGAAAATTTATCTCGATGTTTTTTTTTTTTTTAATTTTATTAACTCGATTAAAAATTAATTTTCTTTTTTTTTTTGCAGGCTCAGAATTTTCTTATCGCTATTATCACACTGGCAATCTTTGATTTTCTAATCGGCACGCTAATCGGGCCAAACGATCTCGACCAGCGAGCCAAAGGCTTCGTTGGATTTTCGTGTAAGTTAAAAAAAAATTAATCCAATTCTCATTTATGTTTTTTTTTCAATATTTTTATAATTCATCATATTGTGTTTTGTCGAAATTAAAATTTTGCCCATTAATCTAGAAATTTTTAGATAATTTAGATAAATAATTATCTCTTTTTTTATTAATAATTAATTTTTTTAATTAGTTGAAAAAAATTTTGTGCAAATTTCTAAAGAGTGAAAAATAAAATAAATTGCTAGAATATTATTCCTTAAATAAATTATAAGCCTTTTGTTAATTATTAAATAATCGCTTTAATTTTACCCAATAATATTTCAACTAATTTGCAATTTTCTTTTTCGTTTTTTTTTTTTTCTAACAGCTCAAGTATTCAAGGATAATTGGGGTCCGGATTATCGTTTTTATGATAATGGAAATCAAACATTTTTCTCAGTTTTCGCGATATTTTTTCCATCTGTTACGGGAATTCAAGCTGGCGCGAATATATCTGGAGATTTAAAGGATCCAGCCAGCAGTATACCGATCGGTACACTTTTGGCTCTTCTTATCTCGATGATAAGTTACGTGACTTTTGTCTTTTTTGCTGGTGGAGCTGCCCTGAGAGATGTCAGTGGTAAAGTTGTAAATGGGACAATTTCTGCTTGCATAGCCGGAAAAAATTGTGAATTTGGTCTTCACAATAGTTACTCGGTAAGTTGACGTGAAAAATGAAAAAAAAATTCAACCCCAAACTGGTCAGAAAATGGTAAAAAAAAATCTTTCAAATTTAATTATCCTTGAATTTGATTAAAATTTAATAAATTAAAAAATATGCCAAGAAGCAAAGCTTCAAATTAATTCTCGTGAAAAAAAAAAGAAAAATTACTGAGTAGTAAATTAATTAAGAATTATTTCAATTTAATTCTCCTTGAATTTGATTAAAATTTAATAAATTAAAAAATATACCAAGAATCAAAGCTTCAAATTAATTCTTGTGAAAAAAAAAAAGAAAAATTACTGAGTAGTAAATTAATCAAGAATTATTTCAATTTAATAAAAAGTCTATCTGATTAATGAAAAATTTGTAAATTTGTGAAAATAAATTTACAACTTTGGTACTTTGATTTAATGGTAGAAAAAAATCTTTCAAATTTAATTCTCCTTGAATTTGATTAAAATTTAATAAATTAAAAAATATACCAAGAAGCAAAGCTTCAAATTAATTCTCGTGAAAAAAAAAAGAAAAAATACTGAGTAGTAAATTAATTAAGAATTATTTCGATTTAATAAAAAGTCTATCTGATTAATGAAAAATTTGAAAATTTGTGAAAATAAATTTATAACTTTGGTACTTTGATTTAATGGTGGAAAAAAATCTTTCAAATTTAATTCTCGTTGAATTTGATTAAAATTTAATAAATTAAAAAATATACCAAGAAGCAAAGCTTCAAATTAATTCTCGTGAAAAAAAAAGAAAAATTACTGAGTAGTAAATTAATTAAGAATTATTTCGATTTAATAAAAAGTCTATCTGATTAATGAAAAAATTGTAAATTTGTGAAAATAAATTTACAACTTTGGTACTTTGATTTTTATGGCTTGTGCTAAAATTGGAAAATTTAATTCTCAGGTTATGCAACTCATGTCCTTCTGGAGTCCGTTTATCTATGCTGGCTGTTTCGCCGCGACCTTATCGACTGCGCTAACAAATTTACTATCTGTGCCAAGGCTCATTCAAGCTCTTGGTCAAGATCGCATTTATCCCGGCTTAATATATTTTAGCAAAGGTTACGGTAAAAATGGGGAACCTTATCGCGGCTACGTTCTCACATTCTTCGTTGCTGCTATTTTTCTTCTAATTGGTAAGTTGCTCAAATTTTTCATCGTCCCATTTTTTTTTTCTTTCATTTATTATTTTCATTATTTTTTTTTTTTAATTATTTTTCTCATTTTCTTATCGCCATTCGGTAAATTTTTCTTTCGTAACTTAATCGTCTTAATTTAATTACAGCAAATCTCAACTTGGTTGCTCCTCTTTTCTCAAACTTTTATTTATTATCTTCGTTATTTTTTTTAAATTATTTTTCTCATTTTCTTATCGCCATTGGGACAATTTTTATTTTTTCTTTCGTAACTTAATCGTCTAAATTTAATTACAGCAAATCTCAACCTGGTTGCTCCTCTTATCTCAAACTTTTATTTGGCCTCTTACGCCCTTATAAACTTCTGCACCTTTCACGCGGCTGTTGTCAGACCGCTTGGCTGGCGTCCAACCTTCAAGGTATGTTAATTTTTTTTCCAGTCACCTCGTAACGTGCTCATGATAAGAGAATCGAATTTTTATCATCAAATTTAATTTTAGCACCAAGTAAAATTATTTCAAAAATAATTAAAAATTCATTTATTTTTTCCTTCAATTTTAATTGATTTTTTTTTAAATAAAAAGTCATTCAAGGGACGCAATTTTTATTTCAAATCTAAAATTAAAGAAATTGAATAATTACGAAAATAAAATTAAACTCAAATAATTCGTTTTTAGAATTGTCGAAAAAAAAAAAAAACAAAAAATTCTTCGTGACTAAAATCGTGAATTTCTGTTCGATCTAATAATTTGTTTTTTTCTATTTTTTTTTTTTTCATCCCAACAGTATTACAACACGTGGATTTCCTTATTCGGATTTATTCTCTGTGTTGCTATTATGTTTTTAATCGATTGGGTCACATCAGTCATTACATTCGTCGTAATATTTGCTCTCTACTTGATCGTCGTTTATCGCAAGCCCGATGTTAATTGGGGCAGCAGTACTCAAGCACAGACTTATAAAACGGCCTTATCAGTTGTTTATAGGTGAGTAAAAAAAAAATCAAAAATCCCAAAAATTTTACTTCCCTGTTAAATTTCAATTATTATTATTATTTTTAATCATTATTTCAGATTAAATTCGATCGACGAACACGTGAAGAATTATGCACCCCAAATTCTCGCACTAACAGGAGCTCCAAGTGCCAGACCAGCCTTGCTACATCTCGCTAATCTCATAACTAAGAACAATTCTCTCCTCATATCCGGCGAAGTTCATCCGGTAATTAAAAATCAAAATTGTTCATAAAATTAATTAAAAAAAAAGGATTTTGGAGAAAAACTTGACAGTGGTGAATTGAGAATTGGGCCTGATGGTTTGAAGGGCCCATAAAAATACTATAAAATTCAAAGAATAATTTTGATGCAAGAATTATTTTTTAAAATTTTTTTAACTATTTATTGTGTTAAAAAATTGCAAATGTTTAAACTTTTAATTTTTTTTAGACTCGCTTGTCTTATAGAGTGAGATCGGCCCGTTTGCGAAGTGGCTATGCTTGGCTGCAACGTCATCGAATTAAATCGTTTTATCACGTTGTGGGTGATTTGAGCTTGGAGCGAGGAGCTTCAGCCCTTATGCAAGCAACTGGAGTTGGTAAATTAGCTCCCAATGTCGTTCTCATGGGTTACAAGAGTCATTGGGCTACTTGCAATCACAAAGATCTTCAGGAATACTTTAATGTCTTGCAGTAAGAATTTTTCACTTTTTTTTTTATTCTTCTTCTTCTTCTTTCCAATCTGATAGTCTTTTTAATTTTTTCTTTCATTTGTTTAATTTTTTTTCTTCAATTTTTCCTTCTTTTATCTAAATTTTTATTATTCTCCTTTTTTATTCTTTCAATTATTTTCCATTCATTTCTTCTTTTATTTTTTTTCTCGTTCTCAGCTCTCTTTTAAAATTCTTTCGACTTCTAATTCTCCTAATTAAATTATTCTTATTAATTATTCTCCTAATTAAATAATTCTTATTAATTATTCTCCTAATTAAATAATTCTTATTAATTATTCTCCTGATTAAATAATTCTTATTAATTATTCTCCTAATTAAATAATTCTTATTAATTATTCTTCTAATTAAATTATTCTTATTAATTATTCTCCTAATTAAATTATTCTTATTAATTATTCTCCTAATTAAATTATTCTTATTAATTATTCTTCTAATTAAATTATTCTAATTAAATTATTCTCCTAATTAAATTATTCTTATTGATTATTCTTCTAATTAAATAATTGCCTTGTCTAATCAACAGTAACGCCTTCGATCAGAAATTGGCTGTGGCGATTCTCAGAATACCTCAGGGTCTAAATTGTTCGGGTATAATTAATGGGGTTGGCGAGGATGATCATTCCGGTGTATTGGCACAGAGCAGTTACGATCTGGCTGGAAATACTTTAATGCACGCCGACAGTGATTTATCGATGAGCAGCAGAATTCCGAGAGTCCAGAGTGTACCAACGATAGGAACTCAATATATTCCGGCTGACTGTTCTCAGGTCGTCAGGGACTCACCGACGCACTTTAGTGCCAGAGATCAATTGAAGAACAAAAAAAAACACGCGGCTGACAAAATGTTGTTGTGAGTTAAATCATTCAAATTCAAAATCAAGCAGAGAAGAAGAAATTTCAAGAGAAGAATGTTTTTTTTTTCGACAAACAGAAACGAATTTTTCTTTCCCTTTACAACGAAAAGGGAATAATTTAGCTTTTACGTTTTTTTTTTCAATGGCTTCAAGGCTAATGCACGACTTAACATTTCAGTGACAAGAAGAATGGCATGGGCGAGCCCGAGTACATGACAATTTTTCAGAAAAAGCACAAAAATGGCATAATAGACGTTTGGTGGCTCTATGATGACGGAGGTAATTCGTTAACGAAATATTTTTTTCATCCCCTCCTCGTTGATTATTCGAGTATTTTTTTTTTTTTTTCAACTAATTCGTAAATGGCAGAAATGATTTTTTTTTTTTCTTTTTTCTAAAACAGGACTGACGATACTTTTGCCTTACATAATAAGCACGAGATCCAACTGGGAACATTGCAAAATGCGTATATTCGCTCTGGCTAATCACAAGCAAGAAATTGGAGCACAGGAAAAAGAGTAAATTTTTAAAATTATTAATCGAATATTTTCTATCTATAATTTTGTCGTTTTAATTTAATTGATTAATCGAATATTTTTAATTTAAATTTATTCATTCAATATCTATTTTGTTTAAGTTTCGTGCTTTTTTAATTATTATTTTTTTTTCTTCTAATTTTCCTTTCTCGCAGAATGGCCGAGATAATGGCAAATTTTTAAAATTAATAATCGAATATTTTCTATCTATAATTTTGTCGTTTTAATTTAATTGATTAATCGAATATTTTTAAGTTAAATTTATTCATTCAATATTTATTTTGTTTAAATTTTGGCCTTTTTTTAATTATTATTATTATTATATTTTCTTGTAATTTTCCTTTCTCACAGAATGGCCGAGATAATGGCAAAGTTTCGCATCAAATACACGAGCCTAAAAATGGTCGATGACATAAGTCTCGAGCCACGTCAAGAGACTCAAAATTTCTTCGACAAGGTTGTCGCTGATTTTAGAATGAACGACGTATCTGACGCTTCTGGTAATTAATATTTGTAAAAAAAGAAAAATAAAAAAATCTTAAACAATTTTCCTTCCATAATAATTAGACAATTGATGAAATGTGTAAAAAAAAATTTAATTACAGATTGCGTTGTTACCGACACGGAATTGCAGACACTGCGAGATAAAACTCACAGGCAGTTGAGATTACGCGAATTACTCATGGAAAATTCTAGTCAATCTACCCTCGTCGTTATGTAAGAATTTTAATCAATATTATTTTACTTGGGCAATTAAAAGGAATTTTAATCCTGCGGTCGTATACTGGGTCAAGGAACAGTGACTTGATCAAGGAACGTGAAATTGAGAAAATCTTTTTTATAATTATTAAAAAAAAAAAATTTTAAATGAAATATGAAAACAAAAAATTTCATGGTTTAGAGAGCTAAAAGGAACTTTTAGAGTCTGCAAGATTAAAATTAAACATATTTTAGTAAATATTATTTTACTTGGGCAATTAAAAGGAATTTTAATAGTCTAAGTAAAATTGAGAAAATCTTTTTTACAATTGAAAAAAAAAATTTCATTGTTTAGAGAGCTAAAAGGAACTTTTAGAGTCTGCCAGATTAAAATTAAACATATTTTAGTAAATATTATTTTACTTGGGCAATTAAAAGGAATTTTAACAGTCTAAGTAAAATTGAGAAAATCTTTTTTAGAATTGAAAAAAAAAATGTTTAGAGAGCTAAAAGGAACTTTTAGAGTCTGCAAGATTAAAATTAAACATATTTTAGTAAATATTATTTTACTTGGGCAATTAAAAGGAATTTTAATAGTCTAAGTAAAATTGAGAAAATCTTTTTTACAATTGAAAAAAAAAATTTCATTGTTTAGAGAGCTAAAAGGAACTTTTACGGTCTGCCAGATTAAAATAAAACGTCTTTTCATTTTCATTCATACGGTCAAACTTTTTTCACCAAAGTGTTGCTTTGTGAAAAAATTTATTGTGGGTGAAAAAAAAAAAAATCACTTTTATTTTAAAAGATTTTCTTTTTTTCGAGGACATTTGATGAAAATTGTTATCATTATTATTTTTTTTTTTCAGGTCATTGCCAATGCCAAGAAAAGGTGCCGTTTCGGCGCCCCTTTACATGGCCTGGCTCGAGGCACTGACCCGGGACATGCCGCCAACTTTACTAATACGAGGAAATCATACATCCGTTCTAACTTTTTATTCGTAATTCACCGAGCCAAATTTTCAAGACCAAGATTCGAGTTTTTGGGATAAATCCATATTTTTCCCCCCGATATCGAGTCATTTTTCTCAAACGACATTTACTCTCATATTACGAAGAGTTTGAGGAGAAAAAAAAAAAAGAGCTCTCTCTCTCGAGAAAAGTTTATAATAACAAAGTGAAATAGACGGTAGGAAAAAAAAAAAAAAAAAAACAGTATTCAAGAATTTTTGTATTGCAAAGAGAGTTTCGTTTTATGGCCTGACTTATTAAAATATTATTTATTTATTGTTAATGATGAGATGCAGAATCTCGAATATCTAGCTGAAAATATTTTCCGGCGCCCACTAAATCCCCGAATAGAATTAATATTAGTTTTTTTAGTCAGACGAATTCTTTACGAGGAAAAAAAACAAAAAAAAAAACTATAATATTGAGGATCCAACGCCAAAGAGGCAAACTCGATAAAATCCTTTTAATTTTAAGTCCTAGATATCTACAACTCATTACGTGAGAGATCAATACAGTATTTATTTCCAACTCGTGTAAAAAAAGTATATATTTTTTTGTCTTTTATTTTTTCGTCTCACTCGTAAGGGAGTTTTATGAAACTCACCAATGAAACGAGAGAATTCATTTGTTGATTAAAAAAAAAATAAACAAAAAAAACGATTTGAAAGAAATCATCGCTGTGGACGATCGAGAGGAAAGCAATTTTTATTCACCAAATTATCATTCACCTATTTATACACCATTGTCTATGTGTATGCGATGAAATAGAGAAAAAAATAATAATAATAATAATTTACTCACATTATCCGAGGAAATAAAAATGTCGAATTTTTGGCCACAAATTGCATCGTTAATTTTGGGAAATGCGAGATTTTGTGATTTCTGAGTCTGTACTTCTCGTTCGGGATCGAATCCCCGTGAAGGATGAGGGTCTGGAATGTGATAAGGTAAGAATTGGTTAATTATATATTAGGCAGTTTGTAATTTTTTAATTATTTAATCGTCGGATCGATCAAACATGAGAAACGAACTCACGTGTTGAAAAATATCGTAGAAAAAATATATTTCGTGTGAAAATTTTCACCTAAGGATAACGCATGAATTATTGGAAAAAATACAAAAGACTCGCCGTCTCACGCTAGCCAAGAATATTTCAAAAAATGATACCAAAATCTCGGAAAAATTTATAAATATTTCAACGTAAATTTTTATCTTTTTTCCTAGTCGGTAAAATATTTTTCTAGCATTTTTTCTAACACCTCAAAGTCGCTACTAAATTAATCGGACGATGAATAAATAACGACCAAAGTTTAAAAAATAAATAAACGAATCAACGAAAAAAAACAAAAAAATGGTCGACACTGTCTCGTGTATACGAAAAAGGAAAAAGTGACAAGACTCTAAAAAGAAGGCTCACTTTTTGCAAGTGACTTCGTAGAGTCTCGAAAAAACGGGATGGATCTGTTCGAGCATATCAGACGTGAGCATTGCGCGTTGTTTAATTTTGAATGCAGCGGCGTTGCATTCTCTGGTTAATCTCGAGGCTGCGTAAGAAGCGGTCATAGCCGGGGAGAGTGCACACTCGCTGGGACCGGCGTTGATCGACCACCACCAAAAAACAGCCAATGAGCCAGCAAGAAGATCACCCTGACCTCCGCAACGTCGGCCAGAACCGGCCAAAGCGCACGATACAGTTTCAGTCCCTTTGTGACCATCGACGATAACATCTTTGGCTCCTTTGTGAAGAATTACAACATTTTTCCCAATAATATCGGCCAAATGTTTAACATCCGAGACTTTGACAACGGGCACAGGCTGAATTGATTTTTCAAGAAATGCTTTGGTCAAGCGACTAAATTCCATTGCGTTTGGCGTTAATATCAAGCCCGGATAATCCTTAACGAGATCAGGCTTTTGGCTTATGAGATAAAGACCATCGGCGTCGATGATCATTGGCTTTTTTAAATCTCTGCAGATACTTATGAGCTCGGCAATTGTTTTGAATATTCTATCGTCCCTGCCCAGTCCGGGGCCAATGAGAATAACGTGAAGTCTGTCGAGCCACGTTTTTATCTGCTTAATTGCATCATGCTGGTCCAATATTGGATGAACTATTGGCTCGGGATTCATTGATTTTATAGCAATTCCAGCATCTTTTGAACAAAATATGTGAACCAAATCTGCGCCAGTTCTTAGCGCACTCATCGCTGCAAAATAGGGCGCCCCCGTGTACTCCATGCTACCTCCAAATATTCCTATTCTCCCATCTTGACCCTTGTATTTTGTCATTGAGAGCGCTGGGACTATCCGCTGAGCGGCTTTTTGCATTCGATCGTCGATCGGTACGAGGGAAGCCATTTTTCTATATGAATTTTTTAAATTCCTGCGACAAAAAAACAACCCAAACACCAAGAGATAGAAATAATATCAAATAATACATTAATTAATTCCTTCATCAAAATTAACTTTTGTTTTTTTTACTGTTTTCAAAGCTACAAATCGATGCAAAAATTAAAATTTATGGTTTCTTTCTTCACTTTTTTTCTCCTTTTTTTAATTGACACAAACTCGTTTGAATTAAAATTCATCGAGCTATAAATGGATAGGGAAAAAATAATATTCAAGCATATATATATATATAATTTTTGAATAGACTTAAATTGGGACTGAAATGTGCGACTTGAAATTGAGATTCGAAAAAAAAAACTCTATTCTTCCATAATAATAATAAAATAATGGAATTTACAAGTCACACTCTCGAAAGTAAATTATCTTTCGTTTGGTTAGAGAATAGTGAACCAACGGAAATCAAAAATAAATAACGCGTCAAGGCTGATAATTGTTCTATGCGATTGTGGCCGAATTCGTCGAAAAGTTGTCGGGGAATTATAATAAATTGGAAATAAATATAATACTACCTTTCGTTTAATTATATAATTATTTTTCTTCGAGGAATCAAGAACGATTTACTAGAATTTTAATTTTAAGATAAATTTTCACGTCGCCATATTTGACGGACCGAAAGAAATTAATATTTTGAAAAACAAATGACAGGAAAATAAATAAAAACATGCTTTGGAAAATTTGAGTCAAACCTGCGAGCGTAGTGAAGACGCGTATGAAATGAGAAATATCGATAAAGAGAGATGAAACTCATTACATTGAGCGGTGAGGCTGTTTTTTTAACGCAGTAATTGCATTACAGCATTCGAAAATTTCGAGGTTTGCGAGAATTGTAAGTCATTGCCGGTCATAACATTGCGCGAACTAAAGTGAGGTTATAAGATTAGCTGTTTACCGGCATCGCCGCCGACAACGCGTGGCGCCACGCGCGACTTGTTGCTCCATAATTAAATACGTTTTTTTTTCTGATAATTTTCGTTTGAACGAATAATATACAATTACTCGCCCGGATATAATTTATTACGTATCCTTTTTACAATCATTTTCGGATGATTAATAGAGAATTATTCGAATGGTAAATGAGGGAGAAAAGATGAAATTGTATCAACGACAGAAAATTGAAGCTCAATTTAGGTTTTGCCGGACGACTTTTGCCGGACGTTATTTGTATATTCGTCAGATATTTACAATTACGTAAATCTGATGAAACATACCTGGAGCAACCGCATCGACGTCATCGGCGAAAAAATGCACTCATAACTAAAAATCTCGTCACTTTGTAGTAAGAAAAAACTAAAATAAACAGAGCGACTGTTTCCCGGCGTTGCCGCCGACAGCGCGTGGCGCGGCGCGCGACTTGTTGCTCCATAATTAAATACGTTATTTTTTCAAATAATTTTCGTTTGTACGAATGATATACAATTACTCGCCCGGATATAATTCAATACGTATGCTTGTTAAAATAATTTTCGGATGATTAATAGACAATTATTCGTATGGTAAATGCCAGAGATAAAAGATGAAATTGTATCAACGACGCAGAAAATCGAAACGGTGAAAATCGAAGCGGTGCTTTTGCCGGACGTTATTTGTATATTCGTCAGATATTTACAAGTACATGAATCTGATGAAACTTACCTGTAGCAGCCGCATCGACGTCATCGCTGAAAAAAATGCACTCACAACTAAAAGTCTCGTCACTTTGTACTTTGTAGAAGAAAAAAAACTATAAAAATAAACAGAGCGATTGTTTACCGGCGCCGACGATATCGCAACTGGTCGCGACAACAACGATATTGCATCATTGCATGGCGCTGAATGACGGTGGCGGAAACCGGAAACTGGGATAAACGTAGCATTCCATTACTTATGCGCAATAAAGTAGATGAGATCCCAAAATAATGACTCTGAATTAAGGGAAACTCTTAACCCCGTAGAAGAACACTCTTGGCGGAAACTACAATATAATTACATATAGCAGTTTCCGCCAAGTTCACTCTTTTCAAATCCATTGCGCATGCGCAGTAAAGTGGAAAGCCGGAAAAGATGGCGCTGAGTGAACGGAAATGCTTGGCAGGAAGTGCTACAGCTTCCGTTTTCCAGTCCATTACGCATGCGCAGTAAAATAGAGCAGAGATTTCATTTGAAATATATCGCGGCAACGAATTCAAACGCTTAGAACCGATTCCCTATCCCCGACTCGAATACAAACTTTCAGCGAGTGTCGTCGATAAGCGTCTGATTGTTAATAATGAATTTTTATAATATTACAGATTTATTTAACAAACGAAACGTTTTATCCATCTTAAACATTTTCATTGTCAAAACAAATAAAAAATAACAAAAAAATCCAGATAATTAAATATTAATTTTGCAACATTTAATTTAATAATTTAATCGTCATTGTAGGATAAATTGTCACACCGGAAGGATACAAACATGGACGAGGGTACAGGATACATTTTTTCATATACATCTGCAAAATATTTTGCAACAAGGATAATTTTCAACGAAAATTTTATAATCGTTTTCTTTTTTGTTTTTCTACATATTTATCTCAGGCTCTTTCTCTTCATCATTTACATTAAAAAATAAACTATTACGCTAAATTCGACCCGCCGATGAATCTATAATTCATTTTTTTTTCTTTCTTTTTTTTTTGTATTATGTACAGAAGGAAGTATGATCGCCATTTTGTTACATCAAAATGTTCATACTCGAAAGTATTTATAACAGCATGTACAGTACGGATAACAGATTTTGTTTTTTTCTTATCGTTCGTTTAATCTTCCCTTGCACTTTGAAACACGCCTAGAATTTTCACCAAAGTAAAACTTTTTTTTTTCGTGAATGGCACTCGAGACATTCTCGTGTATATTTTATATAAATAATTACAAGTGCCAATTTGGGTTGCTCGTTAACACGATAAGATCTTTTTTTTTTTCCCCTCGTTTTTACAGCAAACCTAAATTTGCCTAATTCTGGCGTGCGATCGGGCGAATTGTGCAATTCTAGAAATGTTTTTCTTTTTTGTTTGTCTTTTCTTGTCATTTTTATTTGTTTTTTTTTCTTTCTACAATCCTAGACGGTATTGCGAACCACCGGAAACCCAAAAAGTTTGTACGAATTTCTCCATTTCGTGCTTTATGCTGGATTTTCACTTCCTAGTTTGTTTTTTTTTTTTTTTTTTTTTATGATACACTCGAGAAATTTACAAAATTCAAACTCGATCGCTCGTGTTCCAATAAAGTTTGCTCGTATCTCGATCTCTCTTTTGCTTCTTTTTTTCACAAAAATTACAAAGTACGATAATTAATCGTTCTGAATTTAACGTGAGAATTCGCTTTAAACGAATTGCTCGGAGCTGCTGGCACTTATATCGAGCAGACGCCATGCTGATTTTGGATTAAGCTCGCTCGGGTCACGACACAATACCCAAACGTAACTGACCCTCATTACTTTCTCCGGATCACCCTCGACTACTTCATTATTTGCGTCTCTTACGCACATTATTTGTTGAGATTGAAAGCTTATTACGAGAACTGGCCCTTGTTCCATTACTTTTCCCATCACGAGATCAACATTGTCTATGTCTGGAAAAACGAAAAAAAAAAAACAAAAAAGTGTAAAATTTGCATAAATTGTGTCATCATCTTGAAAAGTACAAAAGTTTCAACAATGGATAAAAATTACTTGAAAACTTGACTCTAATTGAAACAATAATTATAGTCAAATGAAATTAAAATTAGAATTCAATTTAAATAATAGTATTAATTTAATTGAAAATTTGATAAAGATTGTTATAAAATTTATTTCACATATAAAAAAATGTAAAAGCTGTTTTATCCTTTCGAAAAAAAACAGATGAAAAAATTGATAAAAGAAAAACGTATGAAAAAACTTTAGGTAGTCAGATAAATTTACCTAAAATTTTGCTGTCCAGTCGATAGTTCAATTTTCTCGCTTGCTGAAGTGGCTGAGCAATGAGATTATAAGGTGCTTCGTGAGACCAATCCTTAAGTATTTCCAAATCACCTCTGACCATAGCCTCGAGAATATTTGGTATTATGTCGGTTTCGCAATCTCTCAAAAATTTAACTTTGTCAAAGCTCGGATCGAGTTTGCAAATTTCCGTCAGAGTCTCAGAGAGTTCAGTTTTTTGAAAAAGGCCACCCATGACGTCAGTTACTTTGTCAGTTAGTAGCCTCGAGGCCCTTATCACCGGATTATCAGATTCCTCATATTTGATTTTCCAATCGAGAACTTTATTCACATATGGATTATTATCCTGTAAAATCAAATTATGTGGTTTATTTTTATTTTTTTAATTTAATATAAAAAAAAAACCGAAAAAAAAATAATTGGACGATAATTACTTTAAAATTTTGCCACGATTGATAAAATTTCGAATCTTTGTGCAACTCGACTCCCATAGCTTGGGAATTTGGCTCGTACTTTTTGTCATCGACAACGTCCAATGTTTCTATTCTCTTGCGCAATTTTTTCAATGGCACATAAACTCTACCCTGAATTCCCTGCTGATCCAATTCTTGACGAACTGCCTCGGCAGTTTGTGATATCGTTTGAAAAGCTCCAGTCTTCCCGAGTGCCTGACTTTTCTCTGATATTGACTCGGCGGCTTCTTTCGCCGATTTTGAAATTTCCTCACCAATCTGACCGGCCTTTTTGCCCAATTCAGTCTTGCTCGCGTCGTCCAAAACTCCTTGAACCTGTAAAAAAAAAAAAAAAAATCATCAGTACATTTATTTTATCCAAACGAAAAATTACATAAATATAAAAAATTGACAAATATATTTTTTTCATTACTCGTTCTTTTATCGTGTCGTATTTCTCTTTGAGAACTTCGGTACTTTTGTTCGCTTCCGATTCTACCGATTGAAACTTTTGACGAGCAGATTTCAATGCGTCTGACTGTTCGAGCTTTTCTGCCTCTTCGCGAAATTTCTTTAACGATTCTTTCATCTCCTTATTTTTTTGCATTTCCTGCTTAATATTCTCCATAAATTGGGAAAAGAAGTTTGGTCTTCTTGCATTTGAGTATAATCGAATCTGAAATATTTTTCATTTTAATAAAATAATCATAATAATAATAAATATTTCTATAATTATTATTTCGATAAAAATTGTTTAATAAACGGAAATTATGACAAACCGATTTATATTCCAGTCTTAAGCTTTCCACTGGTCTGGAATAATTGTCTAGACAGTGATTTAAACATTTTTCTCTTGAACAGCCGATAAATATTCTAGATGAGTGAGTCGATCGAGCCACCACCGTCAAGCTCGCCCTGCATGCTGCAAAATTCTGAAACTATCGAGAAAAAGAAAAAAGATCGATCATATTTATAAGAAAAATTACCCAATTCATAATAAGATAAAAATTGTCCCAGGTCGATGATCGATACTCTAAAAAAAAAATCATTTTCAAGAGATAAAAAAAATTAACGATCGCGAATCATCGAGTAAGCGAATAATTATTTTTTAAAAAAAAGTACACGCAATAATTATCGTAATGACGGAATTTCGGAGAGTATGTAACCATGAGGAATATATCATCCGTGTTCGTGTTTCTAACCTCAAAAAAGAGTACACAAAAAGCCGACATTACGATCTTACAAATGAGAAAATTGAGCAAATAATTATATGACAATGACAAAAATAATCACAATTTATCCATATCATCGATATATGCAATGTCTTTAGTTATTAATCGAGAATATTTACCATTTTGCAAGCGTTTTAGCTTGGGTGGCCTTTAACAAAAATCTTGAGAAACGAGGCAGCGGCCATCTGTCGGAATTCTCATGCACTACGAGCTCTGTCGATAATAAGCATAATTGTTTTTACCGATGGAGCGTTATAAAATTCGAATAAAAAAAGAAAAATATTGATGATTATTATTTCATTGAAAATGCGCGTTCTTCTCCAAGTCTCAAGGTTAACGAGTCGGACGTAAAATACATTTAATTAAAAATTATTGATTCATGCGTAGTTTTTTTGTTCTGCTGTCATAAATATATAAATAATGACGATTTTCGGAGTACGATGACGTCACTGGTAGCGCTGCTCGATCTCCTCTTATTCAAAGGTGATTTCTTCCATTTATTCATATGCGTGTACACAGTTTTACAGTTGCGTGTATGAGGCGTAAAACACATGTCAGTAAACGTGGCTTACGTGACTATTGACTGAGGTCACTTCTCCAGGGGTTCACCGTTCACCCCCTTTGTGCTGTTACCACCACCCCCAATTAACATTTGATAAAAGTATTTGTGAATTTTTGTTTGTTTTGTTTTTGTTCCGCGTCACTGATAAACTCGTCACTTTTTTTACCGTCAGATGTGATTAATTAAGTTTTTTATATCATTTCGGTTGTCGATTTGAAAATTCGGCGTAAGCATCAAAGGTACAAAGTTCATTGAACGAATTTTTAGGTTATGTTTATCGAGATTTTCATTCAATACAGACAAATTTATTATATACAGAGTGGAGTAGAAGAAAAAAATAAAAGAAAAGTGTGAATTAAATTTCACAGGGTGATGACAGCTCTCGTATTTGGTATCGGTATTGGCCTATTTCTCGTTCTTCTACTGTGGATCGCGGCTGCTCTCGTTTTTGCTGTTTCGCTCAGAACGGAAAAGAGAGTTGGTGCTATAGCTATAGCAGTTGCTGTTTTAGTTACGATTATTCTTGTCGGTGTACCAAGAGCTTCGGAAGAGCCTGTCTTTAGGGAGGACAAGGTATTTTTCATAGATCTTTAGATCATTTTTAGATCATTGTGGTTTTTTCCACAAGTTTTTGTTTTTTTTTTCTATTTTCGATATATTATTGTTTGAAATGTTCGAAATAATCGAAAATCACCTTTTTTCCGCTTTTAAAATTATTTTTTAACGATTGAATTTTTTCTCTCTTACAGCCTTACGATCGTCTTTTCGTCTGGAGATTGATACTCCTAGTCTTGCTGGTGATATCATCGATTCTTGGATTTTTCGGATACGTTAAGTACGAATTGCTCGAAACAGTCAAACCGCAGAGAATAACCAACTGGATTTACTAAAAAAATTTATAAACAATTTTCGTCTCAATTGATAAAAATTTCGATAAAAACGAAAAAAAAAAAAAACAACGATGCTTCGTTACCTGAAAAACATAGGAAAAATTACGACACGCAGCATATCTTTGCTCGGTCGCAGTAACAAAAAATTTGAAATTAACGACAATACAGAATTTGTTGACAAAGTAATGAACAGTCGCGTGCCTGTGATTGTAAATTTTCACGCAGAATGGTGCGACCCATGCAAAATTTTGACCCCAAAATTGGAAGAGCTCATAGGACCGATGAACGATCTTCATTTGGCAATCGTAAATGTCGAGCAAAATCCCGAATTGGTTCATACTTTTGAAGTTAAAGCCGTGCCAGCTGTAATAGCAGTTTCGAACGGTCTCGTTGTTGATAAATTTATCGGCCTCGTTGACGCTGGAATGATAGAAAATTTAATACAAAAATTGACAATTGCCAAATCGCTCGATTCAGCGGATAAAAATACTTAGACGAAATTTTCTAACTTACGAACGAACGTTTGAACGAAAATTCACAAATGTCCGCAAGATTTTCTTTGGAATTGAAAAACTTTCGACGAAACTTTTAAAATTCGTACCTTGGAACGAGAAACTTTAAATAATTTTCTGATGTTTGATTATTTTTGTTTTTCTCCTCATCAATTGTACGAGAAATTTTTTCTTGTGATTTTTCAATCATCGTCGAGCGATTTGTACAGTAGTTTGATTTTTTACTGCCTTTTATCTCCGAATGTAAAATTAATGAAAATCTTTGATGATTATTTTACTATCGTTAATTTTTGTATATAAATAATTATAAGTATGAATTTATGGAGAAAAATCATCTTTTAATACGATCGCTCTCTACTTTGTCAAATTTTGCCAGCTAAAATGTTGCATAACTTTTTTCGAGGATAATGGAGAGGGCTTGTAGCACAAATATAATCCCTATGGAATGTTATGTTTGGAGGTTTGTTTTTTTTTAGCAAGAAAAATAGACGTTTTCATTCTGAAAAAAGTAACATGTGTTTGTTTTTTCTTTATTTATCATTAATATTCATAGCAATAGTAACTTTTTGTGGTAAACCATATTA
Source organism: Dyspetes luteomarginatus (assembly GCA_963669185.1). Classification (NCBI taxonomy): domain Eukaryota; kingdom Metazoa; phylum Arthropoda; class Insecta; order Hymenoptera; family Ichneumonidae; genus Dyspetes; species Dyspetes luteomarginatus. The sequence continues at coordinate 1,495,619 of OY769910.1, read as the reverse complement.
TAGATTTTTCTCTCTCCTTTATTTTTTCAGCTTTTTTTCTTTATATATATATATAGTGAATTTACGTGCTACCGCAATAATATAACATAATTACAAAATGATTCTACGTTTAGATTTATATTACAATATTACGTTTTGTTTTTTTTTTATTTTTTTTACCTGACGATCTCGAGCCAAACTCATAAAATTGTAGAATTTCGTAAATCGTCAAGAAAATATGGAATATCTTTAACCTTTCGAAAAAAAAAACCAAAATAAACTTATACGCATAAACTAAATTCGGTCTTAAGCTCTACCAAATTATTCCATTTTACCCGCGCTCTTTTTTTTTTTTTTTTATTATTTTCAAGTTAAATCGATAATTATGGTATTTATTGTTTGGTTAACGCATTTAATTTATGTAATTTTTTTTTTTTTTCATTTATTATACTTAGAAATTTATCTCTTCGACTCAACGAGTATTTGGAAAAACGTTCAGGGAGACAGTCGAGAGTCAACGAATTTTACACTCAATTTGTCTTTTGTCGATGGGGAAGAGACTTTGGGAAGGGATTTAGTACAAATGCGATCGTTTCATCCATCCTGATTGGAGAAATTCTTTTCGTTTTTTTTTTTTTTCATCACGTTCGCTCAGAGAAAATAGCAATTTTAGGCCAGAGAAGTAGCAACTTGGCCTGTCTTCATTATTTTTAATATCATTGTAAAATTTCTCTCACGTTCACGTACTGGCACTCTACAGAATTTTTCTTTGTTCTTTTATTTTTATTCTTTAATTTTTTTTAATAAATCCTTACGGCCAGCAATTGACAGACTAGCTAAGTGTGTTTTTGTTTTTTTTTTTCATTATCAGTCACAGATGTCTCGATACAACGTGATAAGGCAATGCTGTGACTCGCTGATATCTTGGAGAGATGTCAGAGGCGTCGAAGGAGAAAAAAAAACGAAAATTGCCATCAGAGATTTTTCTATTAAAGGAAATAAAATTAAAAAAAAAACGTAATGGTGAAAAATAACATTTATAGAATAGAAACTGAACATCTCTTCAAGAAAACAGACAGATAGATTTTTTTTTTTATCTTCTAAATAAATCTTTCGATATTTTTTCAACTTGAGTAAAAAATGAACAAAAAGAAAAAAAAATTAGAGATTAGTCGCGAGAGGATTTTTTTTGTCGTTCCTGTTTGCGAAAAATCCTGTGAACGAGCAGCAATCCTGATTAAATTGATTTATAGAAAAACAAAAAATAAAAAGTTCTCTTTCATAGCTTTTCAATAAATTATTATTTATTTTTTCATTTTTCTTTTCCTTTTCATCGCGAAGAATAAAATTCGAAATTCCGTTAAACGCTTTAGAATCGTTCAATTGTTCGATAGAAATGCATCTTTGAATCGCTCGTTTTGTAGATCGACGAAATTTAAAATGGCCCTCCAGCAGCAAGACTGGCTCATCGATATGTCCCTCGAGGTATTTTTTTTTTCTCTCGATTTTCTTTCTTTTTCCCTCAATTTCTACCTCCCACATTTCACGAACGTTTTTATTATCGGATAATAGTAAATATATATATATATATATATTTTTTTTCTTCTTCCTTTTGATGGTTTTATGCTTACACGTGTATTCTGGCTATCTACAATTTAGGGCTATTGCATAGTTAAAAAAAAAACCTTAATCATTTTTTTCTTTTTTTCGTAACAAAACGTAGAAAAACACGAATGACAATTATGTACAATTCTTGACCGCCCGTGGATTTAATTTCGAAATAACGAGGTGAGAATCATTTTCATCGTGCTTCAGACTCTCACTCTTTCGATCGAGTGAAAATATTAAAGACGAAAATGACAATCACGAGTATTTCATTATGTACAGATTATTTTTTTCCAAGGATTTTTCGTTTTTTTTTTAAATCCTCGAATTACGTGTTTTTTTTTCCTTCTAAATTTTTTTTTTTTAAGACTTATATGATACATGATATAGTACAGCGATTTGGTATACGTCGTTTCGCCATTTTTTTTTTTTTTTTGGGATGGCCAACGCAATTTCTGATAATTACCTAAATTTCATGCTACGTCTCTGGCAGCTTCAGTTATTATGGGTTTTTGCGAAAATTATTAATAATAATAATAACAATAAAAAGAAATTAAGGGTGAGTCGCGATGAACTTTAAACTTCGGCGCCCAAATCACGAACTCCCTGCTCGGCAATCGGCACATATTTATCGTCAATTTTAACGAGTAATATGACTTTGTCAACGTGAGAACGACGATTTGGATCTCGATGATTTGGCAACCAGCGATGAACAACGCAACCCTCCATACCACGTTCGGGTATCCAATGTTGCCAGCCAGTTCGACCACCCTGCTGTCTCATTCTCTCGTCTGGCCATATCACATCGATCCGCCTGCCAAGATTTATCGCGTCGTAAACCTGATTTGGATCCATAATCTGCAATATTACGAGAGCCGATGAATAATTATTTTTTATTTATTTATTATTATTATTTTAATGGCAATTATTAAATTTTATTCAATAAGTCGAATATTTTCTTAAATTTTTTTATATTATTATTTTATTGCCAATTATTAAATTTTATTCAATAAGTCGAAAATTTTACTTACCCGAACTCTCTGCGAGATTTCGTCCTTTTCCGATTTTCCGGAAAAGCTCGTCTCGCATTTGGACTCTTGTTTTATATCGCTGCTGCTCAAAAGACCGGTAAGACTGGCGAGAGTTGAACTCGTTGGTTTTCCAACCGAAGCAAGAGAGCCGCGATTTCCACCGAGAGAGCCGGTATTGGCTCGACCCAGTGAGCCTCGTCCAGTTGAGCCGCCAATTTGACAACCAGAATCCATCGATTGTGAGCCCGATGTGTTGTGCCCTGATTGACTGTAGCCTGAAATTTACAAAAAAATAAACAAATTTTCTACATTTCCCATAAAACTAAAAAAAAAAGCCAAATTAGCTTTGAAATGAAATTGATTGGACGATAGAATTTTTCTAATTAATTGAAATTTATTAATCGAGAGATAGATAAATTTATAAAAATTAATGAAAATTACCAGAATGAACATTGTAAGTAGTCATTGCATAAACGCCATCATTTCCAAATCCTCCATCATCCTGAGATCCTGTACCACCTGACGAACATCCTTGGCCGCATCTTCTTCTTATTCTAAAATTAAAATTAAATAATTTTTAGCCTTGTAATAATAATAAATAAATAAGTAAAAAATTCTCATTGACAAAATTATTTCTTACTTTCGCCACAATTTGAGCACATTGTGCTTGATAGCGTTGAGACTCAGCGGCCCACCGACAATCGAGCAAAGTTGCTCGTTCGTTTCGGCATAGCTCGTCGTTAATGGTGACACGTAAATTGGATAACCGATCGGCTGATCGCACGAACTGTTAATTATATTTCGCAACGCTTGTTTGGCATTTTGTATCGAGCCACGTTCGGGATTTCGATTTCTCAAATAAACAAGTTCTTGCTGCTGACCAGCCCACAAACCACGAACGCACTCACGATTCATTTTTATCACCCGAAAGCTTAGAAAACGTTTGTTCAGCATTATCACTTTGTACTCGTTGATTCCATCGTCGAGAACATGTCTGATGGGGAAAAAAAATAGCATGAATAAAAGTTTCGTTTTTTTTTTTTGTATTTCTCTATTTTATTTTATTTTATTTCATTTCATTTTATTTTAATTTAATTTAATTTAATTTACTTAATATTTTTTTATTTTATTAGGCTGATTGGAAAGTTTATTTACCTGAGAGCCAGCAAACTTGGAGCTCCACTGAGAATGGCGTTTCTCCAGAGTGGATCAGCCTCGTGACTGATTACTAAATGCCTGTCATGATTATCAATCGCCTCATAAAGTGCCGAAGGCTCCTCGTATTGTTCGGGACTCATGAAATGATCCTGATGAAGTTTTAATGCCATTCTGACACCTTTGGCAACGACACTTCGTAACAGATCAACGTCGTGCAAAACCCACTCGTCTCGTATTGACGTTATACGAAAATCTCCTGTAAACGAGAAATTTTCATCGATTTTTAATTATACAGAAGAAAAAAAAATGAATTTTTATCCTAATGTTCGAATAACAATTGAATTATTTTAAAAAAATTCAATCAATTAAAATTCCTGCTATTGTGAATAATTTCGTACCTTTGAAAAGTGCGTGAAGACCGTAGAGAAAAAATTCTACGCTCGATACGGTATTGTGAGAGGCTGCGCCGAGTACTCGTCGGCCCAGAAGACTCAGAGCGAGGCACAGAGAGACGAGAGGAGAATCTCTCGATCTATCGAGCGTCTGAATTAATGAGAGAACAAAAAAAACATTTCCAAAATTAGCAATAACTAAATAAATAAATGTCTTATTTACCAATAATTGAAATTATCAAATTAAATTTAAATAAAAATTTTGCCCTCCCAGCAATTATCATTCTATAAAATAATATATTCGAAATTCAAATTATATTCCAAATAATTTAATTAATACAAAAAAATGAGTTCTTTTTTTTTTTAATTACAAAATTAGATTAGATTTAAAAAAAGAATTGTAAAAAAAATAAAACAAACCTTGTCGCACTTGCTCGCGCAGAATTGTATCCAATCGAGATAAACATTACAAAAGCTGCTTCTCGTTATTCCACTAGCACGAAAATCAAAATCCTCATCGATGTTCATATTAAATACTGGATCAAGATCGACGAAATTTCTCGTTGGTTTTAGTGCGTCAATGATATCAGAATTTTCCAGCCACTGTTTGAGCTTTGGCGATTTGATTGCATAAAAAATAATGCTCTTGACATAATAAGTGACGAGAACTTTGCGAAAATCAAAAACTTGAAGCATCGAGCCAGCTGAATTATCAGATATGGAATATCCTTCAAGAACGTATTTAGAGCTGGCAACTTCCCATGCGAGCCAGCGTTGTCCAAAAGCAGCATTCACGCTGAGCACATGAGACAAATGTCCCATTTCACAACAGCAACAATTATCATTTTCCTCGATACTCTCGGAAATTGCTTCAACTTCTCGTTGCTGGCAATAAGTACCGCGAAATTCAAGGCCACGCAATTGAAAAGTGACAAGTCCATTGCCCAATTGAACAATATGAACAAGACAATTGAGATAATCGGATGCGAGTAAAAAACAATCACCTTGCTCAATATTTCCCCATCGTCCAAGTGCAAGATCGCCGTACAAACTGTGCTGAAGGGATCTCGTTAATTGTTCGTAAAATATTGAATTTAAATTATTATCATCGGCACCTAAATTACGGTCAAGATGCGAGGACATTCTCGTATTGCTGTGATCAACTCGGCGTGTTTTGTAATCTCTTTCCCAAAATTTAATTGGCCTGACATACGAGGAGACAAATATTGCACTTCCCAAAAGTGGATTTAACGGTGTGCTCAAAATGGCGGATATGCTAGCTTGTAAAAAAAGCATTGCCGAATGTGGCACTGAGAATGGCTGAGCAAATGCGTGAAATGCACTTCCCCATGTTACTTGCCAGGGTGCTATGTAAGTTACGATAAAACGTATTTTTAATAATAATTCGTGAATTTTTCCAAATGCAATTCCCGTTATGAAATAATCAACGAGAAAAGTTTCGCTCAAATCCCGATAATCGAGCTTGAAAAATAATACGGAAAATATGAGAACTAAATAACGAGAGGATGGATCAGAATATGATGAACGAAGGGATTTTAGGCCACACATCACGATCACAAGTGCGCCGAGACTCTCGCCAAATTTTTCGACAATTTTTGTCGAGCATTCGGTAAGAGCGCCGAGAAAAACAATCGGATAGAGAATATTTCGTTCGAGAAAACACAATGAAACGTAAACTCTCTCGAACCACATGATTTTAACAGGTTCGCGAACTTCAAATTGTGCATGCTCGTGACTTCGTAATACTGGACGTGCAAGACAGAGCCATGGCAATTGTTTTCTCAATTGTGGCACGATATAATGAAGTAAAAATCCAAGACAGCTTGCAATTCCCCATAAAACTGGATTTAATTCTGGCTGCAAGGCTGTAAATACGGTAGAGCAATGAATAGCAAAAGTCACGACACCGATAACACCGCAAACGATAAGATCATTTTTAAGTCTCGCTTTAACTGTTGATCTCAATTTTTTTGGCAATGGATCAACAAGCTCAGAGTCTGTTATTTGTTCGCCAACTTTGATTTTAACATCTTTTTTTCTTCCTGATGTACGAATTTTTGCTTCTTTTAACAATGGAGGCTGCGGTGGCGCCGGTGGTGGCGGCGGCGGTGGCGGCGGCGGCGCTGGTGTATCTCTTCTCGATGTATTCTCAATTATTTTTCCCTCCAATTTTCCTCCTTCCATATACTCAATTTCCGGTGGCCAAAGATTTGTCTTAACAATATCCCAAATAACACTTGGATCTGATGACGATCTGCTCAGATGATAAGAAATAGCAACGAGTAATCCAACGAATATTGAGAATAATATATGTTGGGATGATTTTGGCTCTGTTATTGCGCCATATGCAAAACCATAAAGTATCAAAACTGTTACGACGCTACGAAAGAGACAATAAATTGACGATACGAGACTGGTCGTGGCATTTCCTCCAAAAAGATGAATATCCAAATGCTCGCAGAGATACATGAGAAATGTATTGATTTGAGGAAAAAGCCCGAGCGAGAAGATTATTGGGAATGCGAGTAAAAAAATTAATAAAACATTTCGAACTTGCATAATGAGATCGTAATCGGCAACGCGAAATCCATAAACCCGAAATTCGGTTGGCCGAAAATTTTTCAAACTCTCGTTAAATATGAGAATTAATCCTGAGCAAATGATATAATAAACAGGACGTGAAAATACGATAATGCGATTAAATCCGTGAGTTGGCGAGGCAGCGTCAGGCTGAACAGATTTTAGCAGAGAGTATTGGCAGCCAGCAGTTACGAAGCAAAATATAAATGCAAATATATCGCGATAAAATCCTTGCTGGAGCAACAAGAGGCCAAGACCGGCAACAAATACGGCCAGCATTGTCGATATTATCGTTTCGATAATCGTTAAATTACGATCGAGAAGAGCGAGCAATGATAAACGATCGAAACGAATTTTAACGTGTGGCAATCGGCCAATTTTCCATTTGTAATAATGCCTCGTTGTTTTTGGCTTTGAGTCATTGGCACTATCGAGACCGTCCATAAAACGATTCCATGATAAATTTGTGCTCATATCAGCCTCCTGATGACTCGGAAGTGGCAAAACTGGCAGTTGATTGTGATTTTCCGTTGAGTATGGATTTAAATTAAAACTACCGAGAAGAGTTTGCCAGCTTGGATGTCTGTCGAGCAACATGCGAAAGAATGGATCTCTCATGAGACTGTCACGTGCGCATTGGCTCGAATTTCCATTATTCGTCGAAACGAGATTTGCCGGTAGAGAATTTTGATTTTTCGTCTGATTTGCCGCAGCTGGACTTGAGATTACAGGTGGCGTGTCAATTATAACTGTTAATCCAGCTGAATTTAGCGAGAGAGAGCTCGAACTATTGCTCAAAGAATCATTTCCTTCCCAATTTCCCTCGTAATTACGATTTTGACTGAATTGCTGACGCAGCAAAATATTCAAATGTTTTTCTGAATTTCCTGATGGAATTAGAGCCGAAGTTGCCATACCCGGGCCATTCTCGTCAAATATATATGTCAGCCAGCGTCCATTATCGTCACGAAAACAATGAACTGCACCCTCGGATGTGTCATTGTGATTTGTCGCTAAATGACACTCGCCATTTGATATCGAGCCAAAAAGGGCGGTCAAAGGGACAAGACTGTCCTCTCGTGATGCTGTTCTTGCACCACGAAGGGCTCTTCCGTGATGCTTTAGTCTTCCACTTCCGGGAATTGAGCAACGAGGAGCCCCAACACGACCAAGACAAAGTGGCACTTCCGGTGTGTGAGTTGACGCATGTCGATTTATCCATCTTGGTATGTTTGACGAGCCTGAAGGATTTTCTTGATCTCGGCTCGTTTTTAATAGCGCAGCCAGCAAAGGGGGCGCTGGATTTGATAATAATGTGCTAAGCTCGTTATTCGAACCGCCAGCTTGATCGGATTTTGTCACTTCGCGACGTTCCCGATCTCTTCGAACTTCGAGACTACGTTTTGGTTTTGTTCGACTCGGTGGCTCGAGATTATTCCTCGTTTCTGTTGTCTCGTCAACTGTCCCAGAGTCTACTTTTGGACGATTTTGCTTAGGTATTGCACCCTGGAGACGTTTATTATCCACCTCGCTCGCTGATTGGGGCAAAAGTTTTTTCTTCACCTCGTTGTCGATACTCAATGTCGTCGTGCTCGATGAACCCGAGTCTGGCTCTTTCGCGTGAAAATCTGAAAATTTTAAGGGAAGAATTTAAAGAAAAAAAAAAAAATTATCATTTAGTGGGATCGATCGAGGTGGAGAGGATCAAGAGAGGAGAAAGAAAGAAAGAAGAAGAAAAAAATTAGAGAATTGGCCGGGAACGATAAAATAAATTATTCTAGTCGAGTTATTCTCGCTAAATTTTCTTGGGGCGTGGGGGGTGGGGTGTGAAATTAAGATCGAGAATCATCGAGCTATGAATAATTTTTTAGGAATCTTGCAAATTACGAGGGGCAGGGACTTACAATCTGTACTAGCTGTTTGCAGACTCTCCGACGTGTCCGTATCGTCTGAACGTGTGAATGTCCAAAAAACTGGCAGCACACAAATCGAGAGAGAATGTAGCAGTTTTTTTGTTTTTTTTTTTTTTTTCCACAAAGACAAAAAAGTTGAGAATTTAAAAAAATCGGGATTTTTTTTTTTTTATAGCCTTTGTGTAGTTTGGGATTGCTTGCTCAGTTTATTTAGCGGGAATGGCGCGATTGAAACGGAAAATCAGCAAGTACGTTTTTTTTTAGTAAAAAAAAAAAATTGAGAAATATTTAATTTGGTGGGCCAAAATTTTTCGTGAGCTGTGAAATATTTTATCGAGCTAATTTTAGAAAAAAAAAATAGTTTCGAGCCCATGAGAATTATATTGACGCGTCAAAAAAAAAAATCGGTATCAGTTTTCATGATTTTTTTTCTAACAAGATAGGATTTTCTTACTCTTGCTCGCCCATGGCTCGACCCCACATTCTCCATTTTCGATACCCACGATGCTTGCCGAGGTCAAGGGATCCTCGATATTTTTACTCTTCTCGTCTGGTCTTTCCTTTCGTCTCTCGCCATCCGATAGTTCACGGCTGCTCTGACTCGCATTGCTAAATCTTCTCTTGTACGGCGCTTTTTGTTCCTCGAGAAGAGCGTCTCGGGAATTTGCCGAATCATCGTCGATCGCGACTTCACCGTTAAATCTGCAAAATGATAAATTTTCACAAATTGTTTGAATCTTTCGAAAATAAGAAAAAAAAAAAAAAAAAGCGTCCAAAATATACTCGTAATTAATGAAACCTGGAAAATCTGTCGTCGAATCCACCTGTGCTGAGACTTCTGTCTCGATTCGAGCAAGCATAAGCCTCGTCGATTCTCTTTCCAGCCAGTAATGGGCTGTAAGAATCACGAAGACTGTAACCGCCCGAATTCTCATTTGCAAATTGTTCGTCACTTTGCTCGGCGATCGGATGAACAATTTCTGACCCGTAACTCAAATATGGTAATAATTGTAGCTGATTACGCTTGAGGGTATTTTGGGGCAAACCCTTTTTGGTATTTATCGTCTCAAGGCTCTGTGGATGTAGCGGCAAATTATTGTCATTTGAGGTACTCGAATTTTTGCTCGTTGCACCAATCGTCTCGAGGCTCTGAGGATGGACGAGTTGTTGATGCAATTTTTTAGCGATCACCTGAGACGAATGAAAGAAAAAAATATATATATTTCATCATATTCCATATTTATCATTATCATATTACATATTTTTAATCGTCATAAATTCACCTCCAGAGATTGTGGATGTGACGGCATTTTATTTTTATCGGCATCCTTTTTTTTTGAGATAATCTCGAGACTCTGAGGATGATCAGTCGTAAGATGAGTCTCCATTGGTATTGAATTAGAATTTAAACGTCGCACGCTCTGATTTGATTTCCAATATGGATAATCCTCGCCTTGTTCCTCAAGCTCGAGGGAGCTCGTTTGTTTTATACGACTCTCGGAGCCGGTTTTCCCGAGAGTTCCGGGAATCGCAGCTCTCGAGTGTCGACTCTGAGAATCCTCCGATGCGTGTCTGCAAAGTTTTCTCGGGCCTGGACGTTCGTCTTTGGCTATCACGACGCATTTTGGTCCTTTGAGACGCATAGCTAGAAATTTTTTAAAAATTATCGAGTCGATTTTTATTCATATGTAAAATTTGATTTTTTGAAATTTTGTCACTTCCGGCTGATCATTTGAGCCTAATGATTTTTTTCAAGCCTACCGTTTATTTTACTACGAAAGCGTGCTCGATCCTGGCCCATATCAGCCTCGACCACGGCTCTTGTACCCTCAGCTTGTGGTTTACCGCTCAATTCCTCCGACGCTGTTGCATCCTCCGAGCTCTCGGAGCTATTTTTTCTGTGTATCTCGACCTTAAGGTCTATCGTTGAATTTGGCTTTTCACGATTATAGTCGGACGTTATGCTGTCGGCGTCGGGATTTTGAACGTTTGGTTCGATGTATGAATTACGCGAGGAACATTCTACGGGGGGTGTATCAGTTTTTCCTACAGAAAAGAGCAATTTTTCATATAAATATTATTATATAAGTAATAATAATCATAATAATAATTTTACGATAATTTTTTTTCCTCTCTCTTGCCTCTTACCATTCAGTACTTGCAGCTCGATACCAAGATCGGCGGTATCCTGTGACTGTTCACCCCTTTTACTACGAGCTGCGCGTCTCTTTTCGCTTTCCAATTTTTGCTGACTGACACTCGGGCCTGGCTCTTCCAGGCATTCTGATGTGTCGTATACAGAATGCAGGGCGTGATTTACGCATTTTATCGTTCCGAATAGAGTAACGATGGAGCCGCAATAAGCCAGCCATACGTAAAGTGTCGGTGGGAAAAACTGTGAGAAAAAATTCGCAATTAGTTTCTAGTTTTATTTTTAATTAATAAAGTTTTAATTAATTTATCTCGAGAATGATAAAAATGGTTTTATTTTTTTTTAATTAAACTCGATAAAATTAATAATGAAATGGAGAAAATTTGGCTTTTTCTTATGGGCAATCGTGATAAAAATGTCTCGTGATTTATTAAATGCGAGTAGAGTTTTATTTTCAACGAGTGAATGGCAAATTGTCGAGTTATCTAAGAAAGTTCAAAGTGGAATAAAATACAACAGAAAGTCTCTCTCTCTCTCTCTCTCTCGCGATATAAAAAGGATAGAGAAAATGAAAAAAAAATCACGTGTTTTTCTTCTTATGAGCTAAATCGTGACTAATTCACCTAGTAAATGACTAATCGTCTGCAGTTTTTTTTTTTTTTTGTTAATTAACGTATTGACAACTTACGAGATATATCGTGAACGGTAGGCATAGTAAAAATAGCCAAACGTAAAGATGAAACGTGTTGGAAAAAACATCGAGACGAGGATCGTAAAACCAGCCTCCTGTCAAGCTCGCCCAGACGCCTTGTCTGAGGATTTCCAACGATTGCGAACCCATCCCAATGACCGTGATTCTCCCTCACCATCTTTCCATTACTATTCGTACACTGCACTTTCGTTTCTTCTTCTTCTTCTTTCTCTTATTATTTTTTAAATTTTATTTCACTAGCAATATGAGATCGAAAAAAAATACAATCACAAGCTCGTGACAACGCATCGTTTGAACTCTCTTATTATTATTATTATTGTTATTATTATTTATTTTTTTTAATCGCGCACACACGAGACAGCCTTTTCATAATCAATGGGTTTACCTTTGTCGTTCGCACACACGCACAGCCACACGCACAAACGCTCGCACAAAACTCTATTCAGCCCGCGGTTCTCCGCAAAAGCCATATGAAAGCTCACTCAGGTGTTCCCGGTCATGATAACACACACGAGAGATGCGAAATTTTGTCGGTGTATCAAAGGAACGGGGCCATAAGATAATAATAATAAATGATAATAATAAAATTCCAACAAAAATCCGAACGCACTGAAGCTGCTTACAAATGGATGAAGAAAAATGGCCGCTGCTATCGATTTATGAATCGCGTGAACATAGCTGCAATCTCAGCTTCCGATTTTTAACGCAATGCATGGTAGCGCTGCTGAAGCTGAACTTCTTTAGCGCAAAATTTTCAAGTTTTCATGCTTTGTTCAGATGAATATATAATAATGCGAAGAAAATTTATTGTCAATCGTTGATTAATACAGAAATGGCTTTTAGACAATTGTTTAAAGTATTTTTGAGAAGAGCGAGTCCAGTTGTGGTAATTAAATCGAAATTTTCTTATGTTACTTCCGGTTAACCTCTTTGGGATTAATTTCGTGGATTATGATAGAGCTGATATTGCAAATTTTTTGTTTTTTTTTATAGTACACAACAGCTTCAATGCTCGTGAGTTGTTCAGCGACTGATAATCTCAATTCGAATGAAAAAATTCAATGGGAACCACCGGATTTTTCAAAATTTACTTACGAACACATGATAAAACAATCTACTGTTGATACTGCAAATAGCGTTTCTCAGGCTCTCACTATTACTTATAACGCTATAGAAAGTACGAGCAAGGAGTACAGGTTGTAAAAAATTATGGAAAAAAGGATTTTTTAAAAATAAATTAGAGATTGGGAGAATTTTTTTTTTTCGTTACAGACACTCGTTGGCACTATTGATGAGTCTTATCAGGGAAACTCTGGCTTACAGGGTGGCTGATGAACATCACGACTTGATAGTGGCTGTAAGATCGGAAGTTCAAAAGAAGAAGGAAATGGTGACTGTGAGTTAATTGCTCTCTTTGCTTGTTTTTGTCCTTCTGGAAGGAATTTATCATCAAAATCCCATCATTTTTTCTATTATTGGTCAGCCTTAGTGAATCCGCCATTTTGAATTTTGAAATTTTGCCAGATACCAATTTTCATAGAAATTGGATAATTTCTTTAAACAAAAAAATCGTTTCCAATTAGCAAAGAGACATTATCGAATTGTCGACCGAAATAATAGATTTTCAAGGGCAAAAAGATTATAATTTCCTTTTTCTATTTTAGCAACTCATTGGCTATATGGATTATGTTCAAAAAATGGCCGTTGCTGCGACAGAAACGAGTTACATGGCTGGTATGGATAATCTCTCGATAACTTTGGGTCAACGAATGGACGATGCCCTTAACAATATGAATCGAGAAATTAAGCACAACGAAGTACTGGAAATGGAGTACAATATTCTTCAGGAAGAATGTATAAAGAAATGTAAATATCGGCAGTTAGAAACGATTGCACAGCAAACAATTGGGCTTGAAACTCCGAAGGGAGGATAGAATTACAAATAGAATTTTAAAAAGACTCAATGAATTTTTTCACTGCACAATATTTATTATTAATTTTTGTCAAATAATTACAATTCCATTTTGAAAATTATTCATTTCATTTTCTCAATGAGCTTTTCCAATTCTATTTTGAATTCTCTTATGCCCAAAATGAATCCTCAGTTACTCCAATTGTCATGAATAACGTTTTTTTTATTTATTTAAATTTCCAGCCAATAAAATCGAAATGGCAAAGAAAGACGAAGAAGATGCGGACGTTAAGGTGGAGACGATTCTCATAGACTAGAAATACGCGGTTTTCTTTTTTCTTTAATAAACAACTAATTCGTGATGATTGTGTTTTTCTTTCATTCTTTTTTTTACTTTTCTTTTTCATCCTCTTCAAATCCTCGATAAATTTTATATTTCATTCGCTCTGTGACGAGCAGCGCTTTTTTCGCGATGGCGGCTCTTCGTCGAACCACGCATCGAGATGAATCGAGACAATATGGCGTCCAGGCACCATTACAAGACCGAGGGGTCGGGCTTCTGTGTGCTCTTTTGAAAGATATTCGGCACAAGAGCCAAGTATGACATTGGCATCGCGATCCGTGCACAAAAATGCACCGGTCAATACACGACCATCGGTCATTTTTATTCTCAAATGTCGATTCAGCCATCTTCGTAATTTTTGCTTCGAAAGCGATTCCTCAGCTGCTGGAGCCTAAAAGAAGCATCATTGACAATGTAAACATAACCTTAAATTTGCGAGACTCGACCATAACAATTTTCATTATTTTCTCATTCTTACCTCGCCATTTCCATGGACGCACTCATTCTCCATGACCGCCGCGTCTTTCATAATTCTTTTCGCTCACAAATCCTTCTTTATTATTTTATATTTAAAAAAAATGATTTATTCATATATTCCCATATTTTCATTAACACAGAGAGCTTTATTGTTTTGATATTCGATCTGTCAATACGATTCGCGACAACTTCCGGTTGTTTCTCGAGACCGGAAGCTGCTGCTCTCTCGTGGCAGAAATTGGTACTATTATTCGTTTCAATGAATCGCGGCCAACTTCACGTGGCTAAATTACTCGCTATGTATACGTGTCAAAAATCGAGAGATTGTTTTTTCGTATAAACAAATCTTTTGATTAATTCTGCCCACGTATTATTGTTTGTGATAAAAAAAAGCATCAAAATGCACGAGGCTTACGACGCGTCGGCTATCCTAAATCTGACTGTGCAAATTGAGTCGATGGCGGCTTACGGTAAAGTGTTTTTAACCTGTTTTTTTCGAAAAAAAAAAAAACGAAAATTTCTCGCTCCAATTTTTGCATCTGTCATTGTTTTCTTTTCTTCGTTTAATTGTCGCAGATGACAATTTAATTATTGGCACGCGAGAGGGTCGTTTGTTGATGTACAACGTTCCTCCAAAAATAAACGATCAGCACAAGCTCGAATTGTTGAGATACAGCAAAAGTTTCAGCAAGAAGAGAATAGTACAAGTCGATGTAGTGCCAGTTTATAATTTGCTCATTCTCTTGACAGGTAAAACTAACGTCTGCATGTAGAATTCGTTAAATTTTACTTGCATTATTTACTTAAATCGCTTTTATATTTAAATTATTATTATCACTGACGAAAATTATTATTATTATTATTTACGTATAAGTATTTTATTCAGTCAGATGAACCCTAGAACGCGTGACCCGCTAACTTGGAGTTCAAAGCTCACCTGGGGTAGAAATCCACCCCGGTCATACGTTCTAGAGTTAATTCTATCCCTAAAGTGATATATGCACTTTTTTTTCTTCTTTTCTAGATGATATAATCTGCGTTCACGATCTCAATTCACTAAATATACAGCAAATTTGTCAGCTTCCAAAAACTCGTGGAGCTACGCTGTTTGCTCTGAATATTCAGGAAGCAGAAAGCCTGACTGGAGAAAAAAATTCGGTGGTTCGTTTGTGCGTCACCGTCAAGAGAAAATTGCAGCTGTATTATTGGAAGAAAAATCAGTTTGAGGATTTGGGCGATGAGTCTAGAAATGAGCTTTCAGTGCCAGAAGTGCCACGTGAATTGGCATGGTAATGATTATTCGTTAATTATTATATTTTTCCGTTAATGAATTAATTAGCCAATAAATGAATTATATCATCACAGGTGCGGTGAGTCACTCATAGTAGGCTTTCATGGTTTATCCTACACTATATTAAATTTAAATGGCAAAACGAAAGAATTATTTCCAACTGGAAAACCACCCAAGCCGAGTATTACAAAATTATCAGAAAATTCATTTGCCCTTGGCAAAGACTCGCAATCGATTATAATGGATGTATCAGGAGAATTGGTACAGCACAATCCTGTTAAATGGACTGATTCTCCGAGTTCTACAGGTAAAAATTAATATTAATTGTTTTCCCTTTTTTTAATAGATCAAAAAATCAGTAAAAAAAAATTAATAATTTTAATTTGATCCTTTTGGTTTGGTTTTTTTGTAGCCTGGGATGATCCTTATCTTTTGGGTATCGTTCACGACACCCTCGAAGTTTACACGCTCGAGGGTTGCTTGCACATTCAGACACTTCCAGAGCTCAACAAAGCACGATTATTGTGCAGAGGCAAACAGGGCAAAGTTTACGTCGCCTCAATGAGCCAAGTTTGGTGCGTAAGCGCAATCGATGTTGGCCAACAAATAAGAACGCTTTTGGAACAAAATCAATTTCAACTCGCTCTTAAATTGACTGTGAGTCTCGTCAATTTTTTTGTTTTTTCTTCAACAGTACATTTTTCAATAAACAATAATTTATCCCACAGAGTTTATCGGACGTTACGGAGGAAGAAAAAGCGAAAAAAACATCAAAAATTCAAACTCTCTACGCTCATTATCTTTTTGCTAATAAAAAATTTCAAGAAGCCATGAAACAATTTCAAAAATTGGGCACAGATCCTTACGAAGTTATCAGACTTTTTCCCGATTTGGTCTCACAGCCGACAAATGCTAATGAGATAAACGAGCCAGTAACTGCCTCGCCGAAGCTTCAAGATCGCGATTTGGAAAATGGTCTTCTCGCTCTGATCGCCTATCTCACCGAAGTTCGTCATAATTTAATGGGCGGCAGCGATTCCAAGGATAAGGATGTGAAAAATGATAAGGGAAAAGATAAGGAGAGAACAAAAAATATGACTGCAGTTGCGACCGAGCAACTATTGAAAATAATCGACACGACTCTTCTCAAGTGTTATTTGCAGGTAAAATCGTACTTGATTTATAATTATTATTATTATTTTTTTACCTTTTCGTCCAACTTCAACGATTTTCCAACGTGCAAATTTTCAGACAAACGACGCTCTGGTTGCTCCTCTTTTGAGACTCAATCACTGCCATTTGGCCGAGGCGGAAAAAACTCTCCTGATGTACCAAAAATATCCCGAGCTCATAATTTTGTATCAGACGAAAGGACAGCACAAAAAAGCTCTCGAGCTCCTTGAAAAACAATCGAAAAAAAATGATTCTAGTCTCAAAGGTACTGAGAGAACAATTCAGTATCTTCAGCATCTTGGAAAAGATCACATGGATTTGATATTAAAATTTTCTGGCTGGGTACTCGAGCAAGATCCTGAACAGGGATTGAGAATATTCATGGAAGATCTTCAGGCGAGACATTTTTTTTTTCCTTCACTTTTCAATCTCGAGTCTCGTTGAAGAAAAATTTAAACTCGATGAATTCGAATTAAATGTCTTTAATAAAATTTATTTAAAATTTCAAAAAAAACGAACAAACAATTTATAATATTAAATCATTTTTTTTCTTAATTTATGAAATTTTGAGTATATTTTTTTGTTTTGCTTTTTCTTGTTTAGGAAGTCGAGCAACTGCCAAGACCAAAAGTTCTCGATTATCTGCTCCGTTGTCACAAGGATTTAGTCATAACTTATCTCGAATACGTAGTGAGAGTTTGGAAAGATGAGAATCCATTATTTCACAATGTTCTTGTCCACGAGTACAAGGAAAAGTGTCTCGCCTCGATGAGTAAAAGTGCGATGCCAGCAGAGAAACAAAATGGCGAGCACGTGAGACAAAAATTGCAACAATTTTTGGATAAATCGTTAAATTACACACCGGAAACGGTTCTCATGAAATTTCCATCGGATTGTCTCTTTGAGGAACGTGCAATTATTCTTGGACGTCTTGGTCGTCATCAATTGGCCATATCGATTTACGTTAATTTGCTAAATGACGTACCACGTGCTATACAATATTGCAATAATGTTTATTCGAAATATCAAAAAAATACAGACAATGGACGAAGCCAAGATGGCTCCGAGGAGGTTTACGTGACGCTCATTCAGCAATTGCTGAAACCGGAAATATTTTTTATGCCTGGTAAGAAAAAAATGAAAAAAAAAATCATTCTAGCTTCGTTCGTTAAAATCGTTAAAAAAATAAACAATATTTAGCCAATAATTAAGCAAAAAACTTCATAATCTTTTTTTTTCTCCCAGGTTCAAGCCCAGAATTACAAAAAACTGCTCAGCCAGATCTCGAGACGGCTCTCGAGTTACTCGAGGAATACGCGCTCAAGATAAATCCTATTAAAGTTTTGCAAGTTTTGCCGGATAATGTGCCGATTGGCCGTATAAGACATTTTCTCGAGGCGAGTTTGCAAAATCAGTTGAACGAGAGACGACGAACTCAAGTTCTTAAGGGTCTCGTGCACGCCGAGCATCTTCAAGTTCAAGAACAAAGAATGCATTACGAGTCTCAGAGCGTTCTGATGACCGAATTCAATATATGTACAGTTTGCAAAAAACGTTTTGGCAATCAGAGGTAAATTTTTTTTTCATCATATCTCATTTTTCTCGCCAAATTTATTTTCATACTTTCATTTTTTTTCTTCTTCCAGTGCATTCGCCAGATATCCAAGCGGCGATATCGTTCATTATTCGTGTCAGGAGCGAAAAGATTAGAGATAAAAAAGTATAATTTTTACCAAATGTTTGTAATGACAAAAAAAACGCTATAAATATTTATTATTATTATCCGCTGGTATACAAAATAAATAATAATTATATAAATATTGTAATTATCCATTAGTATAAATAATACATTGAAAAAAAAAAAATTATTCCATGTATATAAAAATGAGAGTGAATTTTACAATTATTTAATCGTTATACATTTATTTCCCAGCAAGCATTAATAATTTTAGAAGTTACAATTGGGCGCATCTCGCGCGCTGCATCATCAATTAAAAACAATCACGAAGAAAAAAAAAAAAAAAAAAACTGTAGCGAGGATGGGGCGTGCCCGGTCCCAGAAAACGTGTAAACGGGGCTGATGATGTCATAGCAGAGCTTGTATTACTACGCCCGGTATGAGGTATGTATACACACAAAAATGCAGTGCCGTACATACGTTATTTCCGGCCCCGTTCCTTACGCGCTAATTTTTAATCAAACTTCTTTCCATCAAGCAATAAGATTTTTCTATTCTTTACCGGAAGTAAATAAATACGTGTAAAAGTAAAAAATTATCCCTCTACGCTTACCGAAAATAACAAAAACAAACCTCACGTAGAGATTCACGGGACGTTTTTGCGGTTTTTGCATTCGTAATGTGATGGCTAGAGAATAATTGATGCCTGCGGCTACCAACGTCTCTTCCTATATTTATTAGTGATAATAATAATGTTGGCCAAGGTCGGAAATGCGGCCACCGCACTAAATATCTCGTTAAGCTGATAAAATACTATCGGCAAATTCGTTTTATACATCGCGTGATTATGACTATGCATGCATGCAATTCAAAAAAAAAAAGAGGGGGATATCAATCTCTGTATTTCGATAGCACCGGCGAAATTTATTGACACAAACCGGAAGTAGCCTAATTGAGTAAATGAAATTTGTTCAATATCCTCATCGACATTTCCGTTCGTTCTCGATTAATGAAACGAAAAAAGAAAATATCGAGAATGAAAAACACTTGTATTTTAATTACCTGTGCAAGAACATTTTTCGTGAGCCCGAAAGCAGCGCCATCTCGCGAGGGAACTATTTTTATCGGGCGTAGTCAGAAGCGACAAACTGCGTCTCCGGGTCAGTTGCGCGCCGGTCGAGTGTGTGAGAGGACTAAAGTGTTGTCGTCGGTTTTTATCACCAGCGGTGGCTAAAAGTGTGGAAATATAATTTTGTTTTTGTTCGTGCAACAGAGTGTGAAGTTTATATGCGAGTCGGATAGTGAAATAGTGTGATTAAGGGGTGTGATCATTGCGAGACGGTAAGTTTTCTTTCTCTCATTTGTATTTCATTGAAATATTGCCGTGAAAAGCGTCGGCGCGCGGCTTTATACACATCGATGTAAAAATGGCGTACGCCATTTGTTCATGGCGTATTATTTCATCGCTTGGACGCTCTTTCGACCGAGATTAATTCGTTCATTAGCCACGTTTGTTCGATATTCTCAACAAATTTCATAGTATAGGCAAATTTTAAAGCTGTGAGAATAGTGAAAACTGTGGCATTCATTTATAATAACGAAGATCGAAGACGCTCCTCGGTGAGACGAAAAACGATCGTATAAGCTTTCGGTTTCTTTTTTTTTTTTGTACTTCGTTTTTTTTTTTCTTTCGGGGCGTCGCTTCGATGCTTCGCCTGTGACCGGATAATTTTTGTTGTCCCGTTAAGAGCGTGGAGAGAAAAAAAAGTCTCTGGTCATCGAGGGAAAAAAAAAGGATGAATTCTGACCAATTTTGTGTGCACGTTATTCGTTCGAGAAACGCAGCAAACGTCCCGTGACAATAGAGAGAGGAGACGATGTAATTTCCGTTGGAACTCGTTTATGTGCTTCCTTCTGACATTCCGTTTACTCGCGTTCACCTGTCAGGAGAACCTGTGACCCAATTCTAGCTTCCCCCTTCCCTTTCCGGTTTGACTATCGTGTATATATATATATATATATATATATATATATATATATATATACCAACATAGATAAACGATCCCATTGTTTCTCATCCATAAAAAAAAAGCTCGTTTATCGCTCACGCGTTTAATATCGACGTCGAGAGCTCGGGAGCTATGAAATTAATGCACTATCGTTTTCGTAAACTTTCGAATGTGTCACGGGATATTATTATCAATGATCGTAGCCACGAATCTCATCTCTTCTATGATTTTTATTATACGGTCAATTTGACGCGGGGTGATAGAGAGCGGCCATGACACTTTTTTTCAAATGTCATGCAGCCTCGATGAAAAATAAGTATGATTTTTTAAATTATTTTTGATTTTTAATTGTGTCTGTGTGTGTGTGAGAGATTTTTCAAATTTATCAATTCCAGCTCCCTACCTCCCCCCCTCCCCCCCCTCCTCCATTCCATTTGACTCCACATAGATAAACTATCCGATTGTTTTTCATCCATAAAAACAAAAAGCTCGTTTAATATCGACGTGGAGAACTCGGGAGCAATTAAATTAATGCACTATCGTTTTCGTAATGATTCAAATGTGTCTTGGGATATTATTATCAATGATCGTAGCTACAAAACCCTCTCGCATGATTTATAATAATAAATAGTTCACTCGTCACTGAGGAACAGACGCCATGACACTTGTTTCAAAATTTTCATAATTATTATCAATGATCGTAGCTGCAAAACGCTCTTGTATGATTTATAATAATAAATAGTTTACTCGTCACTGAGAAACAGACGCCATGACACTTTTTTCAAAATTGCATGCAGGGAGAAAAATAACGATAAGGATTTTTTGTTTACAATACGAGCATGATAAAGAAACATTCTATGGCCATTGATTAATGACATAGGATACTTGGGTTGGACTATTAATTTTTTTTATTCTTTTATTATTATTTTTATTCTTTTATTTTTATTTTTATTTTTATTCTTTTATTTTTTTTTTTTTAATGGCTGATGACATCCAAGCTGATGGCTTGGACTATTAATTTTTTTTATTCTTTTATTATTATTTTTATTCTTTTATTTTTATTTTTATTCTTTTATTTTTTTTTTAATGGCTGATGACATCGATCTCAATTGACTGATGAATCAACGTCTCTCACGAGAGACGTGGCAAGTTTAATCCACTATTTAAGTCTAGAGTTATAGACGAGTATATTGATGGACTATTAATACTCGTTTTAAGAACATAAAAATATCGTCTGGATTCGAGCCAAGATCGAAGCAGGGCAATTGACTATTGAATTTAATAGTGTCAGATAAAAAAAGCTGCTAAATTTTTGGCTTATAATTCGATTTTTCAAAATGAACAAAAGTTTTTATTTTTTTATATTTTTTTCATACGATTCTACTGTTTACTGTTACGTCAGTCATGAAGAACTTACGGTGTTTTTTTTTGCTGCGAGCTCGCGATTAGAATTAATGAATAAATTACGAATAGAGGGAGAGAGAGAGAAATATATATATATATATATATATATAAGGAACTGGGCGTCTTCCACGTGCTGTATCGTTGCGAGTCGAGTGTAAAATTTGTCCGTAGATTTATTCTTTTTTTTTTGCTTCCTCATTCATTTAAAAAAATCAATAATAATCGATAAACTTTAATAACAAATTATATATATGTAAAAAAAAAAAAACACTAAATGTCAGCATAATTTTTGCAGAATTTTCCAAATAAAAAATATTTTAAAAATTCTTTATCTAGTTCTCACAATTTTGCATTGTTTGAAAATAAAAATAATAAAAATCAACATTGACATACATGGTTTTAAATTACACACGAGGAAATTATTTGTCGGTATTGAGTGAGTTCTCGTGTTACCGGCATTTAAATGTGGGTCGCATTTAATTTCGAGTTGTTTGTAAAACTCTCCTTATACATATATACTCACGTACATAATATATACTCATAAATATATGTATAATTTGCCCAAGTTATATATATACGGTCAAATTATACATATATTTGAGTATTTTATGCGTTTGAAGCTTGACACTCACCTCTGCATAGCCTTGGCTCTCCTATCGTTTATTTTTCAAGCCCTCAATTTATTTACTTGCATACGAGAAAATCAACAATTTTTCTATAAGACAATTTTTTTTTTTTTAAATTACAAACATCCTCAGTCACTCTCGGGATCCTAAAGTTATGGATTCACAAAAAATCGGCTGTTTATCCCCTTAAATTCAACCCAAATGCCTCAAATAATAATAATAATAATAACAATAATACACTCACCTTTGAACTCTGACCCTCATCTCTGCACAGCCTTAAATCGGCTGTTTGTCCCCTTAAATTCAACCCAAATGCCTCAAATAATAATAATAATAATAATGATACATTCACCTTTGAACTCTGACCCTCACCTCTGCACAGCCTTAAATCTCCTATCGTTTATTTTTTCAAGCCCTCAATTTATTTACTTGCATACGAGAAAATCAACAAATTTTCTATAAGACAATTTTTTTTTTTTTTTTAAATTACAAACATCCTCAGTCCCTTTCGGGATGCTAAAGTTATGGATTCACTGATTTCGGGATCCTAAAGTTATGGACTCAAATAATAACAATAACAAAAAATGATAATTGAAAAGTCATTAATGGCTCATTAATCAAGTTGGTTATTTCCTTAAATATCATTATTTGCTCAATTAGGGCTTAATGAGTACCGAGAAATATTCTTCAATTTTATTTTTTCCTCTTTATTGCTCGATGACTAACGTAAGAAAATTGTCGGTTCAACAGAGCCCATTGCAATGATGGCCTTTTAACTCCTCGGGTACAGACTTTCCATTATCGTATTTCTCTCTCCCCCTCCCTTCCCCCTCTCTTCCCCCCCCCCCCTCTCCCCCTCTCTCCCCTTCCCTGCCTCCCCCCCGCTCACGGTAGTTATATCGAGTGAGGGCGAGGTGCATGATGATTCTCTCCATGCTATATATATAATACAAACTACCTACACATCCTCGACGTGATGTAGATACCACTCGTTGATAGCAATAATACCCGAGGACTCGATGTCTCGACGAGTTTGTCGATGCAACAACGAGAGACAGACAGAGAGAGAAAGAGAAAGAGAGGGAGAGAGAGAGAAAGAGAGAGCAGATACCCCGATAATTCTCTCGGCGAGCCCATTGACTCACAATGTAATCTTTGATTTAGCATTGAACGAGTTTCTCGAGACTTTATCGAAGTATCAGTACACTCTGGTTTGAATTTATGAATTTGACGATTCTTTTTTTTTTTTTTTTTTTCGAGTCCGATAAATTTGTAATTTATTCCATTAAATTATTTTTAGAAGGCCAATTAGCTCAGTTGCAAAAATAATAAACAATTTTTATGTGTGTACTTTTTTTTTTTTTTTATAAGGAAACTCGTGAAGATAAAATATAGCCCTTTTGACCTACAAACGAAACTGAAATTATTTATTGAAATTTTTATCTATCCATCTCACGAAATAATTAACGAGGAAAATATTTCAAAAAATTTTAATCATTATTTTTGAGATTTATAAAATCAAAATCAAAAAAATTTCCTCATATATTATAAAAAGTAAAAGTTTTTTTTTTTATAAGGAAACTCATGAAGATAAAAAATAATCCTTTTTTTTCACCTACAAACGAAACTGAATTTTTATATTAAAATTTTTATTTGTCAAAATAAAAAATTTCCTCATATATTATAAAAAGTAAAAGTTTTTTTTTTTATAAGGAAACTCATGAAGATAAAAAATAATCCTTTTTTTTCACCTACAAACGAAACTGAATTTTTATATTAAAATTTTTATTTGTCAAAATAAAAAATTTCCTCATATATTATAAAAAGTAAAAGTTTTTTTTTTTTTATAAAGAAACTCATGAAGATAAAAAATAATCCTTTTGACCTACAAACGAAACTGAATTTTTATATTAAAATTTTTATTTGTCAAAACAAAAATTTTCCTCATATATTATAAAAAGTAAAAGTTTTTTTTTTTATAAGGAAACTCATGAAGATAAAAAATAATCCTTTTTTTTTTTTCACCTACAAACGAAACTGAATTTTTTTATTAAAATTTTTATTTGTCAAAACAAAAATTTTCCTCATATATTATAAAAATTATCTCACAATTTTTTTTTCCATCCCAGAATGCAAGAAGAAGAAAAATATTTGCTGGAAAAATATTTCCTCTGTAGTAAAAAAAAAAAAAAAAAATGTAAATTTAATTAATTATATACATTAAATCCAATTGTAGCTGGGAAAATCCTGCCTCGTGAATTTCTCACAGAGTATCTCGAGCTTGTATATTCCGACACCAAGAATATCCTGAAAGAGTCAAGTCTTGAGCGTTGAATTTATATTTAGAAAATTGAACACTGCGAGAATTTTCGAGGGATGCTGGCGAGTGCAGCATCCGGGTGTTTTCCAGTTCCCTCCAGTTGCACCAAAAAATTCTCCACTTTTCCATAGTTCTCTCTCATTGTTTCCGTTTTTTTTTCCAATTTTCAATTTTTTTCTTTTCCTTTTTTTTTAATTTTTATACATTTTTTTTCACATAATTTTCGTATTTTTTTAAATTTTCACAAATTATTATTATTATTTTCACTTACATCCGCATTTTTCACTTACAGAACTAGTTTTCACGGTATACGCTTCGTAGGAGTAGGAGGACGCACCTTCCGCGAGAAGCGTACATCATCATCATCATCATCATCATCATCATTGGCCATCGTCGTCGTCGTCGCACGCATGGCCACGCACCCTTTTTTTCACTGTCCCACATTTCCTTCTCTCTCTCTCTCTCTCTCTCTCTCTCTCTCTCTCTCTCTCTCCCCCTCTCTCTCTCTCTCGCGGTTCGCGAGCTCGCACGCACACCGGCAAAGCAACCGAGTCAATCAGGGAGTTTCCGCCGTGTCTCCGGGTCGACACGATTCTACAATATACACACTCAAAACACAAAAGCTTGCCCTCTTAACGTGAGATTATCACGCAGTCCACGAGAGATCCCCCCCCCCACCAAAGATCATTAATCCAAATTTTATTGATAAAATGCGAGCCACTCCCTTTACGAATAAAAATAAATTCAGTCAATGATCTTATCTCTCGCAGGGAAACACGAAAGAAAAAAATATATAAAAAAAAAGTAACGCAAATCCTGTAATCAAATCTGTAAATTTGGATTAATGATCTTCATTAATCCAAATTTTATTGACAAAATACGAGCCACTCCCTTTATCAATAAAAATGAATTCAGTCAATTATCTTATCTCTCGCAGTGAAACACGAAAGAAAAAAATATATAAAAAAAAAATAACGCAAATCCTGTAATCAAATCTGTAAATTTGGATTAATGATCTTCATTAATCCAAATTTTATTGACAAAATGCGAGCCACTCCCTTTATCAATAAAAATAAATTCAGTCAATGATCTTATCTCTCTCAGGGAAACACGAAAGAAAAAAATATATAAAAAAAAATAACGCAAATCCTGTAATCAAATCTGTAAATTTGGATTAATGATCTTCATTAATCCAAATTTTATTGACAAAATGCGAGCCACTCCCTTTATCAATAAAAATAAATTCAGTCAATGATCTTATCTCTCTCAGGGAAACACGAAAGAAAAAAATATATAAAAAAAAAGTAACGCAAATCCTGTAATCAAATCTGTAAATTTGGATTAATGATCTTCATTAATCCAAATTTTATTGACAAAATTCGAGCCACTCCCTTTATCAATAAAAATAAATTCAGTCAATTATCTTATCTCTCTCAGGGAAACACGAAAGAAAAAAATATATAAAAAAAAATAACGCAAATCCTGTAATCAAATCTGTAAATTTGGATTAATGATCTTCATTAATCCAAATTTTATTGACAAAATTCGAGCCACTCCCTTTATCAATAAAAATAAATTCAGTCAATTATCTTATCTCTCGCCGGGAAACACGAAAGAAAAAAATATATAAAAAAAAAAGTAACGCAAACCCTCTAATCAAATTTTATTGATAAAATGCGAGCCACTCCCTTTATCAATAAAAATGAATTCAGTCAATTTTCTTATCTCTCCCAGGGAAACACGAAAGAACAAAATATATAAAAAAAAAATAACGCAAATCCTGTAATCAAATAATACGTAAGGGAGAACATAAAATGAGGAAAATCATCGCTTGAATTCTCTGGCAATTTTGAGCTCTGTAGATAAAATCATGGCCAATTAATTTTAAATCATTTAGAATTGATAAAATTTTATCTTGTAAATTTATGAAAAATTTCAGCCGCCATTTTTTTTTTCTTTTTAAATTAAAAAATTAAAAACCGTTAAATTTTATATCAAAGCTTGGCCGATTAATTGCATCAATTAATGATTATTTTATCTTCAACGAATGAAGCTTGAAAAAATTTATGAAAAATTGACAATTTCAAAGCGACTTTTTTAACAAAATTTTTATTCTAAAATTTAAAACAAATAAAATTAAATTTAAATTATTAATAGATTTCTGGACGAAGGAATAAAGTTGAAAAAAAAAAAAGTTAAATTCTTCTAATTAAAATTCTCTCGCCAAGTCTGCAATAAATTTGTCTAAAAAAAAAAACAAAAAAAAATGAGGAACGAGAGTTTGCCCATATGTACGTCCTGTATGAGTATTGCCGTGATAAATTAACGCAAATGCGGATGTGACGTAGCTCGTCATCGTCTCTTGGACATGCGTAAATGACACTGACCGATATATATATCTCGACACCCACCCCCCTCCCCACACACACACACACACACACATATATATATATTTCTCTGTCGTTTCGTTGTCTATATATATATATATATATCTCTGTCGTTTCGTTGTCTATATATATATATATATATATATATATCTCTGTCGTTTCGTTGTCTATATATATATATATATATAGACAACGAAACGACAGAGAAAAAATGAGAGCACAATCGAGCAAGGGCATTTGTTTTTTTCTTGTCAAATTTGCTTAATTTTTCTTCCCTCGGTATAATTTTACTCGATCATTAAATATTTCAATCAAAAAATTTTCCATCCCATTTATTGAGTTGTCGATTTTTGCAAATATTCCTTGCTTGGGGAAGTTCTTCTCGTGGGTACAGCGTATATTTTAAGAGCCAACAACAACGGCAACAACAATAATAGCAGCAGCAGCAGCAGCAGCTGCTGCTAAGTATTAGTAGTGGTGGAATAGTAGAAGTGATGTAGGCAGGCGTTGGGTAAGGTGGACGCGCGCCGCCTCCGTGTGGATATGAAACCGGCGCCGCGTTGACTGCATCGAAAAATCAATAGTTGTCCTGTGTGCGTGAGAGTCTCTCTCTCTCTCCCTCTCTTTTATTCTCTTACTCTTTCTTTCTCTCTCTCTCCCTCTCTTTTACTCTCTTACTCTTTCTCTCCCTCTCTTTTACTCTCTCCCTCTCTTTTACTCTCTTACTCTCTTTTACTCTCTTTTACTCTCTTTTACTCTCTTACTCTCTCTCTCTCTCTCTCTCTCTCTCTCTCTCTCTCTCTCTCTCTCTCTCTCTCTCTCTCTCTCTCTCTCTCTCTCTCTCTCTCTCTCTCTCTCTCTCTCTCTCTCTCTCTCTCTCTCTCTCTCTCTCTCTCTCTCTCTCTCTCTCTCTCTCTCTCTCTCTCTCTCTCTCTCTCTCTCTCTCTCTCTCTCTCTCTCTCTCTCTCTCTCTCTCTCTCTCTCTCTCTCTCTCTCTCTCTCTCTCTCTCTCTCTCTCTCTCTCTCTCTCTCTCTCTCTCTCTCTCTCTCTCTCTCTCTCTCTCTCACACACACTCACTCTCACTCACTCACTCTCACTCACTCACTCTCTCTCTCACTCTCTTTCTCTCTTTCTCTCTCTCCATTTCACCCTCGCCTTACCTTAGCACAGCACGTTCAATTATATCTTTTTTTTTTTTTTTTTTTTTTTTTCAAGCTTTTTGAGACGTTTGAAGAGTTAGAAAATGCATTTTTAGAGAAAATTCAAGTTTTTCCAATTATTTAACTGATAAAGAAAAAGAAATATATTTTATTTCGATAAGAAGCGACAGTTTCTCAGACGCGAATAATTTTTATCTTCAATATTCTCATTTTTCCCGATGGCCTCGTTTTATTCGCTATTCATTTTAGGCCGACAAAGGCCTCATTG
The DNA here is from genome assembly GCA_963669185.1 of Dyspetes luteomarginatus. Lineage (NCBI taxonomy): Eukaryota > Metazoa > Arthropoda > Insecta > Hymenoptera > Ichneumonidae > Dyspetes > Dyspetes luteomarginatus. The sequence goes on along the minus strand of OY769910.1, from coordinate 1,467,027 downwards.
TTTTCTCAAGTTGACGAATATATACATATGTATATATAGAACATTTTCTCATCCTTCACACTCTGAAATCTCGTCCTGTCGACCCAGTCGTATGTAGCATACAATAGCACCCATAATTTTCCATATATATATATATATATATATTCAGACTATTCGCAATATTTTTCACTGGCACAATACGAAGCTATAGCGGTTTTTCGTCGTACCGCAATTTGCGGTTCGCAGCATAAAATCGTATAATTTATATCTTGCAGTGTCAAAGCATGAATGCATGACGTTATGTCCGAGAATAGGATCAACCAGTTTCCAATTCCAACACCGGCAAAGATCTCGTCTTACTATATTTTCCCCTCGCCCCTCTAACCATTATTTCCAATGGATTCAATTTTTTTTTTTCCATTCCTTTTCAATTTTCGTTTTTTTTTATCTCACTTTTTGTCACGTAACCGCGAGAAAATTCTCGTATTTTTCATCAGTAATAAAACTAAAGAGGAAGTTGCTCGAACTTTTCTGTGATTTGTAAAATTTCATCCACCCCTTCTCTCTTTCTCCCCCCCCCCTCCCCCCTCCACCCTCCCCCAATCACAAATTTACACTCTATGGACCGCGCCTGGTGCGAGTTGTAATATCGACGAAAATCATCGACGACGATGACGACGACGACGATGATGATGATGTTTGTATTTTTTTAAGCAGCTCACTGCCCCCTTGCTGCCCCCCCCTGCCCTAACTTACCTTATTATGCATTTAAGTATATGACGTCACTTGCGTAATTGCTCTAAATTTAACGTCAAGTGGCCGTCAGACTCACAAGAATCTCATTCATTCTTCCTCCATTCATCCCCCCCACCCCTCACCGTGATGAAAGTTTTTATACACGTTTGGGTTTGGATTTGGATTCTTAATGCGTATATATTTTTTTTCTCATTGTTTTTTGGTTTTTTAAAGATGGAAAAATTGTATTTTAAACAGATAAAGGGGCAAGGGAGAGGTAGATTGAAAAAAAAAAAATAGATAATAATTTTTGGCGAGAAAAAATTACGTGATTTATCCAACAATTTTTACTCGATTGATGCAATTATTAATAATTCAATTTTTCTACTGATTTTGAGCTAAAGAAATTAGTGATTATTCGATACGCAATTAATAGAGTAAAAATTAGTTGAAAAATGAAATAAAAATAAGTGGATAATGGAGTACAAATAATTTGTACTCCCATTATCGACTTATTTTTATTTCATTTTTAGCAGTAATTTAATTACTCGATAAAGTAGGTAAAAATTGCTAGAAAAAAATTGATCAATTAAGAAAAATTAGAAAATAATTTTTGGCGAGGAAAAATTAATTGATTTATCCAACAATTTTTGTCTGTCTGTCCGAATTTCGCTCCGAAATTATCATCATAATCCGATTGTTGATAGAGTCAATTAACGAGCTCCATCTGGCTTGTGAATTTTTCATGACACATTAAATGTCTCCCAGTTGATTGCAGACAAGCAACGAGAGGAAACATCGACCATTTTTTTTTTTTTTTTAATTTATCTATCACGCTTTTAGCTTCTCTCGTTATTATTTTTTTCCCTCGTTGTGTCACGATCGAAGATAATGAAGAGCCAAAAAATTTTATTCCATGCGATAAAATCACTGACGAGATTACAAACGTTGTTCCTCACCTTAAGCCTTTCAAAAGAGGAATTAGGAGGATTTTTTTATTTTTTTTATTCCAGTGGAGTTTCACTCCATTTTCGTCGAGTGAAATTCCTTTTGCGAGAAATCGACGCTCGTTTTTTCCATCTTGGGATCTCTTACGAGATCTTTGTGGTTTTCCTTGAAATGCGCAACTTTTCTTTTTTTTTTTTTTCCACATTTCGTGCCTCACCTGGTGCATCGTCACGAAAAGTTTCACGAAAAGGAACGAAAAAAATTAAATAAAATATTTTGTACCAGGTGAGAAACGACGTGGGCGAAGATCGACGAGCTTCTTTGATACTCGAAATATACGAGTTCTCGGCCAAAGTATTATTGAGAATTATTCATCGAAAAGTGCGCAAGAGGCGAATATATATATTTTTTTTTTCTTTGCTCGATAAATATAAAAATTGAAAAATGCTTGGCTGGAGTTTCGATCATTTTAAATGGCATTCGGCCATTTATTATGTGAACGATCTAAACTCGTCAGCAATTATTTATTTATTTATATATATATTTATTTATTTATTTATATATATATTTTTATTATTATTTGTATATATATGTAGTAGGCTTAAAAAATTCCCGGAATAGTTATTTGTCGCGTCAACAATTATACGTGCCACGAAATTTACAGTTGCAAACTTTGATTATTATTATTATTCGTTAAAAGATAAAATTATAACTAGTGACCTTGATATTGAAGCTGAGTGCCAGCAATGGAGCAATTTTTATTATTATTATTTTTTTGTACGCCATAAATTAGCATTGTCGTAGTGAAAAAATGTCGGGCAAAGAGCAACGTTCAAACATTAAGTTTTGTGTTTTGCTCGAAAAATCTCCGTCAGAGACATTAAAAATGCTTGAACAAGCATACGGTCAAATGGCAATGAAGAAATCACAAGTTTACGAATGGCACAAACGTTTCCGCGATGGTCGCCTTAGCGTTGAAGATGATCCCCGAAGTGGACGTCCATCGACCTCGAAAAATGCTGCCAACATTGAGAATGTGCGTACGATTGTGCGAGGTGATCGGAGAATGACCATACAGGAATATATATGTGTATATATATATTTTGTATCAATGATATCATACGAGTGACGTAATTCTAGGCGATGATGCCTCTTAGTGTGTTGTAAAAGCCCACGCAAATTGCCGCTACTATAACAATATATATATATATATATATGTATATATATATGTATATATATATAGAATAGTAAGAGCACGATCTCAAATTGCCCTACTATAACACTATATATATATAGGATAGTCAGAGACGATCTCAAATTGCCCTACTATAGCACTATATATATATATATATATATATATATATATATATATATATATGATAGTAAGAGCACGATCCACGTACAGTAAGAGTTTAGGTAACTCAGCTCGTAAAATAATTTCCTTTCATTTAAGTGCCTCTGGCACTCTCGCTCAGTCTCTGCCGTAATTTTTTATTATTAAGACCCGTTCTCGTCATCAACGATACACCCAAACGTTTTTTTTTTTTTTTTTTCTTATTTTATTTTATTTTTTTCGATTAGGTCAAATTTTTTTGTACGCAGCTCTATAAATAAACTATAATTCATGTATTATTTGCTCATCCATCCTCATTGAGTATTTCACGTGCAAGACAAATTGCATAACGCCACATGTGTAAAATATTCTGATGCGATTATTAAAGTTGGAATGGTTTGTCGATTCTGAGGCATTTTATTATTATTATTATTATTATTTGTTGAGAAAACGAAAACTCGTGATTAATTTTTCAATGACTCAGGGTGTATTCAAGTTGGAAAGTTTCAAGGCCATAAATGTGACAAAAAAAAATCGTAATGATCGAATTTTGGATGAAAGAAAATTTTAGAATTGACTGGATGTATTTATTTAAAAAAAAAAAAATTGAGGATACTTTTAAAATATTCGGAGATTTTTTTTAAATAATTTTAACTACTTTAACAGTTTGCTCATTAATTTAAGAAAAATAATTTTTCAATAATTCGTTAAAGTTTTCCAAGTATTTTTTTTTTCGTTTCTTTTTCATTCGAGCAAAAAGTAATTTTCCATAACTTTTCCACCATCTGAATATAATAAAATTGTTGAATTAAAAAAAAAAAAATTATCACAGAATGCAATTTTTCACGAACTTCTCTTTATTTATTTATTTATTTTTTATTTTTTTTTGCATTTCAGGAGAGCCCTTAAGAGGGGTCAACAAAAAAACGATTGAGCTGTTGGTCCATTTGGCAAAATGACGACCGACATCTCAGTAGTTCGTACGGGCTGGGACCCGACGTTACAACAGGAGATTGTCGACGAGTACGAATACGATGGAGGAAACTCGAGCTCGAGGCTCTTTGAACGTTCGAGAATCAAGGCTCTTGCCGGTAAGTCCCCCTCCCTCCCTCCCACCGCCATTTTAATTTCATTGCAAGAAAACTAAAACTAAAAAGAGAACGAAAAAAAAAGAGGAAAGGAAATCTGACCACATCCAACGATATGGCTTATCTCAATTCAGCCTATCAGTTTTTACAACAGTTGGAAAAAAAAAACGTCTCAAGTACTTTTTCAATCAGTCGCGAATATTATTTTCTAGCTCGCGTACAAGATTTTTCAATCTCTAATGAAAATTATAACTAAATTTTGTCGAAGAAAAAATTGTTTGGTTAATTCGTAATAATTTTGCCAGGTGAAATTTGTATTCGAAGAATTTGGGTGAAAAAAAAAATCGCATTTGTATCTTTATTATTAATAAATGAATTAATTTTATCAAATTTTTCGATGAAATAATAATAATAATGAGCAAAAGAAGATCAATACATGATTCCCTCGAGGATTATTACGACAAAGTTGTCGTGGACCTTCGAGGTAAAATTTGAGCATATTTGAAAAAAAAAATCTAATTTTGCTTCATTTAATTTTTTTTGTGTTTTTTTTTTTTTCAAGGTGAGCGCGAATCCGTGCAAAAGAAAACTTTCCAAAAATGGGTAAATTCACATTTGGTTCGTTGCTCGTGTCGCATTGGAGATCTCTATGTGGATCTTCGGGATGGAAAAATGCTGATAAAACTTTTGGAAATACTGTCGGGTGAGCGTTTGCCACGTCCGACAAAGGGAAAAATGCGAATTCATTGTCTGGAGAATGTTGACAAGGCATTGCAATTTTTGCGGGAGCAACGAGTGCATTTGGAAAATATGGGCTCGCACGATATCGTTGATGGAAATCCACGTTTGAGTTTGGGCCTTATATGGACGATAATATTACGTTTTCAAATACAAGATATTACAATTGAGGAAACGGACAATCAGGAGACGAAATCAGCGAAGGATGCACTATTGCTATGGTGCCAGATGAAAACAGCCGGTTATCACAATGTAAACGTGAGAAATTTTACGACATCATGGCGTGACGGTCTTGCCTTTAATGCGATAATACACAAGCATCGTCCCGATTTGATACATTTTGACAAATTATCAAAATCAAATGCAATATACAATTTGAATAATTCATTCAACGTTGCGGAGGACAAGCTCGGCCTGACGAAGCTTCTCGACGCTGAGGATATATTCGTCGATCATCCCGATGAAAAATCAATAATAACATATGTCGTTACGTATTATCATTATTTTTCAAAAATGAAGCAAGAAACTGTGCACGGCAAGAGAATTGGCAAAGTTGTCGGTATAGCAATGGAGAATGATCGTATGATTCACGAGTACGAGAGTTTAACGAGCGATTTGTTACGTTGGATCGAAGGAACGATCGAGGCATTGGGCGATCGTCGTTTCGCTAATTCTCTCGTTGGCGTACAATCCCAACTCTCACAATTCTCGAATTATCGTACAATTGAGAAGCCACCAAAATTCGTTGAGAAAGGAAACCTCGAGGTTTTGTTATTCACTCTTCAATCAAAGATGCGTGCAAATAATCAAAAGCCATACACGCCACGTGAGGGTAAAATGATATCAGACATAAACAAAGCATGGGAGAGATTGGAGAAAGCTGAGCACGAGCGTGAATTAGCACTGAGAGAGGAGCTAATTCGTCAGGAGAAGCTTGAACAGCTTGCGGCTCGTTTTAATAGAAAAGCGAGCATGAGAGAGACTTGGCTCTCGGAAAATCAGCGTCTCGTATCACAGGATAATTTTGGTTTCGATCTTGCGGCTGTTGAGGCTGCTGCGAAAAAGCACGAGGCCATAGAAACGGACATATTTGCATACGAGGAAAGAGTACAGGCCGTTATGGCGGTCTCGCAAGAGCTCGAGGCTGAAAGTTATCACGACATTGAGAGAATAAACGATCGCAAAGACAATGTACTGCGTTTATGGAATTATCTTCTGGAGCTTTTGCGAGCTCGTAGATTACGTCTCGAGTTATCACTGCAGCTCCAACAAAACTTCCAAGAGATGCTTTACATATTGGACAGTATGGAGGAAATAAAAATGCGCTTGTTGACCGATGATTATGGCAAACATTTAATGGGCGTTGAGGATCTTTTGCAAAAACATTCCCTCGTCGAGGCAGATATCAATGTTCTTGGTGAGCGTGTCAAGGCCGTTGTACAACAGAGCCAAAAATTTCTCGAACAGGGCGAGGGTTATCGCCCTTGCGATCCAACGATCATCGTCGAGCGAGTTCAACAGCTCGAGGACGCTTATGCGGAACTCGTACGTTTGGCAGTTGAGCGTCGTGCTCGTCTCGAGGAATCTCGTCAACTCTGGCAATTTTATTGGGACATGGCCGACGAGGAGAATTGGATAAAGGAGAAAGAACAAATTGTATCAACCGGTGACATTGGACATGATTTAACGACGATTAATTTGTTATTGTCGAAGCACAAAGCATTGGAGAACGAGATACAATCTCACGAGCCACAATTAATGTCCGTTGCCGCTGTTGGCGATGAATTGGTTCGTCAGCAACACTTTGGCGCTGATCGAATCCAAGAAAGACTCGAGGAAATTCTCGGTATGTGGAATCATCTTTTGGATCTTGCTGCGTTCAGGCGAAAAAGGCTCGAGGAGGCTGTCGATTATCATCAATTGTTCGCCGATGCCGATGACATTGATATATGGATGCTGGACACGGTTCGTCTCGTTTCCTCCGAGGATGTTGGACGTGACGAGGCGAATGTTCAATCCTTATTGAAAAAGCACAAGGACGTTACCGACGAGCTGAAAAATTATGCAGCTACGATTGAGCAACTTCATCAACAGGCTTCTCTGCTCGGCGAACAGGATGCAAAGTCCGCCGAAGTTTTGGAAAGACTCGCATCGATCGATTCGCGATACAAGGAATTACTCGAATTGGCCAAATTACGAAAACAAAGATTGCTCGATGCTCTCTCGTTGTACAAACTTTTCAGCGAGTCCGATGGCGTTGAGCAATGGATCGGTGAGAAAAATCGTATGCTCGACACAATGGTACCGGCCAAAGACATCGAGGACGTTGAAATAATGAAACATCGTTACGACGGTTTTGAGAAAGAAATGAACGCAAATGCCTCGAGAGTCGCTGTCGTTAATCAATTGGCCCGTCAGCTGTTGCACGTCGAACATCCAAACTCTGAGGAAATTGTCTCGAGGCAAAATGAACTCAATCAAAAATGGGCGGAATTGCGTGAAAAAGCGGAAGTTAAACGAGAAGCATTGAATTCAGCTCACGGAGTACAAACTTTCCATATCGAGTGTCGTGAGACTGTCTCGTGGATCGAGGATAAAAAGAGAATTCTCCAACAGACCGATAGCCTCGAGATGGATCTTACCGGTGTTATGACACTCCAGAGACGATTAAGCGGTATGGAACGCGATTTGGCTGCTATACAGGCAAAGCTTGACGCTCTTGAAAAAGAGGCACAAATGATCGAGCACGAACATCCGGAAGAGGCTGCTCTTATACGCGAGAGAATAACTCAAATTCACATGATTTGGGAACAACTGACGCAAATGCTCAAAGAAAGAGATGCAAAACTCGAGGAAGCCGGTGATTTGCACAGATTTTTACGCGATCTCGATCATTTCCAGACTTGGCTGACCAAAACACAAACTGACGTTGCCAGCGAGGATACACCGACCAGTCTTGCCGATGCTGAAAAACTTTTGACCCAGCATCAAAATATTAAAGAGGAAATTGATAATTATACGGATGATTATCAAAAAATGATGGAATACGGAGAACGATTGACCAGTGAAGCTGGCGATGGTGACACGCAATATATGTTCCTTCGAGAGAGATTAAACGCCCTCAAAATGGGCTGGGAAGAATTGCACCAAATGTGGGCAAACAGACAAAATTTATTGTCAAACTCGTTGAATCTTCAGGTTTTCGATCGCGATGCGAGACAAGCTGAGGTTTTATTGTCCCAGCAAGAGCATATTTTGGCCAAGGATGAGACACCGGTGAATTTCGAGCAAGCCGAAAATTTGATAAAACGTCACGAGGCATTTATGACGACGATGGACGCGAACGATGAGAAAATAAATTCTGTCGTACAATTTGCCGGGAGACTCGTCGACGAGGGACATTTCGCTGCTGACAAAGTCAAGAAAAAAGCTGAAAATATAAGCGAGAGGAGAAATATTAATAGGGAAAAAGCTAATTTGTTGATGGAAAAATTGAAGGATCAATTGCAGCTTCAAATGTTCCTTCAGGATTGCGAGGAATTGGGCGAATGGGTACAAGAAAAACACATAACAGCTCAGGATGAAACTTATCGAAGTGCAAAAACAGTTCACAGCAAATGGACGAGACATCAGGCATTCGAGGCTGAAATAGCGAGCAACAAAGATCGTTTGCAACAATTGCAGCAAGCAGCTGACGAATTAATTGGACAAAAGCCCGAATTAACCGAAATAATAACGCCAAAAGTTCTCGAGCTGGCTGATCAATTTGAGGAACTCGAGACAACGACCCACGACAAGGGCGAGCGTCTCTTTGACGCTAATCGCGAAGTTTTGATTCATCAAAGCTGCGATGACATTGACTCGTGGATGAACGAGCTTGAGAAACAAATTGAAAGTACCGATACCGGCTCCGATCTTGCCTCGGTTAATATTTTGATGCAAAAGCAACAAATGATCGAGACACAAATGGCGGTAAAAGCTCGTCAAGTTACCGAGCTTGACAAACAAGCTGAACATTTACAGCGCACAGCCCCAGATGGCAAAATGGAGGAGATTAAATTTAAAAAGGAAAAAGTTGCGCAACGTTTTGCACAATTAAAAGAGCCGCTGGTCAATCGTCAGCGTCAGCTCGAGAAGAAAAAGGAAGCTTTTCAATTTCGTCGCGATGTCGAGGATGAGAAACTTTGGATAGCCGAAAAAATGCCACAAGCAACGAGCAACGAGTATGGCAATTCATTGTTCAACGTTCACATGTTAAAGAAGAAAAATCAATCGTTGAGAACTGAAATTGAAAATCATGAGCCACGTATTAATTTAGTTTGCGATAATGGACAAAAATTAATCGACGAGGGACACGAGGCGACCGAGGAATTCAAACGTTTGATATCCGAGCTCGCCGAAAAATGGCGCGAGCTCAATGACGCCATTGAGGAGAGAAATAAAATGTTGTTGCAAAATGAAAAAGCTCAGCAATACTTTTTCGATTCTACCGAGGCGGAATCATGGATGAGCGAGCAAGAATTGTACATGATGGTCGAGGATCGCGGAAAGGATGAAATTTCAGCCCAAAATCTTATGAAAAAGCACGAATCGTTGGAAAATGCTGTCGAGGATTATGCTGAGACGATACGTCAACTTGGCGAAACTGCGAGACAATTAATCAACGATCAGCATCCACTCGCTGATCAAATTGCCGTAAAACAATCTCAGGTTGACAAACTTTATGCCGGATTGAAGGATCTCGCTGGTGAGAGACGAGCTAAACTTGACGAGGCTCTACAATTATTCATGCTCAATCGCGAAGTCGATGATCTCGAGCAATGGATCGCCGAGAGAGAATTAGTCGCTGGCAGTCAAGAATTGGGACAGGATTACGATCACGTGACTCTGTTGTGGGAAAGATTTAAAGAATTTGCACGTGACACCGAGACTATCGGATCCGAGAGAGTTGCCGCTGTTAATGGAATTGCTGATTCATTAATCGCGACTGGACACTCCGATGCTGCGACAATTGCCGAATGGAAAGATGGATTGAACGAAGTATGGCAAGATTTGTTAGAATTAATCGAGACGAGAACACAAATGTTGGCCGCAAGTCGAGAATTACACAAATTTTTCCACGATTGCAAAGACGTGCTCGGGCGAATTCTTGAAAAACAAAATGCTATGTCCGATGAACTTGGACGCGATGCTGGATCAGTCTCGGCTTTGCAACGCAAACATGGAAATTTCATTCAAGATTTGTCCACCTTGCAAAATCAAGTAACCCAAATACAAGACGAATCGGCTAAACTTCAAGCCAGCTATGCCGGTGACAAAGCCAGCGAAATTACTAATCGCGAAGCTGAAGTTGTTGCTGCGTGGAATAATTTACAAGCACTTTGCGAGGCAAGAAAAGCCAAACTTGAGGACACCGGAGATTTGTTCAGATTTTTCAATATGGTCAGAACTCTTATGATCTGGATGGATGACGTTGTCAGGCAAATGAACACGTCGGAGAAACCGAGAGATGTCTCAGGTGTCGAATTACTCATGAATAATCATCAGAGCTTGAAAGCTGAAATTGACACAAGAGAGGATAATCTTTTGGCTTGTATCAATCTTGGCAAAGATTTATTATCGAGAAATCATTATGCCAGCTCCCAAATTAAAGATAAATTATCAGCACTCACAGATCATAGAAATGCACTTTTGCATCGGTGGGAGGAACGCTGGGAAAATTTGCAATTGAGTGAGTTTTACATCATCATCTTTTTTATTCTCTGATAAATATTTTTCACAACTAAATCCGACGATTAAATATTCAATCGAAGACACGAATTGTTTGGGTCTTTCAGAAAAGTTAAAACAAAATTACAGCATCAAAATTGACCTTTATCGATTTATTTATTTATTTTTAACAAAAATATTGCAAATTCCTGGATAGTTTTGGAAAAAAAACTCGTCTCGATATTCTATTGTCGGATATTTTTGTCACCTTAACGCTACAAATTTACATATTTTTATGGGAGAATTAATTTTTTTTTTTTTTTTCATTCGCAGTTTTGGAAGTTTATCAATTTGCCAGAGATGCGGCAGTCGCAGAAGCGTGGCTCATAGCCCAAGAACCATATCTAATGAGTCAAGAGCTCGGTGTAAGTATTTCGCTACGTGATGTAAAAAAAAAAAAAAAAAAAAAAATCATAGAAGAAAATATTTATTAATAATTAAATTAATTTTAAAGCTCACAATTGATGAGGTTGAAAATCTGATAAAGAAGCACGAAGCATTTGAAAAATCGGCAGCTGCACAAGAGGAGAGATTCAGTGCCTTGGAACGGCTCACGACGGTAAGTAAAAAAAAAAAAAAAATGACAAAGCGATGCGCAATTTGTTTAAATTTTGTTTAAGAATATAAATAAATATTAATTGTAGCTTAACTTGTTGTTGGCCTTGACATCATTAATGTTATTATTAAAAGAGATTCGGTGCATGTATCTCCAATAATAAATAATAAAATAATAATAAAATAATAAAATAATAATAATAATAAATAATAAAAAAAATAATAATACGAAAATTTCAAATCGATCCAATTTCATGGAAAAAAATGGGCAAAAATATAAATTCTTGAATAATGCAAACACATTTGACCTAAATTTATAAATAGATCGTTAAAAAAAAAAAAATCTGTTAGCAACGATTTTTTTTTGTTTTTTGCCAATCGCAATTTTTTAATTCTTTAATTTTTAATTATTTTTTTTAATTCTTGTATATTTTTGCCCAAACTACACCGACCAAACTACCTCAACAGCAAAAAAAAAAATGGTCTAATTAGAAAGGAGAAGGGAATGCAATTTGTTGTAATTGTTGTGTATGAAAAAAAAATTAATCGTAGCTTGGTGGTTTGTTGGCGAGTAGATTTAATCCGTAATAATTTAAGGAGATTCGTTTTTATTTACCAGCCAATATGGAGAATTTTTTATATTTTTTTTCTTGACCATGAGGGCAATTTTTAATAATAAAAATTAGCCATCATTTGTCAAAATAGAACAAATTTTACGATTTGTACTTGAAAAAAGAAGAAAAAATAATAATTATGCAAAATAGAAATTGTTGAATAATTATCAAAAAAAATTCCGATTTATCGGACCTTTTTTTTTTTTTGCTAAATCTGCATTGACAAAATGAACGAAAAAAAAATCTGCTGGTATTAAAAAGCGAATCTTTTTAATTGAGAAAAATGCTTAACGCTATTGTCATGTGAATATTATTCAATGAATTTTTGTATGTTTTGCATGGCACCCACGTGACTTGTACACACACACACAAATACGTTTGTGCTCCTCGTAGTCGGAGAAGATGCTTGGTAGTGACTTCACGTTGGGCATCCCGGTGCTGGAATTCAAACAAATAATATCATATATTATTCCCGAATATCCAAAAAAATCCAATGAAATTATTCTGACTGATCCACCAAAACAGATTCGTCCTCAGTCTGTCATAGTTCGCGAAATAATTTTGTCCTCTGATCGTTTTTACAATCCTCGAATAAAATACAAGCGTCAATTGACCTCAACCGGAAGTAAAATTCATTATCAAAATTTGCCTGATGATGAAAGAAAAAAAAAATGTGAAAGACAAAATTCATTTTTATGGAATTCCGAATGGAAAAATTCTCGCGGCTCGAGTATCGTCGAGTCGTCGAATAAAAATTGTGAAAATAAACTCGAGGACATTTCTGTGCTTGATGAGGATTCAATTTTTCTCGATGATAGAAAAAATTCCCGAAGAATAAATACAATCGGCGCTCGTTTGTCTCACGCTGAGAATACTAAAAATTATAATTCGATATTTAAAAAATGTGAAAATTATGATCGAACGGAAGATCCTTCCGATGATTCATCAATTTTTAACAATTCTCGTGATAATATTAATGATTGGAATGAAAAAAATCGCGACTATGATCAGAATCATAAAAAATATCAGGACGTTCGTGATTTTATAAAAAACGAGCACGAGCTCAATGGCCAAATTAATAAAAAACGCGACGAGGACGAATTAATTTTTGGCTCTCGAGGTATTTTTAATATTGAAAATTCAATTTTTAATATAAGAAGATTGAAAAATCAAATTCAAGCTCTGACCGACGATCTGCCCAATTTTGATAATACGAACGAAAATAACGATGAGATATTAGCGAGGATCGATCCTTCTCAAAATCCTTTAGTGTCCATTCCAAGTTTAGAAAAATTAGCCACCAAAATGAGCCTCGAAGAGGTGAGTCAATTTGCATGAATAATTTTCCCACCAGCTTGGATCGAAATTGTGGCGTGGAGATAATTTGAGCATAAATGCCATTGAGAGGAAAAAAAAAAATGCAAATCTCCAAATCAGCTTTGGAGAGCTTTTCAATTCAATTTTTAATGGTCAGAACGAAATTTCTAACAAAATAAAATTATTTGTAATTTTATTTTCATTAAAATTCTCACAAAAAAGCCGATTCGGTTGATTCAATAATTTTTATTTTTTCACTCGATGCATTTTTTATTTTATAAAAAATATAATCAATCGTATTTGAGGATGGGAGAAGAAAATTTGAATTTTATAACTAAAAATGTAAACGCGTGTCGTTGCAGTTTGAGCTGAAGGAGTTGAAGAGGCGAGAGCAAGAACAGGAGGAAGAGGAGAGACGCAAGAAGGAAGAGGCAGCAGCTGCTGAAGCTGCACGACAGGCGAGAGCAACACCGGTCACGAGTCCGGACGAACCACCTAGCGAACGGTAAAATCTTAAACTCAAAATTAAAAAAAAAAAATCACAAAGTCGAATAGAAAAATTAAATTAATTTGACGATCTGAAATTTTTATTCTGACGATTGCCTGAGCTTACGAAATTTCGACAAATATTTCAATGGTGGAAAATTTATCCATAAAAAATTTCCAATATTCTAATCGTACTTAGTTAAAAAAAAAAAAATGAAAAAAAAAAATTCAAACCAATTTTAATTTATTTCAGAGCCGAAACCGACGGGGTCACAAGCGGTGACCGCGGAGAAGACGATTCTCACGGTAAGAATCATAATATTAATTTCCTCATAATTCTGACAAAAATTGAAAAATTTGTGTCCGTAAAAAAATATGAAAAGCACGTCAGGGTAAACGAAAAAATAATGAAAAATTCTTTGACGATTGGTTTTGGCCCATTTTGCATTTGAAAACAAAAAAAAAAATCTCGTTTAGATTTTTATTCAAAATTTCACATAAAAATTGAAATAATTAGAATTTTCTCGCGAGAAATTTTTTTCAAATTTTGGTAATGAAAAATATTCCATTGAAATATTATAAAAATATAATTAGAATTTTTACGAGTGCTTTTCGCATATTACGAAACGTGGTCTCATGGTGAAGCATGAAAATTGCTAACAGCACGTTTGTTTTTGCCACTCCTTACCGACCCATTAACGTCCGAAAAATTTCTCTCCTCTCCCTGATAAAATTCCTATAAATTGACACGAAAAAAAAATCCTGTAAATGTCCCAAAAAAAAAAAAAAAACAAAAAAAAAACGCGGCACGGAATGCACAAACCGCAGTGGCACTGCGCAAGGCTTCTTCTACACGAACACCGCAATCCCAAGAAAAGCCCAAGGAAGGTGAGTGTTCGGTAGAAATTACAATTTTAACGTTTTAAAAACGAAAAAAAAAAATGGGTTTTTATTTATTTCTCTATCTCTCTCTCTTATTATTAACAATTTATAGTATGAAATTCCGAACACATCAAAATTCAATTTGTTTTTCAATTTTTCATCGTCATCGTTTCAATTATTTTCATCATTCACGTAAAATTTTCACACGTCCTCTAATTTTATTTTGCATCGTAAATTTAAAATTAGCTAATAGTTAGAATTAGTTTTAGAATTAAAAAAAAAAAATCTCGATATATATATATATTTTTTTTCTTCTGGTTATCTGTGAATTAACAAAGAAAAACTTTCAGCAAATAACAATAGATGAGAGCACAAGTAGCAGAAAAAAAATCCACTCCATCTTTTTCGAGAACACTGCAATTGTTTATTATTCTTTGCTATTTATTCGCTTTTTCGTTTAAGTTTATTTTATTTTTTCAGCAGGTGTTGGAGCAATTGGGATTTTTTCAATTTTTTTTTTTTACTTTAATTTTTCTATCCATCATTTTTGTCATAACATTTGAGAATTTCACAGGTTTTACGTGGATTTTACCTCAAAGTTAGGCAATTCTAGTCGTTAATTCGTGCTTTATCTCTTAAAAAAAAAAATATTAAAATTGAAAAAAAAATTAACTCGTAAAAAAAAAGTCACGTTTCGCCCAGGAGCAATTGGAATTCTCTCAATTTTTTTTTTTTCAATTTTTCTCCATCATTTGTCATAACATTTGAGAATTTCATAGGTTTTACGTGGATTTTATCTCAAAGTTAGGCAATTCTAGTCGTTAATTGGTGCTTTATCTCTTAAAAAAAAAAATATTAAAATAGAAAAAAAAATTAACTCATGAAAAAAAAGCCACGTTTCGCCCAGGAGCAATTGGAATTCTCTCAATTTTTTTTTTTTCAATTTTTCTCCATCATTTGTCATGACATTTGAGAATTTCACAGGTTTTACGTGGATTTTACCTCAAAGTTAGGCAATTCTAGTCGTTAATTCGTGCTTTATCTCTTAAAAAAAATAATATTAAAATTGAAAAAAAAATTAACTCGTAAAAAAAAAGTCACGTTTCGCCCAGGAGCAATTGGAATTCTCCCAATTTTTTTTTTTTTCAATTTTTCTCCATCATTTGTCATAACATTTGAGAATTTCATAGGTTTTACGTGGATTTTATCTCAAAGTTAGGCAATTCTAGTCGTTAATTGGTGCTTTATCTCTTAAAAAAAAAAATATTAAAATAGAAAAAAAAATTAACTCATGAAAAAAAAGCCACGTTTCGCCCAGGAGCAATTGGAATTCTCTCAATTTTTTTTTTTTCAATTTTTCTCCATCATTTGTCATGACATTTGAGAATTTCACAGGTTTTACGTGGATTTTACCTCAAAGTTAGGCAATTCTAGTCGTTAATTCGTGCTTTATCTCTTAAAAAAAATAATATTAAAATTGAAAAAAAAATTAACTCGTAAAAAAAAAGTCACGTTTCGCCCAGGAGCAATTGGAATTCTCCCAATTTTTTTTTTTTCAATTTTTCTCCATCATTTGTCATAACATTTGAGAATTTCATAGGTTTTACGTGGATTTTATCTCAAAGTTAGGCAATTCCAGTCGTTAATTGGTGCTTTATCTCTTAAAAAAAAAAATATTAAAATAGAAAAAAAAATTAACTCATGAAAAAAAAGCCACGTTTCGCCCAGGAGCAATTGGAATTCTCTCAATTTTTTTTTTTTTCAATTTTTCTCCATCATTTGTCATGACATTTGAGAGTTTCACAGGTTTTACGTGGATTTTACCTAAAAGTTAGGCAATTCTAGTCGTTAATTGGTGCTTTATCTCTTAAAAAAAATAATATTAAAATAGAAAAAAAAAAATTAACTCATAAAAAAAAAGTCACGCTTCGCCCAGGAGCAATCTTTGTAGAGCACAAAAACTCTTTCATGTAGATCAAGGTAAGCGGGCATGTCAAATTCTCTCAATAATATTTCTACGCTTTTCTCGCTTCTCTTCTGCATTCTTGCATGACCCCCGCCCTCCTACCACCATTTTTCCAGCATTATTTATAATTACAAAGTGACAATGAAAAATTTAATTTTATAACAATTTTTTGCATATGACAAAATAAATTATTTGACCAAAAAAAAAAAACTGGAATGAAAATTTTCATAAAATTCAACAATTTTCCATTTTCATAGAATTTAATTTTTGAGTTTAACTTGTCAGATTTAAAATATTCTTAAAATTAATTTCATGAATTCTCATTACACGAAAATCGACGAATTTCTTTTCTTTTCCAATTTCATTTGAATATAATTATTATTTTTTTTTTTATAAATTAAAATTAAAAATTTGTACAAGAGCATGAATTTATTGCATAATTGGTGTGGCGTAGTGCATGCCCAGAAGCCCGCACGATTGTCCCACCCTGGAGATGGAAATCGACCCGTTTCACCGACAACCCCGAAATCACGAGCCTCTCTCCCTTCGACACCGACAAGTAAGTGGCCATCGTGTTCTCTCGATCCTTTTTTTTGAATATTACCTAAAGGTCATGTGAAACCCCCAAAGACGTTGACTTGATCCAAACTTTTTTTTTTTAATATTTTTCAATATTTTTAAAATATTTATTAAATATTTTTAAAATATTTATTAAATATTTTTAAAATATTTTTTATTAATCCTGTAAATGAATGAAAATTTCATTTTTCCTGAAAAAAAATCCAAAGTAAGCTTAGAAATAATGTTAATCAATTTTTCGTTTGTCCGTGTTTCGCATTACCTTGAAAAAAAACTAAAAAAATAAATGAAATTCTCCTCTCGAAATGAAGATATTTTACAATTCCTTAAAATTTCGAATTTTTCAAAAATAAATCGTGTCCTCTCGATCTTATTTTCTTCACTATCTCAAGTTTGTAATGAAATTTTTTTGAGTGAAAAAAAAAGAAAAAAAAATTATCACAAATAATTACACAATTTTTTAACAGATCGATTTTTTTATTAAATCGATTTCGAAATATTTTTTAGATTTAACGGAAAAAATATTTGACTCTCGCACATCCGGTTTTGGTCCAATTGTGCAATTTTTTAACAGATTGATTTTTTTATTAAATCGGTTTCGAAATATTTGACTCTCGCTCATCCGGTTTTGGTCCAATTGGGCAATTTTTTAACAGATTGATTTTTTTATTAAATCGGTTTCGAAATATTCTTTAGATTTAACGGAAAAAGTATTTGACTCTCGCTCATCCGGTTTTGGTCCAATTGGGCAAATATCGCCATGTTTATCGACAAAACGCGATGTCTCGATAACACGGAGGACCTCGTCAACCGATCGCGATATCGCGATATCGTTAATCGTCACGTGACGCAAAATACTTTTATCGTCAATAATAAATAATCCACGATAAGAAATTCCCTTCGAGGAATCATAAACGCCGTATAATTTTGATATCTCATGACTTTTGTCGGACAGCATTGGTAAACGCATATCACCGAGGCCACCTTGTTTTCTTGGTATACTTGACCATGCGAGATGCGTAAATTCCGAATCTGTCGAGACTGCCACGACTTTGCAATCTTGGAAAAAAAATTTTTTTTTTTAAATTATATTTGTTATAATGAATTTTATTATTATTATTATTATTTTTCACGCAATACACGAATGGAAAAAAAAATGATTGTAAATTTTACCCAAACTCTCAAATTCTTCTACGCGATCGCTGAATTGCAAAAGTTCCGTTGGACAAACGATCGTAAAGTCGTAAGGATAAAAAAGAAATACGAGATAAGTTCCTCGATAATCGTTTAATGAAATATTCACTATTTGAGAATCCTTTATTGCGACTCCCGACCAATAAGGAGCAGCTTTCATTATTTCCAAAATTCCTGATGTTGATTCAGTCACATTTTTATCAACGGGATTAATTTTAATCGGCAGAGATCGATTCTCATAGGCGCAACAAGGCACGTTGATTTTTGCCATATTGAAATTTATCGTGATGATTTTTTTTTCTTCGATTTTTTATAATTTAATTACTTAATAATTAGATTTTGCGTAATTTTAATTGGTTAATTTTGAATTTTTCCTATAGCCAAAAAGTTTTCACGTCAATTTTCCAATGTCCGGAAACAAATGAGAAGGAAGAGAGCAATTTTTTTTTCCCCTTCAAACGCTCGTTTAAAAAATACGAAATATCTTCATTGTCGTGAAAAATTCCCCGAAGTATTATTTTCGTATTTTAGTTTTTCATTCTCGTAGTTATTGTAGAATTCTCGCATGAGCATGTCGAGCCAATAATTAAATTTGTAAAATGCACGTTAAAAAATTCTGCATAATAAATTAGTTGAAGACAAAAAAAAAGAAATTAAAAAAAAAACTTCTGGGATTTCCGGTGTGGAGAAAATGATGAAAATCGAGGTAAATTTTTCTTAATGTAAATTAGCGTGTAGAGTTAATTGAAAAAAAAAAATCGTGTGTTGTGACGATAAGCTCCAAAAGGCGGAAGTGGCTCAGAATCCGGTACGTTAAGACGTAAGGAACGCAGTCGCAGTAAATCGCCATTCCGGAGCTTCCGTTGGAAAAAATCTGCCAAATCACCGAGCTTAGATCGTAGCGGTGTGAGCGACGATGAGCATAGTTTTCATGGTGAGTCGTAAATTTTAAACAGAAGAAAGAGAAAAAAAAGAAATGGACACTTGGATTCTTCGGTTCCTGAATAATTGTCGATTTTTAAGAAAATCAAAAAACAAAAATCTTTGAAAACTGACAATAAAATATTTTTAAGCTTGGACAAGTTCAATTTCGTCTGAAATTTCAGGTACTCGAGGATTTCCGGCTACAAGAAGAACTCATGCACTTTTTTTTTATCATAGAAAAACAAAAATGGCATCTAGTCAAATAACCAGAGCATGTTTATTTATTTTTTTTCGTTTCCAATACTCGATAGGTTTGACTAACATTCACAGGACATTAAGGCACCACCAGGGCAATTTAGAAATTTAATTTATCAGTTTTTAGAACTGTAGATGAAAAAAAAAAAAATGTTTCAGTCTTTTAATACAATATTAATAATTCACAGAGGCAAGAAGTCCGAGCGATGATGAATTCGAGGGAACTCTCGTGCGAAAACACGAATGGGAAAATACGACAAAAAAAGCCTCTAATCGATCATGGGACAAAATTTACATGGTCGTTAGAGGACAAAATTTGGTCGCTTACAAGGATCAAAAATTATACAAATCTGCACCCGATCAACCCTACAAGGGCGAAGCCTCACTCGATCTTAGAGGCGCCACAATTATTGTCGCCAGCGATTATACCAAGAAGAAACACGTCTTCCGAGTCAAGTGAGTCGATTTTTTTTTTACACGACTAATAATTATTGTTTAAAAAAATCGTTGATTGCAAAATAAAAAATTCTACAATTCTACAAAATTCTACAATCTTCATATTATCTTTTTCAAATTCCTTCAAAATACTTTCAAAATAATAATAAATTTTATAACTTTGTTCCGAACAATGTTATTATTATTATTGTTTCATTTAAATGATTGTAAATATATTTAATTTATTACTTTTTTTTACAATTCACGCTTGAATGATTATCCGAAAAAAAAATTAACATTTGCTTGCTTTTTTGATTTTTTTTTTACGCAGGTCGCAAGGCGGAGCTGACTTCTTGTTCCAGGCCAAAGACGACACCGAGATGCAAGAATGGGTCACGGCGTTGAATCAAGCGGCGCAAGGAGCATCCGGGGCAGGATCTTCGAGGGCGCACACTCTGCCAGCACCGACGCAAGCTGAGACAAAAAGGCGCAGTTTCTTCACACTCAAGAAAAAGTGAGTTTTTCTCAAATTTTTAATCGTCCATATGAATTTGTTTTTCTTTTTTATTTATTTTTATTTTATTTTCAACGTCAAAGAGAAATTATGCTAGAGAAGTTAATCGCAAAGAGATGACCAAGAATGTGACTTTTTTGTGTTGAAAAACCTGCAAATTTTTTTCTCCCCTCCATTCATTTTGCATCGCCATTACGAGTGACCCCTCCGCCCATTTATTATGTTTTTTTTTAAATATATAAAATATATATATATACATATATATATATATATATATATACAAATATTATTCACAACCATTCACGAGTGTTAACCCTTTCCATACCATGTGAGAAACGGCACCTGATCCATGCAAAAATGGCTCTTGTTTGACGATTTTTTCCACTATTCAAAATGGACCTAAAAATCCGTAAATTTTTTTTAAATGTACTTTGAACTTTGTAGAATAAATGGCATTACTTTATTTTGGAAAAAAAAAACAAAAGTTTAACATAATTTAATTATCGAAGAATAATCAATAATTGGGGAGATAAATTAAATCGATCAGACACGAAAGATCCATATTTGTAAGAAAAGAATTAATAAATGTTGTCCGTTGCACCGAAAAAAAAAAATCATTTTTCTAATTTTTATGCGCGATATCACGAGTGGATTGTAGATGGAAAGAAAAAAAAATCACCAGGAGGAAAAAATGCTCAAATTAACTCAGTCGAAAGTTTACAATCGTGAAAAAAAAATATATTAAGATTTTTTTTTTTCATAAAATTCTTCTTGATATTTAATCATGACAATCAAATTTTAACGACTGAGCGAGAGAAGAGTATAAAAAAAATTAATTAGATTTCATTAGAAAAATTTGTGATTTTTCAATATTATGCGACGATCGACTCGATGACTTTCGCTGCGTATTAAATTTCCTTTTTTTTTTTTTCTTCTTTTTTTGTCTCATATAAAATCGGAAAAAAAACCGTTTCAGGCCACCCTGCACTCGATCATACTGCATATGTCATATATATATATTTTTAGAAAAGCCAAAAAGTAGAAAGCGAAAGTACCCAATGAACACGTAAGAAACAAAAGAGTACGAACAATTGGAACAACATTTAGATGCGGTGAGTCGCAGAGACGTATAATTCTAGGCTCGTTTAACGTCTATATTAAATATGCACGATATTTCAAAGACAATTACGTCTCCCCTTGTTAATTTATTTTTTGTTCATTTAATTGCATTATTATTATTGTTCTTTTTTTTTTCCTTAACTTACCATAAATTTTGTGAATTAGTTACACATATATATATTTATTGAGGATACCAGATGAATGTTTTTCCAATTGTGAATGCGGAATGACGTATTAAAAATATACTTATATTTTTTAATCTCTCTCTCTCTATATGTATAGAGAGAGAGAGAGATTAAAAAAATATATATATTCTCGTCCAAAGACGACGAGACGACCAGACAAAACGTCTGAAATTACGTGTTTCGTACGATATGAGTCGCTGATTCATCATTTTTTTTTTTTTTTTCCATCACTTTATCATAAATAATGCCGATGTTAACGTTTTATTTATTATTTTTTCATTCAACGCAATAAATCAGCAATGCTGCAGAAGAGAAAAATAAATATTTCAGGTTCTTGTCTCACTTTTTCAATTTCTTTTTTTTTTTCCACAAATACGTTTTATTTTTCTTTTTTTTTTTTAGTACATCGTTCGTAAAATTGTCATGTAGTTGTCGAGAAAGTGTTGTTGTATCGTTGTTTAGCCTACACCGCTATATATATATATATATATATATATATATATATATATAAAATAAAATAAAATGTATATATAGTATAAAAAATGAGGTGACAAAATATGTGATATATATATATATATATATATATATGACATATTTTGTCACCGCATTTTTTTTCGCCCTCTCATCATGTCATCATTCGTCATGCTTATCTTTCCCGCAATTGTGATAAAAAATAAAACAACGAAAAAGAATGAAAAAATTTTTAAATTTCGCATGATAAAAAAATTATGCAACATTCGCGATTACTTAATTTTTTTATTATTATTTTTTTGATATTTTCCTCGACGATCATCTGAAAGTTATGAGTAAAAAATTAGGAAGGAAAAAAAAATGCTCACCAATTTTTTTTTTCCACGTTGCAACTATTTTTTTTTCCCCTTTAGAGTACAAAGTTCACGTCCGAGTTATATTTTACATATAAAAAAAGAAAAAAAACTACCACTGTTATTGCTTAAAAATGTTGAATTTTTAGTAACGAATTTTCCAGCAGAAAAATGACCGAACGACAAATATCGTATTTTTTTTTAATTTTTCAGCTAAACTGGAGACGCGAAGGAACGCCCGAGAGACATCGTTGTGAGATCAGCATTGAATGAGAAATTTTGGAAAAACGAACGAAAAAAAAAAAAGAAAAATGAATAATGAGGAAAGAAGAAGAGGAAAAAAAAAAATCTATTTCGTCGCTCTACTTGGTTTAAAGCAACGCTAATGAGAAGAAAACAAAATAACTAGAAGATCCAGGCCATAATTTCGAGAATTTAGTCGAGAGCCAAATTTGATCACAAAACTTTATCGAGAGAATTTTCGATTTTTATCGATCGCGCGCGAGATTATTGGCGATATTCGATTTTACGTGGAACGTGTTATAATTGTGTAAATGTGTGGAGGCGCGTATGTGCATTTGTGTGATCGACGCGCAACGATACACGAAATAGAAGGAAAAAAAAAAAAAAAAGAAAAAAACCAAAAAAATTACCGACCGGAAGTGTTTGCCTTCCGGAAGACCGATCGCGATTTGGCTTTCCTCTATATTTCATATTGTCCTGCAATATTGCTAAGATAGAAAGAAAAAGTAACATTCAAACGTCCCAGGTTGGCGCGACCAAAAAAAAAAAAAAAATCGTTCATTTCTCGCAATTTTTGAAATTTTTCGACTCGCCAATTTGTCTGTCTGGAAAAGAATGAAAAAAAAACAAGCCGTATGTAGAATTTAATGCACGCAAACGAAAAGTATGTACAGCGTGCGTGAATTATTTGGGAGCTTTTAATGTATTAAAAAAAAAAAAAAAAATCGTCACGCACGGAGCAACCAAACGAAAATCGTTGACAGACACAATGTCGAATTTCCGATCAATTTTCTTTTTTTCCCGTATTTACGACTCGCAAACGATTATTGTATAGACGAGGGTCATTATTATGATTTTTTTAAAACAATTGCCCGAGATTTTTTCTTCTCAATTTTTATTTTTTTAACTCACGAGCCGATTTAGTAAAAAGCGTCAAAGTGCATGAAAATATGATTTTTCCTTTTCTTTTTCCCCCGTGGAAACGCGCACAATTCGAAAGGAAAGTGGCACATCAGCTACGAAATATTGTAATTTTTTAGTATCTTTTTTGTTGGTTTTTTTTTTGTTTTTTTTTGCAAATTTGTTAATCCCTTTTTGCTCGAACGAGTTTGCGTTTCAATAACTGCCATATATTTTAAGGTAAGGCGCTCACCTGGGATGACTTATTATATTAAATAGCTTTTAACGAATGTTATAGTTGCAAAAATGTCCTGAAGCAAAAAAAAAAGTCATATATGAAGCAAGACGGAAAAAAAAAGCATCAAGGATGGAAAAAAAAGAAAAAAAAAACGATATTAAATGCTGTAATAACGAGATAAACAGAGGAAAAAAAAAAGAAATTTCTTCTACACGATCCCCGAAGTATATAAGGAGATGAAAAAAAAAAAAAGTAATGAATCATTTTACGAAACGAATAAACGCGAATATATACTCGATTTTTTTCGACCTTACATATCGAGCGTAGAGAGACGTCGTTGAGAGCAACGATTTCTCCTTGTTCGATCTTTTTTTTTTTTTTTTTCGTTTTTATTTCATTTTTCTTCGTACACACATGTAGCGTCTCAATTGTTATTTTTTATCGATATTTATCAACGGCAATCCTGTTTTTGTAGGATTTAAGAAGAAGAAGAAAAAAACAATTTTAATATCCGCGTGAGAAAAGGAAAAAAAAAAAAAATGCTCGGTCAAAATAACTTGAAATTCGACCGAATTTGCACGAAAAGCTTTTTTACGTTTTTTTTTTTTTTCCTCGTTTAAAAAAAATGCTGCCGCTTCTGGGTATTCCCTCAATTTATATACATATATGTATGATTTTTGAGCGAATGCGACTTAAAATACGAGATGTGAAATTTGAAAAATCAGCGGGAAAAAAACGAGACGGGAGAGGAATCGATACACTTTTTTTTTTTCAAATTTTTTTCTTTTTTTTTTACGGGGCGTTTAAAATGCACGAGAGGGACTTGTACATATGAATGCACGAGATGCCCGAATGACGATGCACATGCAATAAAAAAAATCGCAGGCCGCGTTCATAAATTATTATAATTTTATGCAAAAAAGCTAAAAAAAAAACCACAAAAAAAAAAAAACAAACATTTATGGTTTCCTCTCCCGGAATATCCAAGTCGCACGAAAGAAAAAAAAGAGTTACAAAAATAAAATAATTTGACGTTTAATCGCTCTGTGTTTTTTTTTTTTTTTTTTATATATATATATAAAACAAGAGGAAGATGAAGAAATAAAAATAACTTATAAGAGATGAGAGAGAGAGAGAGAGAGAGAGTAAAGCAAAATAAGAAAATGAATTATTATAGATAATATATAATTGTAAAACTAAATAGTTCCGCTCTTTTCGTTTTAAAACGGCCTTCCTCGTATAAATCCGCACCCTGACACCCCCACTAAGCAAAAAAAAAATTCAAAAAAATGTTTCTATGTACGTATAATAATAATAATAATAATAACAATAATTTAACGAGCGCGTGAATGCGTGGCAAACGTGCGTGAATGATATTTTATTACATTATTTCTTCGAATCGATCGTTTTCCTTTTTATCATAAATATTTCCGATTCATTAACGCCGGAAGAGCTTTGAATGTTCGCTAATTTACATTTTTCTTATACACGTCCGAAAAAAAAAAAAACAAAAAAATTGCAAAATGGCCGATTTAACAAGAAAAGAACTTTGAGCCGAGAAAACTAAAGATAAAAGTTTCTCGTGATTGAAAAATTGTTATTTTATAGCTTTACACACACACACACATACAGAAACAGCCACAAAAACGAAGAGCTTCGTCAATGTAATCCGAAGAAGAAAAAAAACTACTTGCTCTTGCTCGATTATTCTATTGGATAATTTTTGCGATAAAAAAAAAATTCATAATGACGGAAATGGATGAAAAAATTGAAGAAATGAATGTTAATCAAGAATCCTCGAACGATATGATCGATTGTGAATTTAATTTTTTTCGGGGGCGAGGCAATTAATCGTCAGTGACTGTTTGAAATTTTTGTTTTTTAATTTTAATTAATTATTAACATTATCGGAACGTAGATGAGAACATTACGAGGCTATGCCGATGTTTAAACAACAAAAAACATATATATATATATACAAGTGCGTGTGTGTGTGTGTATACATTATCTCTATATATATACATAAAATATATATATATATTTAAGTTTGAAAATGTCCCAAATCTATTAGAAACGACTGTAGTGGATTTAATCCTGCTTGCAAAAACAGCATCATATATATATATATATATATATATATACATATATATACATATATATATATATTCATCTAATTGTACCAACGTACACTAAAGTCATTAAACTATTTCGTGGGCCGAAGAAATCGTTTCTCCTGCTTTGTAATAAAATTTTGTAGAATTTACAAACAAAACCAAGATGGCGGATGAGCTAATGGCGATATATATATATATATATATATATATATATATATATATATATATATGTATATGTAGCTAGTGTAACACTCGTTACACTGGATGTTTTTATATATAGATATATCGGTCGTGTGTGCAAAGAGATTTCCGTCATATAGAACGATTGAAGAGCTTGATGGCGCGATGCTAGGCTTAAATGATTCTGAGGATGAGGGTGAACAACGAGAGAGAGAGAGAGCTGGTCCCCCCCGTTTGGAGCAGATCAGGAAATGGAAGCCATTATCTAATATACTTTTATTATTATATATCTAGGGGTCCTCATTAAAAACAGTTAGTCACTCTCACTCTCTGGCTTTTATCTCTGCTCACTTTTTTTTTTTACTTCTTTTTTATCATACTTTGGTACTCAGTCTTTATTCAAAATTGCACGTTCGATTTACGAGCTAAAGAGAAGTCGAGGATTTAATTACAAAAGTGATCATAGGCTGTGTAACGTTAATTTTGTGATAATTGGAGAATTCTATTCTGAGAATATTTGAATTTTATACGAAGAACAGGAAAACAAGCGAAGATTAATCATCGTATTGAAAATAATAATAGTGACTTTGTTATGAAGCCACGAAGTTGCTGGATCTGTACAAGCTAACAAGTTTTATTTTAATTTGAATATTTTCGGATCATTTGAAAACCGGATATTGGGGGTATCGATGAAAGTTTCGATTTTTTTGTTTCCGTTCATCCAATCGTTTCATTTCATTGAGGAGTAACGAGTGCGTTGATTCGACGAGATTCAATGATTTCCGGTGAAACAGCCAATGGCGCGCAGAGCGTCAGACTGTCCATTCGGCGCGCGCATAACGGAAATGAAAAAAAAAAGTAATACGTTCTCTGGCTCTTGGCGTGGGTGTGTATGTGTGCGTTAGTCTCTTTTGAAGCTGTCGAGAAAAGCCGATATTTCGGTCAGTCAGAGTTTCGCATTCGCGCAGTGTGGAATTGTCGCGCTAGTTTTTCTCCCATTTAGACGTTTAGTACAGAATAGCATGCTCGTTATTAAAGTTGTCGCAGTGAGTAGCATAATATAGATATTAAACCTGTTCACCCTTCATCGTTATTCACAGTGTAGAATCAAGTGGCTAATTGCGCGCGCCTGTGTGCGTGTGTGTGTGCATGTTTTGTGGACAGTGCGCGAGTCGGAAGTTTGGACAAGATGGCCGCCCGGGTGACATCGGGCTTCTATCACTTCGCGCTTATTTTTATTCTATTGCAACTCGTGAGTTGCAATTACGGTGCGAGAAACGGTAACAGAGCTAAAAGTTTGCACATTAATGACGAGACAAGAAATTCAGGACAGGGCAAGACGTATGTCATCAATAGAGAGGATATAACTCAAAGCAGTCACGACGATGAAACGTCATTCACGCGAAAACGTCGAGATGCGCCTGAATTTCCGGATAATAATCCAAACATCACGACAAAGGTAAGTGCATTTATTTTTTTCCTCTAGCCGCCGCCCCCACCTCTCCACAAACGGCCTGATAATTTTCTAAAAATAATTATCGAATCGAGATATAAGGAGAGAAATAATAATAATAATAATATTCTCGAAATTGCTATTGTCATTCGTGTACGCGTCGGTTAAAAATTTATATATCTCTGACATGAGATATCGAGTATTATCTTAGTCCTGGACAATAGTTTGTTTTTCCCCAGCAAATTTTCAATCTTCGTTCAGTTGAAATAAAAACTTTTCCGTTTTATTATCGTTGCGATTTTTGACGATCAAAAGCGTTTCTGGCTTCGGGTACGAACTACGCAATTCCACGAAATTATTTCGTTTGTTATTGAATGCATTCGCGATGTGTCAATAAAATTCCCACACGCGCAACTTCTCTCTGTTTTCGCAAGTGCTCGGGTTTATTCCGTTCACGATGATTTTAGCGAAAAAAGAAACGCAAAATAGAACGTTCCTTATTAAAATAATAATAATGATAATTATTATTATTAGACTCGTGACTCGATGATGAATTTTCTCGTGATCGCTTGAGACGCGTATTTATCTCTTTTATATTTATTGCATGCTCATTTGCAATGCTAATTTTTATTCTTCAACAAATCGATAACTAGGCTAAGACGATATAATTTTTTTAAATAATTCTTATCTCCTATTTTTTTCATGCCTGTATGAAAAATATGAGGATTAAATTTTCGGCACTTTGGGAGTGTGAAAATTAATTATTTCCCAAATTTTATGCTTATCTGAATCAATTATGAAAATTTGTAAATTTCTCATGATTTTTCTTTTGCATTTTCCTCTACATATTGGGTAATTTTTATTTATTTTAATCCTTGCAAGAAATTTATCATCGAATTCTTATTATTATTTCTTCTATTTGCTCGCTTGAATAATTTGAGCATGAGAAATATTTTGCGCGAGTTGAAAAATATTTGAATTCTTCTATCGGAAAATTTTACTAAATTTAATATTAAATATTCGTATAAATATATATATATATATATAACAAGAATAATAAAATAATGAATCGATAATTGATAAATCAGTATCAATTTATATAAATACATTGACAATTATACAAATAATCAATTTATACAAATTTACACAAATTAGAAGCTTTAAATTCAAATTAAAAAGAATGAAAAAAAACTAAAAATTGAATAAAATTATTGATACTTTTATATCAAAATTTTATTTGGCTCTCGTTTTCAAAGGTTTCGAAGTTTAAAATTCTCGTCAGTTGCGTCCTGCTGGTAGGTGGAATTATCGATGGTAATTGCCACATAATAGCTAGTCTCGTCTATATATATATATATATATATATATATATAATTGAAATTGCTTGAAAAATCCCTCGTGTTATATATATACATATATGTGTGTGTGTATATATATAACACGAGGGATTTTTCAAGCCTGTTTTCAGTGGTCGCAATTGGTCTCTATGAATACTTTGCGAGTCCCTGGCACAGTGATGCAAGCGAGAAACTTCAATCGCTATCAGTAGCTCGTATATCTTTGTCCCACCTGATAAATGGCCTGTTTTATTCAGCCTTCGTCGAAACTACAAAAAGTAACAACAAAAAAAAAATAATCGAGTTTGAGAATATTTTTATTTAATTTTATTTGTCGAGGCGATCAGCGAGATTGATGAATCAAAAGAGAGAGAGAGGGGGGGAGGGACAAACCCAAACTGGACCAATAGATCAATTTTTTCAATTGTTCCTCTTCCCATTTCCTGGCTTTCTCGCATTGTCTGATATGTTTTTGCTGCATCGAAAATTATAACAATTTTTTTTTTTCCCATTTCCTGGCATTATCTGATATATTGCTTTATCGCATTATCTGATATATCGCATTATCTGATATATCGCATTATCTGATATATATTTCTTTATCGCATTATCTGATATATTTCTTTTTTTTTTCCTGCATCGAAAATTATAACAATAATTTTTTTTTTCCCATTTCCTGGCTTTTTCGCATTATCTGATATATTTCTGTTTTTGCTGCATCGAAAATTATAACAATAATTTTTTTTTTCCCATTTCCTGGCTTTTTCGCATTATCTGATATATTTCTGTTTTTTGCTGCATCGAAAATTATAACAATAATTTTTTTTTTCCCATTTCCTGGCTTTTTCGCATTATCTGATATATTTTTCTTTTTTTTCTGCATCGAAAATTGTAACAATAATTTTTTTTTCCCATTTATAGACTTTTAACAATAATTAAATTTATTATTTATCGCTATTATTTTTTTTTCTTTTCAGCATTGATAAAAATTGCTTCGATCATTTCTCTCTTTGCACATTTCCAACTTTTCTCCAAGTATCTTCTTTGTTTATTTTATTTCGTATCATCTGCCTTTCATTTTCCTTATTTTTTTCATCGATTTATTTATTTATTTCATTCTCGCATTCATTTTCGTTCTTTTTGCTTTATCGACGAAAATCGCTCCACCTCCCATTTGCCAGGCCATTACGCATTGTATGATTTTTTTTATTTCCTCTACGCTTTCATTTACGTTCTTTTTTATTTTTTTTATTTTATCGTTTGGAATAGTCATACGAGGAGATTAGATTTCATTGAATTGATGAGTCTCCTCGAACATTTTTGCATTATGTTAGTCACAAACAGTGCTCTTTGCTCACTCACACACACACACACACATATATATATATATATATTTAAGTGTCCAGGCATATCAGTTACGCACAAAGGAATACTGTGAGATATAAAATTACGACTGGCAGTAAAGTAAAAAAAAAGTATTACCGCGTATTTTCTCGCAAGTCAAAATAATTTTTACTATCTCACTGTTGACGATAGAAAAAAGAAAAAGAAACAAACGTTATTACGAATTATTGTCCCACATCGTTAAAAAAATTCCTCGAATTTTCGAGAAGAAAAAGGTGTAATCATTTTTAGTTTGATCAAAAAACAAAAAAAATCGTGCAATTGGCACGAAGATTGAAATTAGTGAAAATATTTTCACAAAATCACATGAAGAATATTGGCAAGTATTTATTACACATATTAAACTTTTTTTTTTTTTTTAATTTATTTGTTGAAATTGTAAAAAGAAAAAAAATCTACACCATGTCGAGTGAATAATTTATGTAAAAAATTCCTCGAATTCTCGAGAAGAAAAAGGTGTAATCATTTTTAGTTTGATCAAAAAACAAAAAAAAAAAAAAAAAAAATCGTGCAATTGGCACGAAGATTGAAATTAGTGAAAATATTTTCACAAAATACATGAAGAACATTGGCAAGTATTTATTACACATATTAAACTTTTTTTTTTTAATTATTTGTTGAAATTGTAAAAAAAAAAAAAATCTACACCATCTCGAGTGAATAATTTATGTACAAGTTTGTCAAATTTTTTTTTTAATTGCTGAACGCGTATACGAGAGGCTAAAACTGCAAAAGCCTTGGAATAGCACGATCTTTGTGGCTCGTAATACTATATATATATATATATATATGAGAGAGAACATATATATATATGTACGCACAAAGGCCCCATGTCAATTCACATTGATCGTTTTCCATGCAAGGTCTCATTCTCTCTTTCTCTTTCTCGTTCATTCGTTGATAGAGTTGATTCACTCTAACTCTGTGTATAAAACCGCAACTCTCCCAACATTCACAGGTCAACGTTCTCAATGATACGCATCAACAGTTGATGGTACACTGGGTTGGTGAGAAATCAAACGTTATAATATGTCTAGCGAGAGACAGTACGCCAGTTGTGAGATCGCAGGATATGAGATTAACGAGAAAAGTTAATCCGAGCACAGTTTACATCAGTTATGATTACGGTGATACGTTTGAAAACAAGAACGAATATTTCAAGATCAACGATGACGAAATTCCAGAATATGCTCAGCTTGATAAATTTTACAATCATCCGAAATTCAATACTTATGTGAGTATGAAAAATTTACTATAGAATGTATTTTAAAAAAACATTATTTTTGCGTGTAAATAATTAATCATATTTATTAGTAATATTTATTAAGAGTTGAATATTTCATGTATTAAAAAAAGGGACTCAATTTATTTTATTTTATTTAATTAGCTCTAGGAATGACTCTTGTATATTGCATTTCACTTTTTTTTCTTTTTTTTTTTTCCCCAGTGCGTGTTCGCTGACAGTGCAAACAAAGTAATCTTCATAACGAGCAACAATGGAAAAAATATCACTCGTCATAATCTCGAGTTTCATCCGAGCGAGATATCGTTTCACGAGGACAATCCTACGCACTTTTTGGCTTTCGACAAGATCGATCCTCGTGGACAGGTAAAATTTCTCAATTACTCTTTGACCCTTTTTTTTCTGAGAAATTGGGAAAAATTGAATTATTATTATTATTATTTGCAGTTATGGATGACGAGGGATCTTGGAAAAACATGGATCGTTGTGCACGAGTACGTAAAGGCATTTTTCTGGTCAAACTCACAGCCGAAAAGTTTGCTGGTCGAGCGAGCCGAACCATCTGGAAAAAATACTGTGCTGGAATTAAATCTGACTGACAGTGGCGAGCGTGATCGGGAGGTCAAAATGATTATCGATAACGTCGAAGATTTTCAGATACGCAACGATTGGATGTTTGCTACGAAAAAACGAGATCCAGTAAGTATTTTTTTTCTCGTAAACATTAAAAAAAAAAAAAAACAATTTAATTATTTTTATTATATAAAAAAATGATGAAATTTCATTATCAATTAATTTTATTTTTTCTCCCACAGAATTCCAACAGTACGACGCCAAATTTGGATCTCTATGTGTCATACAAAAATCAAGGATTCATCAAGGCAGAATTTAATAACGATCTCGATCGTCGAGATTATCATATCGCCGATGTCACGAATAATCGGATATTTGTCGCGGTCGCTCACAACGAGACTCAGGTCAATCTTTACGTCCTCGAGGGTATAAGTCCGAATGCTGTTAAATTTGCATTATCAATGGAATCAATTTTAACTTTTTTCCCAAACACCACGTGGAAGGATAGTTGGCTAAAGTGAGTGAAATTTTTTTAAAAATTCAATAAGTCTCCGACATTTATTATAAAAAAATGTCTCATTTGTTACTATTTAGCGACGTCGCTGACGAGGCTTTCACGGATCTCTACAAGGTCGAGGGTATGAGAGGAATTTATATCGCGTCAAAGGTCAAACAAGCGCCAAAAGGGGGTTCGATTGGACCGGAGCATTTGGGTTCATTGATAACCTACGATCATGGAATAACCTGGAACAAGATAAAAGCTCCATCGGTGAATCACGAGGGTTTTTGGGTTCGTTGCGCAAACGATTGTTCCCTCCATCTCTGTCAAAAATTTAGTCAGCTTTATCCGGTGACGCGTTCGGTATCGATAATGAGTTCGGACTCAGCCCCGGGAATAATAATGGCAACTGGCGTAATGGGACAAAATTTTAAATCCCATCCTGCCCTTTTTGTCTCACGCGATGCCGGTCTGACATGGAAAATGGTACTCAAGGATTTTTATTTCTTCAACATGGGCGATCACGGAGGAGTTCTCGTCGCTGTTAAATATTTCAAGTCACGTGGCGAGACACAAGAATTATTGTATTCAACGGATGAGGGAAAAACATGGAAAAATTATGAATTTCACGATGCGATGCTGCGTGTTTATGGGCTAATGACCGAGCCTGGTGAAAACACGACGGTCTTTACGATGTTTGGCTCGATGCCCGGACAGCACAGGTGGCTGATAATCAAAGTCGATCTTCGCAATGTCTTCGAGCGCGATTGCACGAGGGATGATTTAAAATTTTGGTCACCCACCAGCACGGA
Source organism: Dyspetes luteomarginatus (assembly GCA_963669185.1). Lineage (NCBI taxonomy): Eukaryota > Metazoa > Arthropoda > Insecta > Hymenoptera > Ichneumonidae > Dyspetes > Dyspetes luteomarginatus. The sequence goes on along the minus strand of OY769910.1, from coordinate 1,433,592 downwards.
ACAGCCTGTAATGGCTTGTATTCTTGGCCGGAAGGAGACTTACGAGAGACGAGCAGCAACGACCAATTGCTACACTGGAATTAATTACGACAGACCAGTTAAACTCGAGACATGCCAATGCGACATCAACGATTATCAATGCGACGTTGGCTTTGTCCGTGAGGGAAATCCGTATCATTGCATACGTGATAAAAAATTACCAGAATACGATCCATACGCTGTACCATCGAGCTGCAAGCCAGGACAATTTTACAATCGTACAAAAGGCTACAAAAAAATAGCCGATGACGAGTGCAAAGGTGGATTAGCCGATAAATTTGAATTTGATGAAATTCCATGCCCGATGGATGGTTTTTCCGAATTTTTATTGGTCGCCCAACGCGAGCATATATCCCGAATCGATCTTCGCGATCAGACACTCGAGAGGCTTCCGGTTCGCGATTTGAAAAATGTCATAGCGATTGAATTCGATCTGAGAAATAAATGTTTGTACTGGGCGGATATCGTCAATGACACGATAGGCCGTCAGTGTTTCAACGATGGCCGCAGCTTTCCCGAAATTCTCGTCGAAACGGATTTAAGCTCAATCGAGGGAATGGCTTTTGATTGGATATCAAATGTTTTATATTTCGTCGATGGCGTTAAAATGCGAATACAAATAATTCGTACGGATTTAACGACAGCAGGAAGAATGAGAAGAACGATATTGGGCCCAAATAATTTGCAAAAACCACGTGGCATCGCTGTACATCCAATGGCGGGTTACATGTTTTGGACAGATTGGGCGCCAGGAAATGCCTCGGTCTCACGAGCAAATCTCGATGGTACCGATGTCAGGCGTCTCTTTACAAAAGGCATAGTCGAATGGCCAAATGGCATTACGATTGATCACATTGCCGAGAGAATTTATTGGGTTGACGCTCGTGAGGATTATATCGGCTCGTCGGATTACGATGGCAAACGTTTTCGTAAAATAATCGGCGACAATGATCGTGTATCTCATCCATTTGCCGTTGCGGTATTCAAGAGTAACATGTATTGGGACGATTGGAAGCAATCAATGATTTTCGTCGCTGACAAAGATCACGGCGGTGGAATAACGACAATTCTTGGACAACTCGCTGGTTTAATGGATCTCAAAGTATTCGCTCACAGTGTACAATCTGGCACTAACAAATGCACAAATAATACAAATTGCTCGCACATTTGTCTGGGTGGGCCAAATGATAAATATGTCTGTCTATGTCCCGATGGGATGGAAATGATCGATGGAAAATGCATGTGTCCCGGTAACGTCAAGCCATTTGATAATTCGACATGTCCAAAAGTAGCGAGTACATGCGCAACTAATCAATTTCCATGTGGCAATGGCGTATGTATACCAGATTTTTGGAAATGCGACGGTGACAACGACTGCGGGGATAATACGGACGAGCAAAATTGCAATCGTGTCACGTGCAGTCCAAATAATTATGAATGCGGCGATGAAAAATGTATCCCGATGTATTGGCTCTGCGATCTCGATCGCGATTGCCCCGATGGACGCGACGAGTTCAATTGCACGTACTTGAAGTGTACAGAATCGCAATTTAGATGCGCCAATGGACGTTGCATACCTCATCGTTGGCACTGCGACGGTGAGGACGATTGTCGTGATCGATCCGATGAAAAAAATTGCACCAATGATCCTGTGCCAAAGACTTGCAAATCTGATCAGATTACTTGCGCCAGCGATCTGACTTGCATCTCGAGAACTTGGAGATGCGACGGTGAACAAGACTGCCAGGATAACTCGGACGAGAAAGATTGCAATGACGCGACATGCGAGCCGTGGCTTTTCCAATGTGGACAAAAAAACAAACAGCACGGAGATCGTTGCATTCACGAATCTTGGGTATGCGATGGCGATAACGATTGCAAAGATGGCTCCGACGAGTTCAATTGCACCGTCCCGACAATTCCACCGCCATTAGTACCGATGCTACCGACAAATTCATGCAACGATTGGATGTTCATGTGCAATAACAACAAATGCGTTCCCTACTGGTGGAAATGCGACAGCGTCGATGATTGCGGCGACGTCTCCGATGAAATGGGCTGTGGCAATGCCGATGCCCCAACCGATCCGGTACAATTAACTACCGAGCAGCCAAAAATTTGCAAGGATCATCAATTTCAATGCTACGATGGTAAATGCATCGATGTCGCTTGGGTCTGCGATCGCAATAACGATTGCACGATGGGCGAGGATGAAATTTATTGCGACAAAAAGCACATGATATGCCGCGACGATCAATTTACATGTCTGATGGACGGCTCGTGCATACCGGACACTAATATTTGCGATGGAATCGAGAATTGTCCAGATCGGAGCGATGAATTTGGTTGTGAAAATGATCAGCATCCAAGCTCAGCTGCGACGCCATCTTGCTCCGTTGGATTTTTCCCATGCGACGAGACACGATGCTTGGCACTATCCTCATATTGCAATGGCAAACAAGACTGTTACGATGGATTCGATGAGAGCAATTGCCAGAAAAATGATTCCAAAGTTTATCAAGTTATGGTTATGGGCATGGACGAACGCTCGACAAATGATACGAGCTTGTTTATTTTTTGGTGGATGCCAATACCGACTAATGTCAGCTTTGAATTTTTACCATCTTACGCACTCGTTGAGCCTCATGCAAAATGGACGAATGCGAGCGATTGGATCAAAGACAAGGAGTATCAATTTAATAACCTTGAGCCATACACAGCGTACAACGTGACCGTTTATGTAAAACTCAAAGGTCACCCTAATGTTTTTCCACCATTCAAATATCTCGTAATGAGAACAGCAGAGGGCGTTCCATCGGAACCTTGGAATGTCAAAGCGATACAGAAAAATGGCACGAGAGTCGAGGTCACGTGGAGGCCGCCATTAAAACCAAATGGCCCAATAACAGGATACGAGGGTTACGTCACACCACCGATACCACCGATGCAATTATCATTGCAAAAAACATCAATGATCATCGATATACCATTTGAGGCTGATAAAAATTATTCATTCTGGATCGTCGCGAAAAATCGCGAACACGAGTCCGCCTCGTCAAATGTCGCGACATTAACTTTCGATGGCTCCGCAAATGTCGATGATATTAAAGATTTACGAGTTTTGGACACGACCAATAATTCTGTAAGCTTGACATGGAAAAAATTAAAAGACGTCGATGGCTATCACGTTACACCGAGAGGCCCAACTTATCCATCGCCTTATCCAGTTTTATCAACTTTATTGACAATTGACAATAATTACGAGGTCAAAGGACTCGCCCCAGGCACACAATACACATTTGAGGTCAACGCTATGAAAAAAACTTATATTGGAAAAGTTGTCGTTGTTACTGGAACGACAAAGGGACAACCTCTGCCAATTGTCACTAATCTTATTGCCGCTGCTGTTAAATATCCCGGCACCGCGGTCAAATTATCATGGGATCCACCCAAAAGTACGAGAAAAATTAAATGGCAGTACGCAGTTCATTATGCCCTCAATATGCAGGATCTCTTCAAAGAGCCAAAATTATTAACGCCAAATTTGACCGCAACTGTCAAAGATCTCGAAGCTTGCGAGAGTTACGTCTTTGCTGTTGGCCTTAAGGGATCTTACGGCGCTGGACCACTCAGCCAACCTGCCACCGTGCCAACTTATTTCAATGTTCGAGCACCCCCGAAACGATTGAGAGTCACACCGTCCGATAAGGCTGACACGATTATCGTTTCCTGGAGCGCAAGTTGCCCGATGATCGTCGAGCCCATTAATTATACGGTGAGCAAATTTATCAGCTTTTTTTTTTTTACATTTTAGACAGAAGATATTTTATTTTACGAAAAATTATTTTTTTGTTTGAAATATTTTTAGATATCGGTCATTGAGATGACCTTGAACAAATCATCAACCGTGACACTTCCGGCGACCAACGAGACATTGATTAAGCACACATTTAAGGGTATTAAATATGGTGGAAAATATCGCATAACAATTTCAACAGACGTGGAAGATGCGATTCCGATACAGCCGATAATTTATCTCGCACCACCGATATCACCACCTCATCAATTATCGGTCATGCACAATGAGAATAGTTATGTACTTTTCTGGCAAGCTCGTGAATTGCCAGATATTATTGCAAAAAATACGAAATATCATTACGAAATTCTCGTAAACGAGGGCGAACGAACCGTCAACGAGACAAGTGCCAAAGTATTCAAGTGTGATCAACCACCGTACATTTATAAGGAACCCAAGGCAAATGTTATTTATTCATTTGCCGTTCGTCTCGTAACCGAGGAGGGATATCAGAGTTTGCCCAGCGAGGTCTTTAGCGTTCACAGTCCTTCGGGTGAGTTTTTTTTTTTTCCATATCGATGAATTAAAAAAAAAAAAAAAATGGAAAAAAAAAATCTAATTTATAATATTTAATTATCAGCCTGGCCAGTAACGATGAACACATCCAACATAGTCTCACTGGCAATACCAATTTGTTTGCTGATCGTCGCCCTCGGTGCTGGTCTCGCTTACTTCATCGTCAGACACAGAAGATTGTCAAATAGTTTTACGCAATTTGCCAATAGCCATTATGACACGAGAAGAGGACAGGCAACATTCCCAGGCACCACAGATGGCTTGGGTAAATTTTTTTTCTTCTTTTTATATAAAAATTTTGCTCAAAAAAAAAAAAAAAACGATTTTTATTATTATTTTTTTTCACAGACGAAGAAGACAGCCCTGTGATTCGAGGTTTTTCGGACGACGAGCCATTGGTAATAGCGTAAATATTTTATTCGTATATATAAATAAAAGAACGAGAGGAAGATAAAAAAAAACAACAACAACAACATGATATATAAGGATTAAAAAATAACGCAAAGACACTACTATTATTGATAATTTTTTATTATAGATAGAATTTTATCGTGCAATCGATGGCTTTCGTGCTACAGTCTGGAGTCGGTTTAATTTATTTTCCGGCCACGTTATTGTTCTTTTTTTTTTTTTTTTTTTTTTACGACCCCCCAGAGCCCTTTTTTCGTTCTTGTATAAATGTTGACACGAAAGGACCAAACAACGCGCGAAATCTCCCCTCTCCTCGTTACGAAAATCCTCAATCGATTCCAATTGTTTCTTATTTTTATTTTTTTTGTTGTTTTTTTTTTTTTTTTTGCCGTAATTGAGAGGGGAGATACGCGAAGCGCGTATATCAATTTGTAAATATTTCAAGTTCCTGCTGATTCGCAGATTTTGTTTCTCTTTTTTTAATATTTTTCCTTCTATTTGATTTTTTCTTCTAACGCCCCCACCCACCCACCCCTCGTCCCAATTATCGTTTATCTTAGTTCGTTTTCTTTTTTTAATTTTATTCTATTTGATTCTCGATTGCCATATGGAAAACGTGTGACTAATGCAAATTTCTTCAATGAGGCAGTTAATTTTTTCATGTTCTTCTCGATTTATGAATTGTGCAATTTTTCTTTGAACGCAATTAACGTGATTTTTTTTTTTTTTTTTTTTTTTTTTTTTTTTTTTTTTTTTTTTTTTTTCATACTCTTCTATTTTATTGCACAAAATTTGCACGTTTTTTTTCTTCCCCCTCCCTCTCAATAACGTTTCAGTTGAGAGCCTGCGATCACGACAGACTCCAATTCTACTCGGGACAAAATGAGAGCCTGATTTTTTTCTGAAAAAAAAAAAAAAAATCGTCCTTCGCCCCAACTCGAGATTGAAGAATTTCGGTCCGTCTCGTCGATTCAAATCAAATTTTCAAGACTTTGATACAACACATCGGGATACTTTCAGATTTTTTTTTTGGTTTTTCTTACATCATTTGATTCTTCATTTTGTGAATCTTTTGAACTTTGACCCTTTTTTTTTTGCTTTTCTGTTCAAATATACACTTTTTACACAAAGAGAGAGAGAGAGACAAACTGGCTCAGAACTTTTTTTTTCCTTCTCTTATCTTCTTTTTTTCTAACCGGAGAATCGACACTCGATTCTCTCCAATTCGCAAAGAAGAAAATGAAGAAAAATTGGGAATTTTTTACACAAGAGAGAGGCTAGAATGAGAAAAGAGAAGATGAAAATTCACGATATTAATACCAGTCAGCTAATTTCGTGTAAGAATTTATCTTGCGTGATGCTGTTGAAAATATTGCTGGGGTGTGCATATTTTTTTTGTTTTATATATATATATATATATATGTATATATATATATATACACATATATATATATAATATAATCCCGCGCGGATCAGAGACAGAGAACGCGAAGAATTAGACTCTCCCCGTGGAGGGCTCTCGAATTTTGAGAGTTGTCGTATCTTCCTCCCCTTCTCCCCATCATCCCCTAAAATTCCCTGCATAACGGAATATAAGTATTAGCTTGAAAAAAAATATATATAAAAAAAAAAAACTGAAAAAGCGTTTAACAAGAACAAAAAGAATAGCCAAGATTTTCTTGCCAAAGTGGAAAACAAAAAAGCGCATAGTCGCAATTTAAAATAAAATATAACACGAAGCTTCGTACTAAAGTTAACAAAAAAGAAAAAAGAAACGAAAATGTAACATGAAGCTTCGTACTCAAGTTAACAAAAACAAAAAAGAAACAAAAATATATTTAAAAAATGAATTATATATATGTGTATCATTTTTTTTTTATTAAATATATTTTTGTTTGTTTTTTGTTTGCTTAAATTCTGGATAATCCAATTTGGCGCGTCCTCGTCAACGTCTCCGTCTCGCGAATGATTCTATTACTATTATATTAATATTATGATTATCATTAAGGTTTATATATCTTACAAATGAGAAGAAAAAAAAAAACTCGAAGAAAAATTAAGGTACGAATGAGAGGAAAAGAAACGTTTCGTTCTCCTCGACTAATTGGCAGGAAGAAGAAAAAAACTGCCAAGTGTCGAAATTTTTGGCATATACAACTGATGGCGAACGTTCGAGAGAGAGAGAGAGAGAGAGACATGCGAAGATTGTAGTCGTTACGTGTAAATCTTGAAAGGATATGAGAACAAAAAGAAACGATAACAGTGATATAATATATTTGCGTGTAAATAAATCATCGTTAAGAGCAAATTTCGTTGATATTTTATTAATTTTTCTATTTTTTTTTTTAGACACCTGGAAATTTTTTCAAAAACTTCCTTTTTTTCCTGCCACGAAAAAAAAAAGAAACGATAACGGTGATATAATATATTTGCGTGTAAATAAATCATCAAGAGCAAATTTCGTTGATATTTTATTCATTTTTCTATTTTTTTTTTTAGACACCTGGAAATTTTTTCAAAAACTTCCTTTTTTTCCTGCCACGAAAAAAAAAAGAAACGATAACGGTGATATAATATATTTGCGTGTAAATAAATCATCAAGAGCAAATTTCGTTGATGTTTTATTAATTTTTCTATTTTTTTTTTTTAGACACCTGGAATTTTTTTCAAAAACTTCCTTTTTTTTTCCTGCCACGAAAAAAAAAAGAAACGATAACGGTGATATAATATATTTGCGTGTAAATAAATCATCAAGAGCAAATTTCGTTGATGTTTTATTAATTTTTCTATTTTTTTTTTTTAGACACCTGGAATTTTTTTCAAAAACTTCCTTTTTTTTCCTGCCACGAAAAAAAAAAAGAAACGATAACGGTGATATAATATATTTGCGTGTAAATAAATCATCAAGAGCAAATTTCGTTGATATTTTATTAATTTTTCTATTTTTTTTTTTTAGACACCTGGAAATTTTTTCAAAAACTTCCTTTTTTTTTCTGCCACGTGAAAAAGAAAAAAAAAAAGACAACGAGACTGAGCGAATTCTTGGCTCATCCGGAGTGTTTCTCAAGCCTTCTCAACAAGTTTAGGATGTTGGACCTCTTAAATATTTATGAGATCATTAAGTATGAAATGAGAACACGAGACAAGTGCTGTATATATTTGTATACATATATAAACAGTTGAAAAGGGACAGCGACCGAGGAAAGCATATATATATATATATATATATATAAACAGTTGAAAAAGGACATCGACAGAGGAAAGCAATTAACGCTCGAGCATTGCCGGATACAACAAAACGGCCCAGGCAAAACCGCAAAGTAGAGCGAAAAAAAAATAAAAAATAAGGAAGAACAAAAAAAGACGAAGAATCATACATGAAATGTTTGAGGATAAAGCCGAGTATTTCACGAAATTCCAAACAGGACTCGTGAAATTATAACAATGGATTTCCTGTTGGTCTCTTCACACTCTTTGTGCGAATATTTCTCGCGAGACTCCGTTAAGGGAGAATTTTAAACGGAATCATCGCCATGACTCTCATTTACATCATAATCGTTCAAACTCGATAATTCAACAAATATATTCTTGGAAGTTGAAGGAAATCAAAAAAAAAAACCGTTACAAGCCCAAAGGGGACTCCAAAGTGTCATCGGGTCATCGTGAGAAATAAAAAAGAGTTTGAGGCAATTTTGAGATTGCTCGAGATGATTGAAAATTTATCATTTTCATTTATTTTCATTCTCGCTGACAAAAATTTCTCACTCTCGTGTCGTAAATTCTACCAATTCTCTTGATCTATTTACAAATTAATAATTTTTCCGCTCCACTCGTTGCAAATTTTCTCGTTAATTTCGTCGAGAGGTAATTCGTCAATAAATTGTTGGATTTAATTTTCACGATTAAACGTAAAATTTTTATCCACTCGACGATAAATTTAATTAATTCTCCCAACTATTATAATTATTATTTTAATTTAAGAATTTGCATTTTTTTTAAATATTTTTTTTCATCATTCATTTTGCCATCTTTTTTTTTCGTTGATCTTTCTCTTGATCCATTTACAAACTACCAATTTTTCACTCTGTGCAATTTCCCGACTTTTATTTTATTCCTCGACGACCAAAACAGTCACAATATGCAGATAACTGTGCGAATTTTTTTTTTCTCTTTCTCTCATGTCGTGCAATTATTTTTCTCTTCGTTGTAGTACGTCAGTGAGCCCCTTTTTTTTGCCTTCAAGATCGGGCATGCTTATGCACGTGCGGTTTTACCGTAACGATAATTGTTACGTCTAATTATTACGCCACAGAGGCCTCTCGTGAGCATTTCTGTACTCTTTTGTACGTCTTTGCACTACCTATATATATATATCGTACTACACGATAATATTAATATAATATTTTATATATATATATATATAAAATATTATATTAATATTATTTTTATTATTATTTAAACCTGCATATAGTATATATATATAGCTCTTGTGTCTAAGGCTCAAAGGGCGTTCCTCCACTGCCCATACACCGTGTACACACCCTTTAGACATTAGACACGTGATAGTTATATATATATATATGTATATGTATAATAGAGAACGCCGCATTGCGTGTCATGAAGATTTTTCGTAACGCTGCGTGCATTTACGATAATACATTTTATACTCGCCATATATATATATATATATATATATATATATATATATATATATATATGCGTTATATCATATATGGCAGATCAAACATCTTAGATAATGAAAGAAACGTAGAAAAAAAAATATTTACTCAACGATAAGTTTACATGAATTTTCATGAATTATTTATGTTACTTTTTGTTTGGCTAATTTATAGGTAAGGATGAAAAGTGTTTTTTTTATTTCATAATATTTCATCATGTGCAGACAGAGAAAAATTCTTCTGAGCAATATGTAGGTATAAAGTGCAAAATTTATTCAGTGGGTCTCTCAGGAAATTTTGAAATCAATTTTATCGATTATTTTCTTCATATAATCCTTGAAAATGTTTTTTTTTTTTTTCAAATTCAATTTTTTCCACAATTATTTATATATTTGTTAGACTTGTTTAAATAATTTCCTCATATATAGCAAAAAAAAATATATAAAATTTTTTTATGACCGACTCATAATTACAAATGGATAATGATTAAAGTTTGAGCTTTTAATTCACTAACACGATTCGATTTTATTATTTTTATTATGAAAATGAATTTTCTCATATACAGCAAAAAAAAATATATATAATTTTTTTTTATGACCGACTCATAATTACAGCTGGATAATGATTAAAGTTTGAGCTCTTAATTCACTAACACGATTCGATTTTATTATTTTTATTATGAAAATGAATTTTCTCATATACAGCAAAAAAAAAATTATAGAAATATATAGAATTTTTTTTATTCATATCCAAATATTTCAATAATAATTATAGCATATTCCATGGCTTTGTGACCAGGTCACATAAACTCTTCTCACATTTGCTATGTCATTTTTTATGACCTACTCATAGTTACAGCTGAATAATGATTAAAATTTGAGCTCTTAATCCACTAACACGATTCGAAGTGAGTCCATCCTTTTTTTTTTTGTTTTTTTTTCTATTACACCCATCCGAGCCTTCTTGACAATAGCAACGATAATTTTCCTAAAAAGAAAAAGCCAAGATAATAAATGATGGGGAAGTTGACAATTTCAAAGCCACACAATCTTACAATCAAAATAATTCCCATTTATTTAATCCTCGTTTTCGCACAAATTCCAACATTCAGCGAAAGAGAATGAAAAAAAACGAAACAAAGACGAGGACTCAAGTATCTTATTACCATTCCGTTTTTTTTTTCCTGATGCGGTATAATGAAATTTTGAGGTGACACGAGTTACCACTTTGCGCCCTCGTTCACGACACTCTCTTGCTCCTTCCTTTATCGTCTCTCGTTTCCTTCGCCATGAATTCTCTCTCTCCGAGTACTTGACTCTCTCGGTCTATTCGCAACGAGAGAGACTGTGAAGGACAAAAACAACAACAAAAAAGGTCGCCAGAAATGCGTACTAGAAAATATAGGCGCGTGGGAATTGTCGAGCACCCGGTTTTAAGTAGGGGGAGAATCATGCATGTGCCAGTCGCAAAACAAATGCCCAAGGACACGATATATATATTTAGTGTACTAGACTACAAGATGTATATGTATATATATATATATACAGTATGAAAGAAGGGATTACACCCCCCACCTATTAAATTTCAAGAGCAAGCCAAGGAGACGAGAGAAAAAGAGACATGGGAAAGTAATGGACGGGGGCGTTATGCTCTATCCAACCTCAGTACAAATTTAACATCAACCAGGTTGGACACGATATATATATTTAGAGTACTAGACTGGAAGATGTGCATATATATAGTGAGAAAGAAGGGATTAAACCCCCCACCTATTAAATTTCAAGAGCAAGTCAAGGAGATGAGAGAAGAAGAGGCATGGGAAAGTCTACAAACGGGGGCGTTATTCGCTATCCAGCCTCAGTACAAATTCAACATCAACGAGGTTGGACTTATCACAAAACCTTGGACTTTCCACACGTTATAAACAACATTCGTCCTCCACTGACTGACATTGAAGAATATTTTCATCGAGTCTCCCTCGATATTTCAAGAGATTTTTATTTTAAAAAAAAATTTTTTTTTTTACGTTTCATGGCGGGGCAAAGAAATTTTGTAGCCATTGCTTTGACCTCTGAGTGACCTTGAAAAATTTTGAAAATTCGGATAATTGTTATTTTGACGAGTTTGAACGAGGCGACTTGGAAGGAAAATATATTTTTGGGATTCTCGTTGAATCTTCCGATTGAAAAAAAAGAATCATTTTGACCTCTGAGTGACCTTGAAAAATTCTGAAAATTGTTATTTTGACGAGTTTGAACGAGGCGACTTGGAAGGAAAATATATTTTTGGTATTCTCGTGGAATCTTCCGATTGAAAAAAAGGAATCACTTTGACCTCTGAGTGACCTTGAAAAATTGGAGAATCCGGAAAATTGATATTCTGTTAATTGAATTTTCTGAGTGAAAGAAAAGGGATTTTCTTTGACCTCTGAGTGACCTTCATATTCAAAATCTTCATTGGACAGTTTCTCATAAATTTTGAGCAACTAAAAACATCGGCAAAAATATTTCTCTTCTCGTTTTAACTTGGCTCGTGAATTTTTTTTTTTTACAAATTGTGCGACCTCTGAGGACTTTTGACCTTGACAATTTTCCTCCACTGTCAATATTGAGCAGAGAATCGTCGTAATAAATAATAAAAAATCATATTTTTTGGAAATGATCAAAATCGATAATCTTCGATCGTCAATTTATTATTTAGCTGGTGAAATAAATGTGGCGAAATTTATTTAAAAATAATTCATTAATTTCAACAAGATAAAGTATATTTTCGGTTCGATTAAAAATTCGGTTAGAAATTTTCGATCGCGGCAAATTGATCGTTTTAATTTGACCATGACTGTCCGAGAAATGGAACAGTAAAGAGAAGAAGAAGAAGAAAAAAACGAACTGATTATATTCGGTTCTCGAGGAATATCACCAGCAAAAAAAGCCATCGAAGAAAACTTAAAAAAAAAAAATATAAAAAAAAAACGCCTGGACCAGAAATTCACAGTTCATCAAGTGGCTCGGACAACTGTGAAGAAATATTTTTTTTCTCATCATCTGAAAGATTTACGACTCGGGGTGGAACAAATTTTATATTTCATCAAATCCACAAAAAAATTTCAAAGACAAGAAAAATCGTTAAAAAAATTTTCAAAGCCTCAAACATTTAAGAAATAATAAATTACAAAAATTAAACAACGAATTATTCAATTTTCTCAGAATTATTAATTGCAGCATTTTACTGTAAAAAAAAAAAGCTTTAAAAATTTCCAATACGTTCCCCGTCGTCAAAAAAAAAAAAATGAAGAAATAAAAAAAAAAGTAAGAATTAATGATTTTTTTAAATTCAATTTTATATTTTTTTAAAATTTTATTTATGTGTTTTTTTGTTTTGTTTTTAATTTTAAACAGCATAAATTTAATTCAGTCCAATGGAAGTTCATCTCGAGGAGAGAGAAACATCTGGGGATTGCCGAGTCACGTGTGCCAGATGCAAATAATCGGTGAGTCTTGAATTCTGTAAATTTCGCAATAAGGAACGCCGATAACGATCGAAACGGTAAATCGCGGAGCCTCGTCCTCTGCCTCTCCTCGTTCTCTGTTTACAAACAGAGATTTTTTTTTCTTTTTTTTTTTTATCTCGAGCTTCGTGATCGCGAGACATAAATTAGGCAAAAGGCTTCGAGTCAGGCAAAAAAAAATGATTATCCGGATTTGACTAATTAATTATACCGTCAACCGTACAAAAAACAGAAGTTAAAATATTTCACGAGTGTCGTTGACACGCTCGTTTTAATTTTAATAAATTAAAATATTCTTCACGCTCGAGCAATATATATTTAGTTTTGAGTCAAAATTCTCCGTGTCACTGTAAATTTTTATAGACTCGTCAAAATCGACTAAATAATTGAAAAATTCTTTAGAATTTTTTTTTTAATATTCTAAAGAGACGAGAAAACGAATTAAAATTCCCAGTACATAGGTGGCAACTCAAAATTATTATTTTACAATTTTCGTGGTGCGTTACGAATTTTTAAATTTTCAACGGATAACCGGAAATCCATAATTCACATGGATTACTCGTGAGAATCTTTTTTTTTTATTTATTTTTTTTAATTTTAATTCTTGAAAGGAAGAATTGGAGATTTTTTTTTTACTAAAGAATTATTTCTTGTGAATTTTTCCAAAGCGTTAAAAGTTACAGTATTTTTAATGGGACACCGGAAGTCCATAAAGGCCATGGATAATTTTTTAGACATTTTATTATTATTATTATTATTATTTTTTTCATATAAAATAATAATAAAATTAAGGAAAATATAATATAATAATAAAATTAGGGAAAATAATGATTTGTGATTTGCGCTGGTCAATTAAAATTTGGGAGAAAAAAAAACGAAAGAAATTACGACTCCATATAAGTGTCGATGGAACAAAACAAAACGTGTGTGACGTGCAAAGAGCAGCTTTGGAACTGATAGTTTACCTTAGGGAAGGTGGGGGGGGGGGGGGGGGGGGCGAAGATTTGCTTCGTACTGACTTATTCATGAAGTTCGTTTGATCGCAACGCCCACCGATTACCATAGACGATGGTCTTTCTTCGCCTCGGGGCAGCGTACATTATGGTCCCCTTTTGTGGGGTGGAAAGAAAAACTACTGGGAGTGTCAAAGCACGAGTTTGTACAGTTGAATGGAATAAAAATTAATAATCAATTGTAAAAACATGATCGTATAAATTATTCAAATTTGATTATAAAATTAATAAATTTTTAATAAATAATAATTTAATTAAATATAATAGGTGGCTAAAAAAATTAAATATTAACGACAAATTCAATAGTCATTCAATTGGTTATACAAAATTCAATTATAAATTGTAGAAATCGAATCGATCCTCAAACTCAATAGTAGTTTAATCAAATAAATTCAATTAAATTGAATTCAATTGATATCATATTCTCACTCAATAGTAATTGAGAGAAAGAGAAGTCAAGATTAGGAGCATTTGGTAGGTGACAAATTGCCTTCGATAATAATTTAAATAATACACAGTAATATTCTGTGACTATTAATTTAAATAAATTGTCAATAGTAAGTTGAAAAAATCGGATAATATTACTGCTACTATGAATAGTATGAATAGCTTGAATATCGCCGGGGTAATGCGGGTCAGTTAAGACGAATTTTATATACTCTGAATCCTGTTACTAATTTATATATACGCGTATATATATATATATATATCGCTCGTGAATACGCTTCACCGAGTCGAAACGCGATACTCCATCACACCATTACTATATATATGTCAAGAATCTCGCTCGTATGAAAAGACAGAGAGTAAAAATTAATAAATCTGAGTAAAATTGAATATCGCTGGGGTAATGCGGGTCAGTTAAGACGAATTTTATATCCTCACTTTGAATTCCTGTTACAAAATTATCTATACGCGTATATATATATATTAGCTCGTGAATACGCTTCACCGAGTCGAAACGTAATACCCCATCCCTATATATATATATATATACATATATATACATATCAAGTATCTCGCTCGTATGTAAAGGCAGAGAGTAAAAATATGTGTTCATTGGCATCGCTTCATATGTGTCGACGACGATGTTACTCGATGTCCCATCAACGGGAATATTTCCTGCTCTTCGAGCGCAAACACCGTTACCATCAACGACTCTATATATATATATATATATATATATACAAAAACGCGATTAGACTACGGAGGTATTTTCTGAACATCATTCGAGAATTTGTGAAAAAAAATTAAGAAACACAACACGTTGAAAAATCTTTTGTGCGAATCCCGACTGAAATTATCATCATAATTACTCATAATATATATATATATATATATATATATATATATATATATATATATATATATATTGCTTGACACAAAATATTTACTGCGTGCCGAGTCTTTGACTCTGAGATAATCGTTGAATGAAAAATTTATCATATTTTTTCGCTACTTTATTTTTTCACGAGTCCTGTTGCTTTTTTTTTTTTTTTTTTTTTTTTTCATTACAATGCAATGCCTCGTTAGGCTCTTGGAGAGTTCCGGGACACTTTATCGTGTCTATATATCAGCATATCTCGCACTTGTGACGTTGTCGTACAGCATTTTTTTTTCATCTCATAATTGTCGAGCAACGGAATTTTTTTTTTCATCAACGTAGCTCGAATTTAAAACGCATGAAATAAAATGAGGAAAATTATAATTAAAGGAGAGATATTAGAGTTTCTGGGCTGCAGTATGATAAAATCTGCCCGAATCATTCTGGCATTTTGCATAGCTGTAGATGATTGTTTCTTTTGTTTGTTTTTGTTCCTGGTACTTTTTTTTTTTCATGCGATAAAGCGCACCGATACCGCAATAGTCACATCAACAGCCCAGCTGTCTGATTGTTTCTTTTGTTTTTTTTTGCTCCTGGTATTTTTTTTTACATGGTACTTTTTTTTTTTTATACGCGATAAAACGCACCGATACCGCAATAGTCACATCAACAGTCCAGCTGTCTGATTATTTCTTTTGTTGGTTTTTGCTCCTGGTATTTTTATTTTACATGGTACTTTTTTTTTTTTATACGCGATAAAACGCACCGATACCGCAATAGTCACATCAACAGCCCAGCTGTCTGATTATTTCTTTTGTTGGTTGTTGCTCCTGGTATTTTTTTTTTTACATGGTACTTTTTTTTTTTTATACGCGATAAAACGCACCGATACCGCAATAGTCACATCAACAGCCCAGCTGTCTGATTGTTTCATTTTTTTTTTTTGCTCCTGGTATTTTTTTTTTACATGGTACTTTTTTTTTTATACGCGATAAAACGCACCGATACCGCAATAGTCACATCAACAGCCCAGCTGTCTGATTGCTTCTTTTGTTGGTTTTTGCTCCTGGTATTTTTTATTTTTACATGGTAATTTTTTTCCTATGAGGAAAATCACGCTTACTACTCTTACAGGTTTACAGTTGTTCTCTGTAAGCCTTTTTACGAGACTTTGGGGTAATGCGGGTCAGTTAAAATATTCGTATATTTTTGACGCAAATAATTTCTTTCTCTCTGACGAACAGGATTCAAGGTGGAGAGGCAAAAGAATACTTTTATATATACATATATATACATATAGCTATACTTTATTATATTATCTGACTTTGGCTAATGGCCTCACTTATTATTCCTCTCGTGGCCCATTATGTGCTGTAACCAGTGACATCCTTTTTCTTTTCTTCCTTTTTTTTTTCTCCATTTTTGGCCGTGTAATATGCTCGGATAATCAAATTCCTTCGATCCGTGAACGAGCTCACAATCCCGAGAGATTCTTGGGATAACATACAAGATGCATTTTTAAATTCCTTGGATCCGTGAACGAGCACACAATCCCGAGAGATTCTTCTTCGGATAACATATAAGATGCATTTTCAGAACAATTCGTTCTTTACATGTAATCAACTTCTCAGTATTTTACTTATAAATAAACAAATATGGTTTTGTTCGAGATTCAGCGATTCTTGATTCTTATTCAAGATTCGAATCAAATGTAATTATTTTCCATCTCTTTACATCTATTTATGCGATTTAAGGTGGGGGGTCGATGGGGAAAATCACGCTTACTACTCTTACAGCTGTTCTCTATAAACCTTTGGGGTAATTCGGGTCAGTTGAATATTTTTGCCGCAAATTATTATTTTTTTTTTCACAAAGAAGCGAAAAAATTCTTAAAGCTTTTCACATTATTAAAAAAATTCAACAACAATAGTTTTGTTTTGAATTTTTTTTTTTTAATTTTTTATTGCTGTTTTTTTTATTTTCAAAATTATACGTTGTCGATTTTCTTTGCTCGAATTTATATGTCCATGTATTCGTGTCTGGAAATTGATAGTTTCTGATTGCCTCGAGATATATTATATATTTTAGAGGCTCTACAGGTGTTTGCAAGCGAGGGAGGAAATCTCGTCTAAGAGGAAAATCATTAATATTATATATATATATATATATATATATATATATATATATATATATAGTATTAATGATTTTATATATATATATATATAATATTAATGATTTTATACATATATATATATAATATTAATGATTTTATACATATATATGTACAGAGAGATAGGTGGGGGGAGATAGGGGGGGGGAGATATCTCTAGAGGAGGAGCATATATATACATACATATATATATATGCTCTTTTGTATGCAACATACACATTAATTTATCGAAGATTTCACAGCATCCCCGAGTTTGCGGTTAACCGAGATTTTTTTCAATCTTCCTTTTTTTTATCTCTCTCTCTCGTTCTAGGATCATTAACGTTCAGCTGTGAGATGTTTACGTATATAAAACGAGAACGAAGTTCCTAACGGTACGCAGCTCACGATCTTTTGCCTCATGTTAAAATTTCTCTCTCGATTCTACGCAATCAAATTCAAAGTTTTTTATAAATCCCAACAATATTCAATCTTAGTAAATTTTTTAATTAATTACGTATACTCGTACAGTCATATCTCTCTTAACTTTAATACTTAAACTTTACCTTTAAGTTTAATATTAAATTAAATTTAATAATAAATTTAATATTAAATTTAATTTAATAATAAATTTAATATTAAATTTAATTTAATTAAATTTAATATTTAATTTAATTTAATTTAATTTAATATTTAATTTAATTAAATTTAATATTTAATTTAATTTAATTTAATTTAATATTTAATTTAATTTAATTTATACTAAATTTTTAATTAATTACGTATAGTATACTCCTACAGTCATATCTCTCTTAACTGCAACATATGAGAAAAAAAAAAAGTTAATTGAACCGAATAAAATTGAATATAAATAAAATTTCATTGTATCATATATAAATATTCGATTTAATTCCTTCAGTTTTTACTGCAAATACAAAAGTTAATCTAACTTTTATACGTAAAATCGTTCAGATTTAATTGACAAAAAAAATTAATCATATTCTAAACAAAATTATATTATCAAATAATATATATATATTTTTTTAAATCATAATTAAAATCAACCAAAATATTATTGGATAAAAATTATTATTATTTATTACTGATTCAAAAATCAATGAAAATTTATTAATTTTTATCTTCCGTACAATTTTTCATCCCCTCATTATAATAAATCATTCTTGTCCCCTCGGTAATAAAAATTCCTCGTAAACAATTTTCACTATGTAGGTCACGAAAAAAAAAGAAAAAAAAATATCTCTATAGGTATAGAAAAAAATGTGGTACACTTCATGATAAATTCTTCATCAGACCGAATCGACACGAAGCGTTGGCTCTACTGCCTCTTGCTCTCGTCCCTTATCCCAGCCTACGACAACTAAAAATCAACTAAACGTCTTCCTACACTGGTTCAAGGTGCTTCCTCTTCAGCCAGTCTTTTTTTTTTTCAATTATTATTTTTTCTTTTTCACCCCCCCCCCCCCCCCTCACCGTCCCCCCTTCCGGTGAATGGAGTATAATTTCATCTCTCTCTCTTCCCGTATCTCAGGCACTGAGACTCATGGGTCAAAGCCAAAGTCTACAATATATATATATATATATATATATATATATATATATATATATATATATATATATATATATACATATACATATATATACACATATATACATATATACATACATACATATATACATATATACATATATACATATATACATATATACATATATACATATATACATATATATACATATATATATATATATATATATATATATATATATATATATATATATATATATATATATATATATATATATATATATAGCAATGTAAAGATCACTTTGCATAAACGAAGGTCATTCAACCCGTTGAGGTTCTCGTAGCTTCGTCCATCGTCATCGTTCCATGGATTCTCTTGTATGTTGTCCATAGAGTGACCAGAGAGACGCCCTCTATGTGTATATATGTGGGGCTCAATTTTTTCCCCTGTATTTGTGTGTTGTTCTCCTCTCCTCTCTCTCTGTCTCTCTCTCGTTCTGTATCTCTCTCTCTCTCTCTCTCGTTCTGTATCTCTCTCTCTCTCTCTCTCTCTCTCTCGTTCTATATCTCTCTCTCTCTCTCTCTCTCGTTCTTTATCTCTCTCATAACATGAGTAACGGGGTTTTGGAGACTCGGACCTCTCCTCGTGTGGAGTTGCGTTTTACGAAAGAACGCGTGTATTTTATATATATATATATACATCGAAAAGAGTGGTGGCGACCAAGAAACGAGCCTGACGCTCAGTCAGCCGTGCAGTCGAAAGATCGTCCTCTTCTGCATTGGCCAGTTTCGTCTTCTTACCTGTCTTGTAACATTGCTTGGTTGGTTTTACACGACATCGACCACGCAACCAAACACCCTCGCACTCGGTTTATAAATTTTCAGAGACTCGCGCGCGCGCGCGCTCCTTAACAATTTTTTCAAATCCCCGCAAATAGCAAATTTTTTTTTTTTTTTTCCCCTCGTTTAAATATATATATATTTTTTCAAAAGCAAAAATCGCCATTAAAAGTAATAAAAAAAAATTTCAATTTATCTAATTTATTTTGTAGCTTGTTTGTAAATTTTTTCATTCTTTTTTTCCCCCCTCCTAAAATCGAGTGTAACAAAAGTGTGTGAATGTCGCGATAAAAGGGCTCGTGGATCAATTATTTAAGGGGTAAGTTTCACCGAGCTGCGATCGTATACAATTTGCAATTTTTCGTTAATAATTAAATAGTGATCGAGAACAAAAAAAAACGGTTTTGTGCAATGTAAATTGTATTGATATTCAATATTTTTCATTAGAATATATATATTTTTTTTTTTACAATCAATAATTTATTATTTATTTATTTATTTGAAAAATTGCTTTAAACATTTTTAAAAATTATTAGTAAAAAAAATGGTTTTATGCAATATAAATTATTGATATTCAATATTTTTCATTAGAATATTTTTTTTTTTTTTTTACAATCAATAATTTATTATTTATTTATTTATTTCAAAAATTGCTTTAAACATTTTTAAAAATTATTAGTAAAAAAAATGGTTTTATGCAATGTAAATTATTGATATTCAATATTTTTCATTAGAATATATTTTTTTTTTTTACAATCAATAATCTATTATTTATTTATTTATTTGAAAAATTGCTTTAAACATTTTTTTTTTAATTATTCTAGATCTGTTATGGAATTATAGAATTATTTTCTACCACCCCCCCCCCCCTCCCATGTATATTTAAGTACGTAACGAACAAAGCGAGATCGTAATTAAATTTCGCAAAATTGACCAGCGTATAAAAATTTTAATACGAGCAAGTTCGCCCTGTGCGTATAATATATCGAATAGGTACATGGTGATTACAATGTATATCGAGTGCACTCTCTGAGCTATAATCCCACGAAAGGCTTAAAATATAAAATGGCGTATGTAGTGTGCATGCACCCTGTTTATACGCCCTTTTGGCTTTAGGCCATTGATATATATATATATATATATTCAGTCCCTATTTATTTATATGGTAATATATATAAATAGGGACTGAACGGGCGGCAAACGCGAAATTAGCAATTCAAAAATTTATTACCCTTGAAGAATCTGTTCCGCTTGTGATCGACGTTCCGGAAACGCACCCTGTAAAAAGAGTGCGATGCACATCGATCGCCTTTTGCCTATGGAATAATAATCGACTTGGATTCCTCAATGTTACAGTTGAAGATTTATCAATTGACAGTTATATATGGGACATTTCAGGGTCAAATTAACGGAGTCTTTGGCAATTTAATTTTTTTTCTTTTTTTCCTCTAAATTTTCGTGATACTTTTTTGTTTTTTTTTTATTTTTAATTTTCTATTTTAATTTTCTATATAATTATTTTTTTGCCAATTTAATTGTTTCTTTGTTTTATTATGTTGGAAGAAAAAAAAATGGGCGTGCTCGTTATTAACGAATTTTTGAAATACTTTTTTTTACCATCTGATGAATTACGAAGTATTTTTTTTTTCAAAATTTTCATTTCTTTTTTTCCTCTAAATTTTCGTGGTATTTTTTTGTTTTTTTTAATTTTTAATTGTTAAGTATATATATATATATATATATATATATATATATATATATATATGTGTGTGTATGGGCAGGTGAAAAATTCGTTCGAAAAAATAATTTATTTAAATCGAGCGAAATTTATCGAGTGGAAATAAAAATGATTATATTCAAATATATAGGAAAAAAATTATTTATACCCGGAAGTGATAAAATTTCACACATAAATAATATATATCATAATTTAAAAATTGCTTCTCAATTTATTTTTTTATTTCAATATTTCACGCCTATATTATACTTGAACAGGAAATAAAAAAAAAAAAAATTACTGCACGTAATTTTTTTTATTACTTTATTTCTCGATGACGCATTTATATATCGAATAATAAATTCTCGCGTCTGCTCGGCATAACCGGAAGCACGAAAATCTCTCGTCGAGAATACATGAGAAATTTTTTACGATCGATGTATGTATATTCGAGAATCGTGCGATGAATAATAAACGAGTCTAGCAAAGATTTAAAAAAATAAAAAAACAAAATCAATATCGATCGATTGGTCGCTAAAAAAATAGATCGAAGGATCTCAAGATATCTGGTTGCAGATAATATTATAGTCGTGGAAGTCGTAAGACTGACACAGTTATAGCAACATTCCAGAAACACCCACTCGTTCAATTCAACGAACATGAAAAAATAAAAAATAAAATATATATACATATATATGTATATATAGATAAATTAATGGCTTAAAATTGAAAGGGCGTATCCAGTATGTATAAGCATAGCCCATGTGCCTTTTTTCGTGTTAGATCATTGATATACAAAGCGTAAGAAATATACATACCAATGGTTACCGTTATCGTCGTCTCTCTCTCTCTCTCTTTCTCTCTCGAAGGAGGAGGAGGAGGATGAGGAACTCGAAAGTGAAGAGGGAAAATGCAACGGTAAAAAAAAAAAATTATTGACTAGGAAAAATTAAATTTTCTTGAAATAATTAACGAATGAATATTTTTTTTTATTTAAAATAATTATTAATTATTAAATTTTAGCAATTAAAATAAAAAATGAATTATTCGAGGACGAGGATAATTTTAAAAAAATATAGAATTTTTTTTTTTTTAAATCAGATTGAAGGTTTTCGAGCCTAAAAATTTTCCCATCGCACTGGGTACACAAAATTTTATATTTTCATTCGAGAAAAACAATTCGTGAGAGACGATCGGATTTGCGCGACAATCGAATACGAACGATCACGTGGCCTCGGTCTGTTAAATCGACGATAAAGGATTCGAATCATGTTGCTTCTTCGATTACCCATACTGCCTCGATCGCGACAGACTTGCGTCACTTAAATCGATGTCATTTTTTTTTTTTTTTTTTTCATCGTTTGTGCATCGACAGTGCTGATGGTTTTTTTTTTTTTTTTCTTACTAATTTTATGGATTCGGAAAGTTTTTTTTTTTTTTTCTTGCGCAAAGATAAAAAAATTTCTTCAATGGCCAATTTATGTTCGAGTTAACACGATTCAAGTATTATTTTTTTTTTTTGAGCAACGTAAAAAAAAAAAATCTCTCGCACTCATTTTTAATAATCATTTTATTCTCGTACAGCAGATTTTTGACTGATTTGCAAATTATTATTATTATTTTTTACGAAATTTAAAAATTCATCATAGCAGAATATTTTAACGAATATGTTATCCGAGTGTGGAAATAAAATATGGTCTTGGCACCATTAGATTTCACGCTGTGCAAACGCTTTTTGCGAGCAATAAATTTTTATATAATTTTTTTTTTTTTCCTTTCATTTATTTATTTTTTTCATATTTTTGTCAGATCTTGCGAAATATTTTTGACCCATATTTAAATTATCTTGGTTGAACGGAGCTGGCAATAAATTTTTTTATTATTCTTTGAAGAATTCTGATATGAATTTGAGATAAAAAAAAATAAAAAAAAAATTGAGGGTCGAAAAAATTGCTCACGAGATCAATTCTCGTTTTTTTTTTGTTTCAGTATAAAAATGCGATTCAAGTTGTTCAGTGGCTTGTCGATCCTGCTACTTGTGGGATTTAGCCATGCCAGGCCCTCGAAACTTGGTAAGTTTGAATTTATTTATTTATTTATTTCCAAAATTATTAAATTGAATAATTTTTTAATCAACTTGGAAAAAAAATTATTCAACTCTAAATTGTCTCGAAATATTAATTGAGAATATATATATATATATATATATATGTATTATAAAAAATTATTTCAAGTTCAAGTTAAATATATATATATTTAACTTGAACTTGAAATATTTTTTTTTTAATTCAAACCTCGCATAAGGTGAATAAAAATTAGAAGAATTTTTTTCAATCCTTACTGAGAGTTTCACGTATATATAGTTAGTCAAGCATAAAATGACTTATGAAATAAAAAAAAATCCAATAATGGCGAAAGTAGGCTGGAAATTATTACGAACGTCTCGTCTATAGTTAATATAAAAATGGGCGTTTTATTGGTAATCGGAATTTTTTTTAAAAGTCCACCAATCAATTCTTCACAGTTTCTACCCCAGTCGAGAAAGTTATTGTGGAATAAAATAATATCAGGTTTTTGCAATAACGTTTCACATCGATAATTAATTCCTCGTAATTTTGTCGTTGCATGAAAAAAAAAAAAAAAGTAATATTACCAAGTAAAAAAATTGCACATATGATTTTTTTTTCATATTTCAGCAAGTCCGGAAGTAATCGAGGAAATAGTGGAAAAGAAATCGTCAAAAGTCGTCGTGGATGATTCATCATCATGGCGACCATTCGAGCCGAGAAACTCGTCGGTCGTGAAAACCGATAGCAGGTACAGAGGACGGATGGAAAATAATAGAGAATATAAGGAAAATTCTTATTATCGAAGTAGCTTCTCACCTGGTATTTTAAATAGTTTTAAAACCGACGAAAATTTTCGTTTACCAAATGATTGGCAATTATTTGGATTGTCAAAAAAAAGAAAATCAAATATTACGAAAGAATCGAACGAATTTGAAAAATTGATCGAGGCAATAAAAAAGATTCAATTATCTTCACGAGTAATAAAAAATTCAACGATCCTTGATGATGGTAATAAAAATAAAAATTTTACTCGCAATGATCAAAAGGGAAAAGTAAAAAAATTATATTCATCCTCGATGGAACAATCGAACAGTTCAAATATTCTTCATGAGGATAAAAATTCAAACGATATGATAAAAAAAATTGAAAAAAAAAATCGACGAAATTCAATTATTGAAAAAAATCGTATAATTTTAAAATCTCATAATAATAATTCATTGAGAGATCAGACAAATTTACGACCGATTAATCTTGAAATTTTAAACGAACGTGACAATGCGAGACACGAATTAAAAAATTGGCCCAATGAGGCAATTCAGGATGTTCATGATTTATTAAATTATGACAAGTACACTTCGAGCATTGAAAAAATTTCACACGAAAAACCCTCACAAAATTATGGCGATGCGCCAATTTATAATATTACGAAAAAGAAGAGAAAAAAAAAGCCTGGAAATCAAAATTTTAGACCTGAAATTATAAAAAATCAATCAAAAAATTCTTCTCTTTCAAATTATAGCAATAACGATAAGAACAGCAATAATAATGAAAAATTTCCAACGAACCCTCAAACTTTCGATTCTAATTCCACTTACAATCGAGAACCTCTGATGCAGCCAAATGTTCAGGAAATAATTCAATGGCTTCAAATTGCACCTTTTTCCACAGTACAAAATCAGAGTCCATTACCAGGCGATATTTCACCTGAAAAATATTCCACAAATTCATTTCATCATAATTATGAAGATTTTAGTAATTCAATACCTGTGACATCGACTTATTTTGAGCCTGAAAATAATTATTCGGACACTTCTGGATCTACTCAGAGTCACGTTGACGAAATTCCAACTGGAATTAATTATTATCATGAAGTTTCGACCCAAAATTCAAATTATAATCATGAGAAGCCGTTGGAAAATTTTTATCAGCAGTCAGAAAATAATAATCACGAGTCACCAAAAGATGATCCTTACCACCAATTTTCTACTGAAAATTCTCATCCAGATTTTCAAGTTCCAATCTTGGAAAATCCAAAGTATCCAGAAAACGAAGGAATTCGTCCAATTGAAAATGTGAGCGTTCCATCATCAGTGGTGACGCTGCTGACTGAATTAGCCAACAACAAGCCAAATCCTCAAAAATGGCAAATTTTTCGTCCATCTTCAGAAATAACTCAAAACACGATAGTTCACATATTGAATTCAGGCTCGAAGCGACCAAATGTGACTGCGGACGAGATGAAATTGACTGAAATAGAAAAACCTTCTGGAATTTTGGAGAGCAACGATAGTGGATCTGCAACACCACCAAATCTTCATATAACGTTCATGAGCGAGGAAATGGAGAATGTAGAAAAGCCAAATTCAGAAATTCCTAAAATTCCTAATAAAAATTGTCCAACGATAATGATTAATTCTATAACTCGTGTGAATAACACAATTGAGAGTAAAGAGGGTTGTAGTGATTTGAGCATTGTGATAAATTCTCAAGTGTTGAGCACAAATGTCTTCAAAAGGCCTGGAAGTTTATCGCAATCGAATGAAAATCCTCAGGATAAATACAGCGATGGTTTACCTTCCGGAAGTCACCAAGAGAATTCAAATGAAAATTCAGACAGACCTCAAAATTATTACGCCACATCAGAAAGTAATTTTAATTCAGATGAAAAAAATCCAGAGGGAAATAATTCATTTAACGATGAGACTGTTAAAGAGGATGACGAGGGAAGTTTTACATCGACCTCTCAAGCTATATCTGAGATTTTTATCTCAACTGGAGAACCCCAGGAGGAAACTTTTGATGCACTTGGTGGATCAGATCCTGGCGAAGCTTCCTCAGGACTTGAGCCAGTTGGTGAATCTTCGATAAGTGGAAATAGACCAGAAATCATTCCAGCTTCTTTGGCAGATCCTGGAATTCCTGTTGGTCAAGCTATTGGTGGTTCCTCGTCATCTATTGGCCAACTTCCGGCTCTTCCAGGCCTTGGAAATGTTGCTGGATCGATTCCAGGCTTGTCCGGAGTTCTCGGTGGTTCTGGAAATTTGGCAAATTCTCCAGGCACAGCTTTGGCAACAGTTGATGATGACGATGACGATGATGATGACGATGATGATGATTTTGATATGAATCCTTTGGATCTTATGGAATCGATGGGTTCCATTTTTACTTATTTTACATTTTTAAATCCCCTTAATTATAGCTTATTCAGCATGGCTGCTGCCCCATTTGCTGCAATGGCTGCTGGGCTTATTGGAGTTGCTGCAATTTTTTTTCCATGGGCATTGCCAGGGGTTTTAGATTTTGGTCGATCAGCTGACAAAATTACCATTAAATTCACACCGAGCCTCGATGAGATTGTCAGACAATCGATGCACAATTACAGAAATTGGCACGAGTGGAAGAGCAAAAGAAAGAAGAGAAAGAGATGAGCTCTGAAATTATACGAGAAGAGCTGATGAATTTTTTCAATTTTTTTTTCTTTCCTTTTTTTTTTGCCTCATGGAAAATTTAGAATAATTGATCGTCATGACGTTTATTTGAAACTTCTTTGCAGCGATTCTGATTTCGATCGATTTTTTTTTCCTCGATGGTTCGATTGATTGAAAAATTTGAAAGAAAAATTATCCAAAATGCCTAAATAAAATTTTTGATTAAATAGCATGTAATATCGATAGTTTGTAATTTTATTTATTTTTGTATTCCATTGTTGCTGAAGCATCGACTGTAGAAATTTATATTTATTATTTTGTAGATAATTTACATAAATATTTCTTTTATTTTAATCCAACCACCGACTTTAATCCATCAAATTTCAATATTTCAGGGCATTACAAATGCTAATGATTTTCTTCTTTTGTTGTAACGATAATAAATCATTAGAAATTACAAGTCTTTTCATTTACTAGATCATAATTTTTTTTTTTTCGTAATATTAAAAGAAAAAGAAAAGAATTCGGTGAGTATATCCAATCCACTTGGACGTTGCGTAAATTAATTAAAAAAAAAAGATAAATCGTTAATAAATCAAATTTAAATTGCCTTTGTAAATAATAAAATCTTTTTTACAGAAATGAACCAGACAGCGTTAAACGAAAAACAAAAGATCTTCAGTATATGGATCAATCACTGAGGACTGTGGCGACACAATTGCTCAACGTGACAAATCCCAATGAGTCAATAGAAACTCGTGTTAATCACAAAAATGTAAAAATCGAGATGAAGCCAACGAAAATTTTACTCGTCGAGAAGAGAAAGAGCGAAAATTCTGATAATAAAAATTTGGCGAGTAAGGAAAAGAGCGATATGGAATTGGTTCGTGAGATAAATTCTGAGATGAGCTCGCTTGGTTCGATGGGTGTGAATTTTGGTCGACCTGTAAATTCAAAATTTGGCTATCTCGAGTCGAGTCATCCAGGTCAAGCTATGGCAATGACAGAGGAAGAATTGGAACGTGAATTGATGGCGAGTAGCTCAACGAGACTTATCACAGCGCACAAAAATCATCCAACAACAACAGGTGGAATTTCAACGTGGATACTTTTAAATAATCCACCAACAACAACAACAACAACAACCGGCAAACCATCATCAATTGATGTAGAAAAAAATAATGAAAAGGAGGTCAAAGTTGAAATTAATTTGCAGCAGGCAAAATTAACGACACCGGTGAAAATTTTCGAGACAAAAACTGCGACGACGTTGGAAAAAATTGCTTCACCACAATTTACCAGCCCTATGGAGAGAATTACAACCCTTACGAAAAATACAACTCCGAGTTTGAAAAAAACTACGACAGGCACAACGCAGAGCATGACGGAAAAACCTTTGAAAATTAATCAAACAACCTTGAAAATGGAAAAAATAAAAGTAACACAAACGACACCATTTCCGAAGATTTTAACATCTGGTTCGAGCACGACAATAAAGCAAGAAAATTCAATCACAACACCTAAAAGTACAATAACGACGAATAAAATTGGAAATTCCAATCGTTCGACTGTCAGGCCCAAAACAACGAGCCCAAAATTCACAAATGTCACAGCCAAGCCAATTACAACGAAACAAACAAAACCAACGAGAAAAATTTCGACAAAATCTCCGATGGAAAGTACGAAAAATCCGAGTACATCAAAAATTGAGAAGGTGACCTTCAGGCCAGTTCATATGATAACGACACCAAAAAGTAATATCGTTGAAAGGCCAATTTTCGTGACTAAAGTCAAAAGTTCATTCAGCTTGGATTCACCAAGCTCGAAAACATCGAATTTATCAATCAATAATACAGCAAAGAATGAGGAAACAAAATTAAATTCTTCGGATAACAAACTCGTTGGAGTTTCAATGAAAATAAAAAAATCCCCAATAAAAACAAACAACGTGCTTAAAGTGCAATTAAAAAAACCTACAGACTCAGAACCGACGAGGATTATTGAGATCTCGAGCACAGAAGTCAATGAGCCAATATTAAAAATTGAGGAAAAATCAAAGCTCAAGAGTAATTTGACGAAAGATGATGACGATTCAATGATTCTCGATGATTCACTGATCGATTTGAAATTCGATTTTAATCCAGAATTGACGAGAATTGACGTGGAAAGATTACCAGTGACAATACGAACCACGACAACAAAAAGGCCCCACAAGCAGAGAAAGAAGACTAAATTACGCAGAAGAAAACCAACGACAGTGGCGCCTGTGGCAATTTTGCCAACTACCACACTCTCAACTACCCAGAATCCCTCAACAATTTTTTCAACTTCTGAGAATATTGATGAGTCTGTCACGGAGATTGGAATAGTCGATAATTCCATTCAAGAATCAAAAATTGTTGCCGAATCGAAGGTGACCACTGGCAGTTTGGACAATAATACGAAAAATAAAAAGAAACAGGTTCAAAAACCAATTGGAACGCAAATTTATAATTTCTTGTCGCGAGAGGTTATACCAAGTTTTGGGGTTATGTCTTTGGTCGGTTTGGGCCTTGGATTGGCATCATATTTTTTGTATCCATTCAGTGGTACGATAGCACGAAGAAATTACATTGTTGAGCCAAATTACAAATACAATATGGACGAGTACGGTGGTAATTATGGACAAAATGAGGAGGAAGTATTTTCAAAAGTTCTTCAAGGTATGACAAATCAGGATGGAAAATATGGTGGCATAAAAGATTACGAGAACAATTATTATCGTTATCAGCAGCATTCCTACGATGGTCCTTACACCGATGGCCATCATACGACGACAAAAAGAATAGCAGCAGCCGATCAATTGAAATATTCAACCGTATCAGCAGCGACGATCAATCATAATCGACCCCATGAAACGACAATTTACGATAATACCAAATACAAAAATACCGAATTCAAATATCCCGAAATATCTACAACGCCGAATTATTACGAGATGATAAAAAAGCCAGCAGGTTATCTTGTTAAAACTTTGGGCGATAGACAATTTGTCGTTGGCAATATACCGAAGGAGTACGCTTATGATGATAAAAATATGAAAAAATTATCAATCACAACGGAAAATTCAAGAACTAATATTGATGAAAATATTCAATTTGGTAATAATCCGGTAAATATTTCACCTTATGAACATGCCGAGGCATTTAAATCAAATGGAGATTACGATGATGAACTTCTTGAGATAACACCAAGTGCAGTTGCCGTTGAGCATGGTCCAAGATCATTGATCGACGACGCAGGAAAATTGAGAAGAAGAAGAAGAAAGAGAGATTCGGTGATTCAGTTGATACCGTCGAGAACGGAAATTGAGAAGGAGGAAGAGGAAATTGAGAAAGAGGAGCCACTGAGTAATGAAATTTTGGATATTATTGACTCGGTTATTCCAGCTGAGATGGATCACTCTGACAATGATAAGAAGATCATTAATTCAGAGATTAATCAAATTGAGAAAAAACACACGCTCGAAAAAAAAGCATCCGGTGATGAAATAACGAAAAATCAAATTGGAACGATGAGCGATGAGAAAAAAATCAAAAGCGAAATAACGACAACGGAAAAAATTCAAGTTACAGAAACATCGACGAGTCAGGCATCGACGACTGACAAAATAATTGACTCAACTTTGTTGAATTTAAATTCAACGAGTACAACTAGCACGAGTACAACTAGCACGAGTACGACCAGCGGCACGAGTACGACTATTCAGAGTTTAACGATAGATGAGATAAATGGACCATCGACAAAATCAAGCGGAAAACATCCGGAGAGCTCGAGCATCGAGTGGTTCGATCAAAAGACAACCGTCAAGCCTCATCACGAGGAGCAACCATTCAATATATTTAATTTTGTTAAAAAAATAGCCGAAGTTAAATTAAGGCTTGGCGTGGCCATTATGAAGCACGCCAGCGAGGGTTTCGCGAGGTATCTTGGTCACGTACAAAAACGCATCAATGGCGAAGAATGAAATACATCGTATAATTAATTATAATATTTTAAGGGAAAAAGAGAAGAAAACAAAAAATCATCTACATTGATTGAATTGCCAGTCTAATGATCATTTTAATCTCATAAGGAATAGTATAAAGGATCAAAATTTATTTTTAATTAACTTTATTACAAATGCATAATTATAGTACATTGTCAAATTTTTAACAGGTATATTTAACGTGTGGCAATTATTTTTCAAAATCTTTGACGACACTGTGTCCATTGTTTTTTTTTTTTTTTTTTTTTTTTTTTTTTTGGAAAATAGTTTATTCCGGACATAGATTTTGAAAGATTATGCTCGTAGCTCTCTTTTAATTATGGTCAGGAAATTTTGATGTTTTGTGATTGAAAAATCGTACTTGTTAACTTTTGGCTCTTTTAAAATAAATAATATATATATATATATTCTAAGCGATACAATACTATGTATAACATGTATTATGTAAATAAAAAATGTTCGTAATGATAAACGTATAAATCGGACATTTCATTTTTTTTTTAAAATCCAATTCAAACTTTTTTTCAATCAGTCTAAATAATTAACGTTTCATTAGCAATAAAACTCTAATATTTACGAGCAGCAGGTCTAACGGAGTGGGCGCGTTTAATCGTAATAAAAATAAATAAAAAATTAACAAAAGTAAATATTGACGTATTGAAAAACAAATAAATAAATAAATAAATTACAACAATCTATAAAATAAATATGTAAAAAAAAAATCAAAGCAGTAACGATATAGGCCTGTAACAAGGGGCACGCCGAATTTGCCGACCAAAGAACCGGAAGTTAAGAATTACATAACGATTTTTTATGTTAAAAAAATGGGTAATATTCGACGATAATATTATCGTTTCTTCTCGAGTCTCAATATTTTTCTCCTTAGCCCAAATTCTTGGAGATTTGTTGAAAAATCCTTTTTGTACTTTCCATTATTGATTAATTCATGGGAAATCGTTTTGGGCAATTTGGCCGATCGTTTTTTTCGTCCGAGCATCATCGGTATCATCATAGCCATCGTTGCCGGTAACATACCGGCCCCAACAGCTGCCAGTACAGCAGAATTTGACGGTCTGTTGTTGTTGCTACTTGCAACGATCGTGTTCCTGATCGGTCTCTTCTTCTTCCTCTTCAATGTTTCCGGTTTTATCGTAACAAGCTTGGTGGCCTCCTCGTATTCCTTTTGGCTCTGATCGACAGTCTTGAATGTTCTCTCGACTTCGAGAAGTCCACCGTGCGATGTTGTTGT
This sequence comes from Dyspetes luteomarginatus, assembly GCA_963669185.1. NCBI lineage: Eukaryota > Metazoa > Arthropoda > Insecta > Hymenoptera > Ichneumonidae > Dyspetes > Dyspetes luteomarginatus. The sequence goes on along the minus strand of OY769910.1, from coordinate 1,401,221 downwards.
GTTAGTGCCATTTACCGACGGTAGGACAGTCAAACGTACCTGAGACGGATCTCTCAATTATAATTTACACGAATTACTTTGTGCGAAATAAATAATTAAACAAAGAAGAGAGAAAAAAAAAACAAGAAAAAGCTTTTCTTTGTTTGTTTGCGTGTGACATCGAAGAAGGAAAGATGGTGTATGTATAGAGAAAAGCGTAGAAAATTCCCAGGTCGTCAACTCGGTCGATACAACAGATTTCACCGTAGAGATCGGTCAAGTTTTTGTTCGATTTTTTGTTTTTTGTTTGTTCTTAAATCCCTAGACCAACCTGGCGTTTCGAGGTCATCACTGCAATGGTCCCGTCATTTTCTTGCTTCGTCATTGGTGCCGGTAACGATGCGTTTGCTCGCAGGCTGAGACTTTTTTCTTCATTACCGTCAGTCGGTTCGATCTTGATCGATCTTTGACGCGATTTTGAGTAGCCATGATTGGTCGATAATAAAACCCACTGACCTTCACCACTCGATGGATGACTTGCCGGTGGATGATCTGGCGTGTATTGATAATGAGATAAATGCAGAGGTCGATTATGATGACTGTTTTGATAATCCATTTGATCGTTATTGGGTCTGACGAATAAATTTGTCGGTTTGTTATTATAATTTTCAAATTTCGAGGGATAATTATTTTGATTATTTGATGGCCAATCGTGATTTTCATTTTGATGATGATGATGATTTTTATCGTAATTTTCGATATTCTCGTATTTTTCTCTATCGTTGTAAGAATAAGTTGCTGGCTTTTTATTATTATTTAACGTTTGGGAATATTTGTCCCAATTGCTGCTTGGAAAATTTGAGGGTCTGTCGTCAGTTATGATGTCACTGCTTGGTCTGTAAGAGTCTGCCGATGGAAATTTTTCCCACGAGGATTGTGGCCTCTCAGGTGGCCATTTTTGGGCCTGATTTGAATTATCGTCAAAACGATCGTCAAAGTAAGATGGCCGAGTTGTGGCTTGAGGTCTCAAAGATGGCCGATCCGATTGATAATTGGGACGTTGAGGTTTTGGTGGTTCATTCCTGGAAATTAAATGATAAATATCGATCATTGCTCACAATTAAATTGACGATTCATTTTTATTAGAAATTTTTAAACTCTTGTTGCGATTTTTTTTAAACCAAAATGGTGGTTAAAATTTATCTTTAAATTTTGTATTTTAATTAAAAATGGCGATCAAAATTTTTTTTTATCGTATACGATAAAAATCGTTATGCTATTTTTTATTACTCCATTTTTTATTGGTAGGCAAAATATATGTTTTAATTTTTTTTATTGATTTTTGATTGTTGAAAATCGTAATGGCGTGAAAAATAAAAAAATAAAAAAAACAATCAACATAAGAATGAAATATTTTTCATTTCTCACCAGGGTTCGTTATTTATGTTTTATTTTTTTTTATTTTATTCTGTGAGGATAAAAAAAATTAAAAAATAATTTTCATTCATTGTTGAAAATCGTAATGGCGTAAAAAATTAAAAAAAAAAAAAAAAACAATCAACATAAGAATGAAATATTTTTCATTTCTCACCAGGGTTCGTTATTTATGTTTTATTTTTTTTTATTCCATTCTGTCAGGATAAAAAAAATTAAAAACAATTTTCATTGATTGTTGAAAATCGTAATGGCGTAAAAAATAAAAAATAAAAAAAACAATCAACATAAGAATGAAATATTTTTCATTTCTCACCAGGGTTCGTTATTTATGTTTTAATTTTTTTTTATTTATTCTGTGAGGATAAAAAAAATTAAAAAACTATTTTCATTGATTGTTGAAAATCGTAATGGCGTAAAAAATTAAAAAAAAAAAAAACTATCAACATAAGAATGAAATATTTTTCATTTCTCACCAGGGTTCGTTATTTATGTAAGCAGGTCGCGATGGAAACTCCGAAGTCCATGGTTTTCCACTGTTAGGCTTTTCCCAGACCTTCATTTCCGGCCATGGCCTTTGTGAGCTCGAACTCGCTTGCCATTTTGAAATTTTACTCTTTGACCATGGAATCGCCTCGAGGGTCACCCAACCATTGCGATCGTCGTTTGAATTTGGCCCATAATATTTATTTCTCTTTATCGTGTCGTTAAGCTCTTCCTGATTTAACTAAAAAAAAAGTTAAACAAATTTTTCGAATTTTTTTAAATGTAAATTTTTCGATTTTTTTTCGAAAAATCATGATGGACGAAAAAAAATATATTGGGCCTTGAATAAAATTTAAAAAATTGCATATTTTTTTTTCTTCCTTTTTGCCTTAAATTAAGTTGACTCGAGAATGAATTTTGTACGAATTTCCATCGTAATCAATTATTTTTTAAAATGACACGATTTTTTTTTGTTTTCTTATTTTTTTTTACTCATTCTCAAAAAATCAACGATAATTTTACCCTTCCAGTTAAATTGAATCGATTTTCAATATTTTCTCACGACCACAAAAATTCTAATAATAATAATAAAATTAATCCAAGGGCATTTTTTTAACTCTATAATATTTGGTGTATTTTATTGTGTCCCAAAGTAAAATAAATTCGTCGTTATAAATAATATTTCAGTATTGATAAATATTTATGAAAAAAATAAATTTCAAAAATAAACAAAAATTAATAAATAAATTAAAAAAATTAACTCACCTCCACAGATTCGAGAGTCGCATTGATAGAATTTTCCGTCGTTTTTTTCGTCTCATTTTTTTTCTCACTATTGACATTCGAGATTCCAACTCGATTATTATCGCCATTCAATTGTTGATAATTATTAGGTTTCTTGGCACGAAATGAAGAATTATAATTTCTCTCTGTGGTACTTTTTATTTTATTGGCATAATCATCGAGAAATTTATTTAATACGTTAGGGTCAAAGGTCGAACTTTCGACAAATGAATTACGACGTTCAAGATTTGCTTTGAGACTTTCGCGTATCATCGTCTGATCGTCAATGCGAAAGGTCGACCTAGTTTTCACGATCGGAGAAACAGGACGATTATTAATATTATCGCCATTTTCTCCATTCTCATTCCGATGATCGATAATCCTCGGTCCATCAAGACCAATAATTTTTCTCAATGGATTTGTCGAATTTATTGACACTTTTGCGTAATAACGAGTATCAGCCATTGACAATTTTATTGTTAAGCCGATTGTTATTAACAAAATCATTTTTTTTTTAAATGACTCCATCATCTGAAAAATTAATAAATCATTCATAATACTCGTTGAAACTTTTTTCAATAAAATTCAAAAATTTTATTCGTTAATTATTATTATTTATTATTATTTGCCATATAGATAATTAAATTATTTAAAAAAAAAATCTATTTCATTTTTCACATGTGTCATATATTATTATATAAAATATTAAAAAATGGCAAAAAATATTTTTCACACAATACTCGAAAAATATACTTTTTTTATTTTTTTTTTCACACAAAAAGCACTAATAAATAATCACTGACCGTCGTTAGTGAGGTGACAGAAGGAATTTCCGAATCCTCTGTCAATCACACATATATATATATATATATTTTTTTTTTATTCACGATCTGAAATAATCGACCGAATGATTTTTTGGTTTCTAGCGCGAGCGCCTGTTCACTGGAGCCACCGAATTTTATATCTATTTATTTATATTTTTATAATTATTTTTATATTTATTTATATATATAAATATATATATATACACATATACATATATTTATGTATATTTATTGTCAATCCTTTTCTTCCTTGATATTGTATACAAAAATGGCCTTAACTCTTCGAGACACGAGATAGCTCTGGGACTCGGTCTATGGCCTCGTTTGCTTTTAATCCAGGTCCCCACTTCGTTGGCCAAAGTGGTCCACATTTTCCGTCCCTCTCACGCTCTCCGGTATAAACTCAACCATCAATAGAGTATATGTATATACACACATATTTTTATTTATATATATATATATATATATATATATATATATATATATATATATATATTTATTTTTATATACATATATATATATTTATTTATTTATATATATATAGCAGCTTGGGAAAAACTCACTCTCTCAATCTTGCATTCCTCCTCATTTCTCGCCATTCACCGATATGGATCGTTTTTTTTTTTTATCAACGACGAATTTAAGGATTTTTTTTTAATTTTTTTTTTTTTTTAGATCATTCATCGCGTTTTTTTTTTGCTTCGTTACAAGTCTCAATTTTTAATGATTTTTAACTTTTGTGTGTGCATTAAGTACAAAAAGAAAAAAAAAAAAAATGGCAATTAACTTATTGATAAAATTTGTATTCAACTTTGACCCGTTAATTTTCTTTCTATTTTATTTTCACTATAAACTTAAAAGTTAAAAATAAAATTAATATTTCATCAAGTGACGAAAATAGAGCAGCAAAGCAGGAAAATAATTGCAATGTTGAAAAAAAAATTTCAAGAACGGTCCGCAATATTTTTTTTTTCCTGTTCAATTTTAATTTTCGTGCCGGCAACGACTTTATGGCGACGAGCCATGCAGTCACACTTCGTCACGGCCTAATTGTCGCATGCGCTTGCTATTTATGCCGCAGGGCATTGGGACAATTTCACACCTACACTGGTGGATGATTTTTTTTTTTTTTAATTTTTTTTAATTTTTACAAAAAATTTATTATACTTTTTCTAATTTTTTTTTTTGTATGGTCAGTCGGAGGAATTGAATGTGCGAGCACAACTCGAGAAAGGTGGCATTTCAAGTACTTCGTCTCTCGTTGTGTCTCCTCGTATATTTATTGGCCAAATAACAGCGAGATTGCAACTGATGCATCAATCTCAGTGATATATATCTATATCTACATATCTATATATCTATATCTGTATATCTATATCTATATATGTATATCTATATATCTATATCTATATATCTATATCTATATATCTATATCTATATCTATATATCTATATCTATATATCTATATCTATATATCTATATCTATATATGCATAAATCTTTTATCAAAATCCTACTTTCACCGTTTAACGACTGCTCGACCTGGAACTCGTTTGCTCGCAGATAAAATAACTCGAGCACGAGACAGAGAGGGATGTGGGGTGGAGGGGAGATGTTTTTTTTTCTCTCTCACTCGAGTGGCTCGTCTCTCGCGATCACCGCAACGCCTGTTGACCACTTGCAATTGATAAGGAGATCCCCTTTTAAGGTAGGTCAACATGTGGCGTCATTATAATACCAGAGTACCATTTAAATATATATATATATATATATATATATATATATATATATATATATATATATACTATTACTTTTCTATCTAGATAGAAAAGTAATAGTACATTCGTCTTTCTCGTTAATCCCACTATGCGCAGTCATGACAACTTTCTTTATAAAGCTTTTCCTTATATATATATATATATATATATATATATATATATATATATATATATATATATACTTTTTTTTTTTTTTTAATTAAAAGAAGACTGAAAATATTAAATAAAAATATTACCTTCTGCTTCCTGCCTTTTCATAGAAAGTGACCATCTAAAAAAGTGGAGGGCTTTTCAGTTAAATAATAATAATAATAATAATAATAATAGTACAACTTTCGAATTTTGAATTCCGGTATGGTGATTCTCATGAAACGAGCAGAAAGTGAAATTCTTCAAGCATCCGGAAAAACATTTGGGTGATGGACATTTTTAACTCATATTCTCACCTTTTTTTCTAGTATATTATAATAATTAACTAGTACATAATGTGTAGTTAAAATTTAAAGGGACACGAACAATTATACACGAAAGAATATTCTCATGTGTAATTCTTGCGATCGGTACTTTTTCACTTCCGGCCAATGGAAAGTATTTTTGCTTTATATATTATTATTATTATTATTATTATTATTATTATTATTATTATTATTATATATATATATAAATATAGTTTTAATTAATAATAAATTTAATTAATTAATTATTTTTTTTTTACTTATATATCTATATACAAAGTGCAGCAATCCTCGTAAATTTTTGCTTACTTTTTCCAAACTCGTTGGCCCACAAACCCTCTAGTTCATTTTAACTCATATTGTCACCTTTTTTTCTCGTATATTATAATAATTAATTAGTACATAATTTGTATAGTTAAAAGTTAAAGGGACACGAGCAATTATCCACGAAAGAATATTCTCACGTGTAATTCTTGCGATCGGTACTTTTTAACTTCCGGCCAATGGAAAGTATTTTTGCGTTATATATAGTTCACTATATCACTATATATATATATTTCTACAAACTGGATTTTGTGGTGAAAGAAATATAGATCGCAGTTGAAACTTAACGACTCCTCATTGAGAGCACGAGAATATATATATAGGTAATTTTTTTTTACATATATATCTATATACAAAGTGCAGCAATCCTCGTAAATTTTTGCTTACTTTTTCCAAACTCGTTGGCCCAGAAATCCTCTAGCTTTTATTTTTTTTTATTATTCTTTACGTTCCTCATTTTCTCGCTCGAATCATTCACATCGAGGTGCGCGAATTGCATCGACTTGGTGCCATTCTGATTTTTTTTTCTGCTGTAGGCTCGATCTATTTTTTTTTCTTTTCTTTTTTTTTTTTCGCTACAAAGAGAAACGAGGCAGTTTCTGCGAGTCTACGTGATAGAAAATTTGATGGTTCTGCAGAAACGAGAAATAGATAATATTTTACGAGGTTTAAATGCTCGTGAAATGGATCGAATGGTGGAGGGAAGAGGATTGATGAGTTTTTTTTTTTAACTTCATTTCTGGGTAATGTCGAATATTGTTGTTGGAACGTTTCGACTTTGAATTTTACACTATTTTTCCCGATAAATAAATAAATAAATAAATAAATAAATAAATAAATAAATAAATAAATAAATAAATAAATAAATAAATAAATAAATAAATAAATAAATAAATAAATAAATAAATAAATAAATAAATAAATAAATAAATAAATAAATAAATAAATAAATAAATAAATAAATAAATAAATAAATAAATAAATAAATAAATAAATAAATAAATAAATAAATAAATAAATAAATAAATAAATAAATAAATAAATAAATAAATAAATAAATAAATAAATAAATAAATAAATAAATAAATAAATAAATAAATAAATAAATAAATAAATCGTTATTCTATGTATATATATGTATCTATATATATATGCATATGCACTAGCGCATAATTCCTCGATGATTCTTAGTGGCCTACTCGAACCAGGGAGAATCGGGTCAGTCGCGGTGTGATTACCGCAAAACGTGTTCGCGAGGTGCTCAAACGCAACTTTCATTGTCTCCCGACAATCTTCTCGAGGACCGCGAGGATCTGCTACTAAAATATTTACGAAAAAATTGATATATATTTTGGTTGAAAAATTTAACACTTGTTTGTTTTTACAAATTTTACTGTTTTTAATTTTTAAATACATTATGAAAAATATTAAAAAATTTCATAGTAATAAATGTTTCAATTTTTTGAAATGTCTTAAAAAAAATTTTGTTAATTAAATTAATTACAGTGGCACAATTTTATCAATTTTTTTTTTTTTTTTATAACTAATTGGGGCGATGATAATTTTTTTTAATAATAATTTATTAGCAATTTAATTCGTTTTACGTGATTTATAATTATTTTAATATCTTCATTAATTCTACAATAATAATAATAATAATAATAATAATAATTGGAAAATATGAATATTTCTCGAATGATGCTTCGAGACGAGTTCGCCAAGAATAATTCTCGTATCTTCATATCGCGGATCATTTAATGCTAAAAAATAAAAAAAAAGTCTGACTGGAACCACCCAACCCACTGACCCCCATTTGACCAAAGGACCAGGCTGGTCATCTTCTGCCTATTTTCTCCTTATCGTTCGAGACAAAGAACTCGATCTCTATCTATTATATATTTAAGGCCCTCTTTTCTGCTCTGAGACGGAAAAACTTTCTAGCGAAATTTTCAACTCTTTCCTTTCTATAATCGTATATATATATATATATATATATGTGTTTATCTATCTATATTTATATCTATATAGCTATCTATATTTATATATATATATAGCTATATATATATATATATATATATATATATATTTACATATATATAAATATAGATAGATAAATATATTATATATATATATACATACGACATGACCATGTGAATGCACGAAGGGGAAATAAGCATAGAACCCATGGAGAGAGATATGACCCCATTTCCGGTCGCTAGCGCCTCTCCTTTCTTGTCGTTTCATCGAATAACATTTATGATTATTATATTTGAAAAAAAAAACGATATTTATATATCTATATATATATTTTATAATATTGATCGATATTTTTCATTCTGTTCTCCATGACTTAACGCATTTATTAATTATAAACATTTAAACGGTCAATTGAACAAAAAATAATCAGCCATCTTGGATTTATTTGTTGCTGTTAATTAAAAAAAAAATTAAATAGAAATTTCTCATGTAAAATTATTAAATTTCTTTGTGTGCAAAAGGTGTGTAAGATTATCGCGTAAATTACTCTGGCAAAAAGCATCAACGCTTCTTTCGTCGTAGTCATTGCCAACAGGCTGGTTGAACTAAATACTCTCGTGAGAAAAAAAAAAAAAAAAAAAAAATATTGTGTTTGTTTTTTATTATTATTTTTTTTTCATGACAACAATTGGAGCTGAGGATTAAGAGAGATCACATGGACAAGAGAGAGTAGGGCTCGTTTTGTTTTTTTTTTTTTTTTCCTCACCCCAATGAGACAAAGGAGACATTTTCAAGCTTTCACGCTTTTTAAAAATTATAATTTCTTTTTTTTTTTTTTCCCATCCCCGTAATAATACGAGAGCGTGTTTTGTCTACCGAGGCAAAGATGAATAAAGCTGCGATACTCCCAAAGACGCGGTTTAGTTGTCGAGTTCATGCAACGCTGACAGCACCGTTTTTATTAAAATCTTTCAAGTTTTATTTTTCTTTTTTTTTTTCATTCCATTTTTTTATCTTCTTTTTATTCTCGTGATTTTATGCAATTTTTTATTCACGCAATTTTTCATATTTTGTAAAAAAAAATATTAATTAATTAATTTTGTAAAAAAATATTAATTAAAATAATAATAATAATAATAATAATAATGTTGATTGTTAAATTATCGATTTCGAGTCTCCTCGTGAGTCTGGCACTGACCATCGAACCCTCAATAAGTCATCATGAGAGAGAAAAAAAAATTATTCAATTTTCGGAAGAACCGGAAATGCCAACGAGAACGACAAGTGAATTACCAAAAATTGTAAAATTTGCCGAATCTTCAATCGTTCCGATAAAAACGCGAATACTCGAGAGAACAACATATTTAAAACCAGCAAGAAATTTTTTCGATCGAGATAATTCAACTTCATTATTCGTGACAGTCCCGAATGTTAATGAAAAAAAAAATATTTCAACAACAACAACAACAAGTACGACGAGACGTCCATTATCACTTGGCGATTTTTCTACATCCTCGAAAAATATTAATTTTAAGCCAAGCATTCATCTTGGTGAAATTAACGAATTTGAGTTAAGAAAATCGAGCAATTTAAATAATCCATTTAACAATATTCAACATGTTAAATTTGAGAATACATTGAGAATAAAAAATGACAAAGAAACGTTAAATACCGATCGAGTAAAATTGCCAACAACTTTATCATTTCGTGATGACGATGATGATGATGATGATGATGATGAGGGAGTCTCGATCGGTGATGTTGAAAGAAGGAAAAAGATATCTGGAAAATTCTACGAGACCGGCAGTCGATATGGGGTTGACATACCGATCGAGATCGTTAATCACCAGCAGCAGAATTATTTTGAGCCTCATGAAGTAGTTCAAGAGGTCACCGATCAACAGCAGATCGATAATGTTAATAATAATAATAATAATAATAATAATGACGATAACAGCAATAATAACGATCATAACGATTATCATAATAATAATAAAGAAATATCAATGGGTCACGATGCTCTCGTGACCTTTGAGCATCCAAGGTCACCGAGCTATGTCACCTTCACTGCCAGACCAATGATATTGGGACGACCTCTGTATTCTTTACCAATTATTAACGATATTCAACCGATTCATCAATCTCATTATTACGAGCCTCCACATCATAACGTTCAAACGATTTATGTCAAACCATCAAAATATCACGATGACACCATTACGATTCCACCAACAAATTTACAAATTCAGCATTACGAGTTTGCCTCACCTGCCAGTGGCGAAGCGATCGAAAAACCGGAAGCAGCTCATAATTATCATCAGAATTATCATCAGGGTGGAAATTATCAGGATTTATCGTCACACGATAACGATATGAAAAATATTCGAAAGCCTACTGATTCTCTTCTTTATCTAACTTCTCATCGCGAAACTGCATTCACGAGAATGCGAAAGTTTCCTTACAAATTTTACGAGCCTTCAGTTCTGGGGCATCATCAGGACGAGTATAATTTTCTGCAACAGGAGCAGCACAATTTTCCATCCAAAGAGAGAAGGTAATTTAAAAAAAAAAACGATCAAGAGAAATGGTATTTTTTATTTTTATTTAAATAAATTTTTCTATTTCGTATGATTTATTATAAAACAATGTTACATTTATTTATTTATTTTGATACGTTCTACTAATTGTAAGCCTGCTGAATTTTATAAGCAGTATGTGATCTTAATTCGATTTTTTTTTTCATCATTTTGTTTATTTATTAAATATATTTCTTATTCAATCTATGTGCTTTCACTTTTTTTTATCACAAAATTCGAAATTAATTTTTTCATTATTACGAGTTTATCGTATTGCAGCTTGTATATATATATTTTTTTTAATTCACGCGGCTAAAATTGTATGATGTGAAACTTATTAGGGAAATGAATAATTTCTTTAATTAAAATAATAATTTAATAAAAAGCTACGATGTAATGTTTCATGAAATAGAAAATTTGTAAATAATACAAAAAAGCTTCCTAATTTCGCTCCAATTTTCAAGAATTTACAATTTTTTTATGTTCTCCTTGTAAGAATTCTATATACATATATATATATATATATATATGTATACAGTGAATCTAAAAATTTATTTTATTCAGCTCGATCACATATACATTTTATGATTTAAATTATTATTATGATTATAATTATATATATATGTATACAGTGAATCTAAAAATTTATTTTATTCAGCTCGATTACATATTCAAAGGGTAAATTCCTGTGGACCAAAAAGAGATTACATATACATTTTATGATTTAAATTATTCAGGGTCTCACCGTGGAAAAAAATCATTCATCTAATCGGTGCTTTTCTACCTCTTGGTCTGCTTCTCGCTACGCTCAAGCCTAATATCGTTAAAATTGAGAACACGACGTGAGTAAAAAAAAAAAAAAAAGAAAAAAGAAAAAAAAAAAAATCCTCTCCATGTGTGATATTCAATCATGTAATTTTTCAATCTCAATGAGAGCATGAGAGAGATAAAAATAGACGATGGATATCGGTAAATTATTCTGTCTGGCAGACAACCGAATATCGTTCTGTCGAAGCTGAGAGTCGTTGACCTGCCAGCCGAGCACAAACATGGCAGACTCGTTGACGATCATCAGGACGAATATGAGTATCAGCAGGACACGTGCGACGACAAATCCATATGCGAATTAATTGTCAGCGGAAGCGAGCCAAGTTCAAATTTACTTCAAAATATCCTTTGGAATTTCACGACCAAGTAAATTTTTTATTCTCCACGATCTGGCATGATATAATTTGAAATAATAATATTAGAAAAAAAAAAAAAAAAACTCAAATTTCATTATCGTAATTTTTCTTTGTTGTTATTTTAATGAAATTTGAGTTTTATAATATTTTTTTTTTCTTTCAAGTATAATAATCATACATTTTTGTTTTGTTTTTTATTTTATTACAAAAAATAAAATAATAATTTCCAGATCAACTGACGCAGAGGCCCAAAAGCACGGACTGTATGAGATATTCGCAGCTGCAAAGAGAAAAGACTGCTCGACGATAGATTGTTGATTACATCCTCATAAATTTATTGACGATTAAGTGCACGATTATAGGTAGTAAAAAAAATAAAAAAATAAAATGAAAAAAATAAAAAAATTCAATAAAAATCTGCTCGTAAATTGCATTATTATTATTATTATTATGACTCACACTGCTCACTAAAGTCCCCGTGAATTCTCGCGTGAAAGTGACATTGAATAAGATGCAAACAAAGAAAAAAAGAAGACGAGAGCCCCCCAGCCCCACCTGCCCCTGAAAATCGAGTGACCCCTTCGTACATTTTTGCGCCCAACTCCCCCCCCCCCCCCACCCCACTTAATTTTTTCCATTCGTCTTTATTTATTTTTGTACTTTGTGTTGACGCATATTTGTTCACGCACACACGCACGCACATAAACATACGGGGCAAGTGAAAGTAACAACGAGTATTGGAAGTGGGTCAGAGGTGATCTCGAGAGCGCGCGGGGGGGGGGGGGGTCGGAAATGCCTCGGTAAAATTCTTTTTCTTGTCACTCTCTCATCCCAATCGCGTCTCCTCTTCTTCTTTCCTCTTTCCTCTTCTTCCACCTCCTCCTCCCCTTGCCCCTGCCCCTTCCCCCACCCCCACCCCCTCCCCCACCGCCACCACCTCTGTATCAATCATTCACAAAATTTTCTCTCGCTCGATCTCGCTCGATCATCGCACAAAGATAATATATATTTGAGAGATTGTGACCCACACGTGAGCCATGAGCGACGAATTATTGGATCGACATACCGGAAGTCACACGAATTCATTCATACCACGTTGTTTTCCTTACAATTTATTATATAATGCTTTGGCTATATGAAACGTAATGGTGAGCAATAATTTTTACAATGATATTTATTGTTATTATTGTTATTATTGTTATTGTTGTTATTATTGTTATTATTGTTGTTATTGTTGTTATTGTTGTTATTGTTATTATTGTTATTATTGTTATTATTGTTATTATTGTTATTATTGTTATTATTGTTATTATTGTTATTATTGTTATTATTGTTATTATTGTTATTATTGTTATTATTGTTATTATTGTTATTATTGTTATTATTGTTATTATTGTTATTATTGTTATTATTGTTATTATTGTTATTATTGTTATTATTGTTATTATTGTTATTATTGTTATTATTGTTATTATTGTTATTATTGTTATTATTGTTATTATTGTTATTATTGTCATTATTGTTATTATTAATCTCTCATCGTTGCATATTAGATACACGTTGGAAAGTTTTAAGATGTTTCAAAGTGTCAAAGTCCCACTTTGAGTGGGAAAATAGCCAGCAGTTATCATCAGCAACGACATTAGCAGAGTAAGAGTGTCGTTTATTGCGATATATATATATATATATATATATATATGAGAACTGAGAACACTGACATATATATATATATATATGAGGACTGAGAACATTGAGAGATGTTACTAGTAGTAACCGGTCTGGCCGATCTCGATCTAAGGAAAATTCTCATCTCATACACATATGATCTGGCTCGTTTTCTCTGACAAGTTTGCACGATCGTGTGAAAACGAGCAGGAAAAAGCAATGAACAAGCTTCAAATATATATATATATATATATGCATTTGAAGCTTGCTGATCGCCTTTATATATATATATATATGGGCATTTGAAGCTTGTTCATCGATGATATATATATATATCATCGATGAAAGATAAACTCTTTTGATTTTCCTTCATTTTATTTTTCTGTAATAAAGAAAGGAAAATAAATTTTCTGTATTTTCCAAGATATATGAAAAATGCATCTTGGATGAGATATTTGCATTCTGGATCAGATCTGGAAGTGGAGGGCAGGGGGGGAGGGGGTACGTTACAGGAAATAGCAAAGTTAAAGTTAATGGTCTAGTGAAATTTGGGGGGAAAGTTAATTTAAATAAAAAGGGTCTTAAAAAGCCTTAAGGGTATAAGTTGGAATAACATAAATTAAAAAATAATATAAAGCTTTTTTTTTTTAAATTTTATTTATATATTATTTAATCGTTTATTTATAATTTATTTATATATTATAAGAGTTTCGAGTATTCAATAAAAAAAATGCACGTAGGAAGGTTAGAAAAAAAAATTAAAAAAAAAAAATAAATTGATACTGATGAAATTGATAAGAGGATCGTGATATCGAATTTCGTGTCATGATTCGATGAGCCATAATACGTGATCTCTGTATCATTCTCGCTTTGGTGTTTTCACTTAAAGAATTTTTGAGCTCCAAACTCGTGAGATTCGACGACAGTTTACGAGAGTCGAATTAATTCATTTGCTGTCACGAGGGAGAGGCTTTAGTAAAAAAATACTTTTTTTTTTTTTTTTTTTACGGTGCGTGGATTCGTTAATCGTCATTTCGCGATTTCTACCGATAACATTTTTTTTTTTTTTTCATGCCTCGTTCGTCAGGCTTTATAGGCAAAGAGCGCACCTCAGTAGAGTCGTAAAAGTCATCCCGCGTGGACTACTAAATTGTAGTTTTCTTATCGTCAAATGATTCCTGAGGAAGGTGAGCAAAGTGAGCCAAACTATACTATATATATATATATATATATATATATATATATATATATATATATATATATATATATATATATATACACGAAGGTTTGGCTTTGATGTATATTGCAGTTGAACGAGTTACCTGGATGTGATATATATAAGTATATATATATATATATTTATATATCTATATGAATCTATATATATATATAGTATACTATTGACACCAATTTTCCAAAGTTTCTAAACCGAGAACTATATCGAATATTTTATATTCATAAATAATACACGAAACACTATATAATGTTTGCTCTTGTTTTTCAAGGTTCATCAAACACTCGTCTCGAATTGCTCACAGATGTAGAGATAAAAAATATTACAAAATTATATTAATTAAAAAAAAATATATATACATATTATAATTGACCCAATAAAAACTGGATAGGCATATCAAATTAATAACGTTAATAGATTCTTTTTTTAAATAAATAAAACAAAATAAAGCAAATAAAAATTATGGAAATGAAAAAAAAAAATTTATTCTCGATGTGGGCTCGTCAAAAATTTTGCCACCTCTTCATTTTTCCTTCACAATGTGTCAAGGAAAACGAGTATTTAGTACACTGCATAGGGTCCTCGTCGCATCTCAAGC
Source organism: Dyspetes luteomarginatus (assembly GCA_963669185.1). Taxonomy (NCBI): domain Eukaryota; kingdom Metazoa; phylum Arthropoda; class Insecta; order Hymenoptera; family Ichneumonidae; genus Dyspetes; species Dyspetes luteomarginatus. The sequence goes on along the minus strand of OY769910.1, from coordinate 1,385,925 downwards.
GAGTGATTTATACAATAAACGCTATGAGAAAACAGGCGAGAATTTTTTAACACATCAGAGAGAGAGAGAGAGAGAGAGTGACAGTCCTTGAGAATTGTCGAGACAATGAGCACGTACGTGGGCTCTTTATCCGTCAGTTTTTTTTTTAATTTTTTTTTTACAGCTGCACATTTTTTATTGACAAAAAAAAATTAAGATTACTGGTATAATTATTAATAATTAATCAAATTAATAAATTCATTAATATCCAAATGCATGAATGCCTAAAAATAAAATATAAATAAATTTTGTTTGATAATAAAAAATTATTTGGAAATTGAATGATTTATTTCGATTATAAAAATATAATGAAAAATTAGAAAATATTTAAATCTGGATGATTAATGTAAAAATAAAAATTGACATTAAAATTAAACAAAAAAAAAATATCGGTTATAAATATTTTGTTTGAGATGAAGAAGAGGACTTTGTACTCGTGAGGGACAAACCACGACAGAAGTAGATTAGTCACGAGAGACTCTCGTCGGTACAGCACGCTGAAGATGCTGGAACAGAGAGGAGACGAATCCACCCTGGGCAGTCTTTCCTCGACTCTTTCTCATAATTCACCCACTGATCTGATTCCCGAAGCGTTTTCTTTTACCAAAAAAGAAAACGCTCGTTCATTGCGCCTCGAATCACATCTCTCGACGTTCGTGATCAGTATTACGATAATAATAATAATAATAATAATTGCCACAAATCACGAAACAATCTCTGCAATAAAAAAAAAGTGCATACAGTCAAATTTCCAATAAATTAATAATGTAGGACCGATGAATCACCTTAAATTAATAGGCTCAATTTTTTTTAAATTCTAATTTTTTAGTTTTAAAATTTGTTCGTAGTTTTATATATTTTTTATTTTAGAGAAAATATAATAAAATAATTAAAGGTAAAGTACAATAATTTTTTTTCAATTATTTGGCAGCGAGATGTGTGTCTTTTTTTTGTACATTAAATTAAATGGCTCAATTTTTTTTTTAATTCTAATTTTTTAGTTTTAAAATTTGTTCGTAGTTTTATATATTTTTTATTTTAGAGAAAATATAATAAAATAATGAAACGTAAAGTATAATTATTTTTTTTTATTTTTTACTTTTAAAATTTGTTCGTAGTTTTATATATTTTTTATTTTAGAGAAAATATAATAAAATAATTAAAGGTAAAGTACAATAATTTTTTTTCAATTATTTGATAGCGAGATGTGTGTCTTTTTTTTGTACATTAAATTAAATGGCTCAATTTTTTTTTACTTCTAATTTTTTAGTTTTAAAATTTGTTCGTAGTTTTATATATTTTTTATTTTAGAGAAAATATAATAAAATAATCAAACGTAAAGTAGAATTATTTTTTTTCAATTATTTGGTAAAGAGATGTGTGTCTTTTTTTTGTTTTTTTTTAAATCTCGTTATAATGCGAAATACATGTGGATAGTTAGAGTATATATATATATATATAGTAAGTATAGCTAATTAGCTATACTTTTCTTTAGGAATTCTTCGTCTAGAGGAATTTGCAGTGTCTCGATGGCTCGTTGTCACGTAACACACTCGCTCGTACAGAGTGTAGCGAATTGAATATCTATTATAGGAACAGCAAGTAGCTGGTTCTTCGAGAATACAATTACTGCCTGCTTCTGGTTTGGGTTCGTCAAAGCTTTTCTTCGAACTTTCTTTTTTTTTTCTCCTTACGCCAAATGACAAAACAAAATGTCTATTTAACTTTTGCTGAGCTTCGTGAACAATATTTAAAAAAAATCACTGCACAAATTATGAAAAAAAAAATCAACACGTGCTCATAGACGTCAAGAGACACTTAATTTTTTTACTCTAATTAAATAATTTTTTTTTTTTCAATTACTAAAATTGACGATGATATAAAAATTATTTAATTCATTTTTTAATTATTTGCTTGATTAATTCGTAGCTAATTTGAGACAATTAATCAGTTTGTCGAAATTTTATTGAGACGTTTGATAAATTTTTATTTACTCACAATTTTGATGATAATCGTCTATTCAAGCTAAAGATGATATTAATGACCTTGCATGATTTTTTTCAAACGTGTGAAAATTATTTTTTTCCTTTTTCTTTTTAACTCAACATCGATGTTACTTGACAATAATATTCGTATCTCCTTAAATGTACCCTTGGGCGATATTTTTGAGGTCCACTGGCTAGAAGCAAAGTATTTTTTTTTTCTTTTTCGGTGAACAGGTCACCGATCAATTCTCATAATTTCTAATGTACCATTTTGTTTGATCTACAGAAAAGAAAGCTCTCAGTCCACAATAATTTCTCTTCGAGAGCTTCATTTTTTTTGTCCCACTGCGACATTAAAATAAAAAAAACTTTTTTAAACAATATTTTTTTTGTTTCTTAAATTATTGACAAAATTTTTAAGCAATTATTTTATCAACAATATAAATCTTTGTAATGTCATTCGGAATATTTTTTTTGTCAATATCATATTAGTTTTTGCCTTTGATATATATCAATATAGTGTGCAAGCATATATATACATATATATAAATATATGTATATAAGGAAGCGGACGCAGAGGTTACGGGTGCGCGCATCGCGGGTTACAAGCCACTGGACTTTCACTGTGAAGGTCTCTGAACTCGTGTTGGGCCATCATCGTTATTATATATATATATATATATATATATATATATATATATATATATATATATATATATATATATATAGATGTATATATGTATATATATATGCAGCTTGACGGGGCCACTAACACGGCTCAACAGAGGCCACACGCATACACGTTTTATGCCTCTACAGTAGTAAGTAGATAATCCTCGTACTTGGTCAGACATCGCGACTGACGATCACAGGAGATGCTGACCTTATGCGAGACGAATACACAAGATTGTGAACTTGAAAACGTGAAGAGCGTAAAAACTTGAGAGTACTCTTAAATTATTATTATTATTATTATTATTATTTTATTATTATTATTATTATTATTTTATTTATATAATTTTTATTATTTTATTTTTACAACGAGAGAGAACCAAGATAAACAATAATGAGAGAATTGCCAGTTTAAGACACAAAAATGTCAATGTAACACTCTCGGAAGATTCGAAAGAATTTATTCTCGATCTCGATTTGGAGAGAACGATGAGATCTGAGAAACGCGACCGAGAGCGCAAAGATGAATTAGGATCGGCACGGAATACTCGACCACTTTCCATTCGTGAACCAGATCGTCTCGTCATACGAGAGATCTCGTCTCTTTTATCGATTTTTTTTCGGATTTAATTGCAACACACACACACACACACATATACGTTATAAATATAAACATATTTTATATTTTCTATGCACAAAGTAATTAAAATTTGTTGCAATGTCAATTTTTAATTATATAAATGTTTTTTTTTTTAATTGAAAAAAAATTATGTAGAGATAATTAAATTGAAACAAAATATTTTTTTTTTTTTATAATTCTTAGAAAATAAAATAAAAATGTAAATGTCCATATAGATCTTCGCTTTCTCCGATTTTGAACTCCCTCCTTCCCTTCGATCCTCTCCTTCGAATTTTGAGAGACAGACTGGAACCATCAGAAAATGACCCCCCACCCCATCCCCATCCAACCCCTCCAGATTATACTTGAAAGTTAATTTATGAGAGAGAAAAAAAAACAGAGACAAAAATTTGATGAAATGATTATATCGTTGAGCTATAGACTCGAGTCGATTCTCACGTTCGAACGACCATTAAAAAATAATTATTAGACAATGCTATGTGTGTGTGTAATGACAGTCATTACGTTTTGGTACTTAACACGACGAGGCGAATTATCGTATTATATTGGGACAAAAATTAAAATGACTTTTGTCTCAATCTACAGACTAAATAAGTTTTACTCAAAAATATTATTCCCTCATAGGTGAAAAAAATCAATTGATTATTTTACTCGAGTATTAAAATTTATTTGAAAAAAATTAATATTTCTCAATTTTTATTCTATCGATCAAAAAAAAAATATTTTAAACAAATATATACATTTTTATTATCAAATTAATTAATTATTAGTCTCATAAACTCGCAAATATATTTATTTATGACAACATTTTTATTTTACAGTACAATATTTATAAATTATAACGAGGAAAAAAAAATTCTAACCAAAAGACAATATTTGATTGACCTCATGAACTTACCCAAATATTCTCCAATTTAAATATATCAATTTTTATTAATCAGTAATTTATTAAAAATAACAAAAAAATTACCATTTAAAAAAAAAAAGGTAGAGATGCATATAAAAATCGAGTCGTCAACCTAACAGCTCAAAAGGGTTGGAAGGATGTGGTTGGTTTGATTCATAAAGTGAGAGAGAGAAAAGTCATGGTTAAATTATTCATTCATATGCCCATCAATGCACGTACATATATATATATATATATAGACACAGAGGCTATATGGCTATGGTTTATATATATATATATACATATATATATATATATATAGACACAGAGGCTATATGGCTATGGTTTATATATAGATATATAGTGTGTATTTATTATATATTCGTTCATCTTTGATGGTATTTACTTACACAAGTAAAAGAACGACCGGCAAGAATGGCGTCAAAGTGGGTCAGTGAGAAGTCTCCAGCGCGACATGAGAAGTCACCGGTGAACCATCGTCAGTCTCGTGAGGATATTCCGGGAGTCAACAGGTGTTCGTGGCAATCCCACAAAATCATATTGTTCATTTAAAATAAAACTACTTGGCGTGAACTAAAATAAAAAAAAAAAAAAAAAAAAAAAAAGAATATAAATCGCGCAAACATTTTAATATTTTATTGGTTATAAATTTTTTTTTTTTTTTTTTTTTTTTTTTTTTAACGTCATATATATATACAAATAAAATTAAAAAAAAACGTTTTAAAAATTGACACCGGCAATTCGGAGGACGTGCCATGATTCCTTGAAAACTCACCCCTGAATTAACGGTGAAGAGGAAGAGGAAGAAGGAAAAAAAAATTATCGGCGCCAACGCAACAGCCTATAATTATTGAATCATAGTTCCTTTTTTTTTTTTCACTCTGGTTTTACGAAAGAAAATTCCGACGTAACCATGACGAACTTTCAGGTGAGAAATTCATAAATTTGTATTATTTATTTTCTTATACTCGTATTAATTTATTGATAAATTATTTTTCCAATTACGATAAATTGGTAATGAGAAAATTTAGAATAATTCTGAGATTTTTAATCAAACAATAATTATAATGATAAATTATTCAATTTTTTATTATTACTTTTCTCACTTTTATAATATTTAAAATTATAAACTGTAATTTTTGGCGAATTTTATTTCTGGATCCAAATCGAACCAAATTAATATTTCCTTTTCCACGATTTTTTTTTTCGATTCAATAATTTATAATTCACAAGTATAATGAAAAGAAAAAAAAAAGAAACGAAAAAAAAAAAAAATTGAACTAGATCGGCTTAATTGCCAGGCAATTAATGTCTGAGCGTTGCATTATGTAGAGCGGAAATTCCGTGTGTGTGTGGCACGGTTCAGGGGCATATATATATTTAGCTAGGCATCTGGCGAGCAACGTAATGATATTTCCTTAGGATCATAAACGAAAAACTATATTTTGTTTTTAATTTTTTTTTTTTTTTTGTCGAGACGATTTGATGCATCAGGAAAAAGAACGGAAACGTTATTTTCCTCATCTTGTTTTTCATTCTCGTAAAATAATTTATGCAAAAAAAAAAAAAAAAAAAAAAAAAAAAAAAATCAAATCCACATCACGTGCATTACACATACGAATGAGACGCAGAAACTTACTATAGACGTCGGTGAAAGTTGCTAGTCGAGCATGCAGGAGAAGATTTACAAGAGTTAAAGCACCATCGTAATATATATATATATATTACGATGGTGCTTCAACTCTTGCATATATATATATATATATATATATATACAGAAATTCCATCCGTAAAGTGAGAGAATGGAGAGTTCGAGAGAGAGAAGAATCGACGTAGAAAGTGAATTTGCCGGAGGATCTCCGTGCTATATAGAGAAATACAAAGTTATGGCTCGACGAAACGGCATAACGAGAAGAAATTAAAAACTCTCGTAGATTTTTTGCTAAAAGAGAATTTAAAAAAAAAAATAATAATAATAATGAGTAAGACGAAAGAAAAAGTGGATCAATTTTTTACATATAAAATATTAACGTTGACCAATTATTTTCGATGATTGAAAAATAATCATAATCTCAAATAGTCAAGAATAATTAATAAGTATTATTCCATAAAAGTATAATAATATGAATAAATAATTATTTTTTATTTGCATATTTATTTAAATTTTTTGTTTAAAAGTTTTTGTTTGTCATTTTTATTTATTTAATTGGACATCTCTGTTTGTCTTTTAAGGAGTTTGTGGTTTGCGGGTATACAGTGTCTATATATATATATATATAATAATAATAATAATGAGTAAGACGAAAGAAAAAGTGGATCAATTTTTTACATATAAAATATTAACATTGACCAATTATTTTCGATGATTGAAAAATAATCATAATCTCAAATAGTCAAGAATAATTAAAAATTACTATTCCATAAAAGTATAATAATATGAATAAATGATTATTTTTTATTTGCATATTTATTAAAATTTTTTGTTTAAAAGTTTTTGTTTGTCATTTTTTTTTATTTAATTGGACATCTCTGTTTGTCTTTTGAGGAGTTTGTGGTTTGCGGGTATACAGTGTCTATATATATATAAATAATAATAATAATAATGAGTAAGACGAAAGAAAAAGTGGATCAATTTTTTACATATAAAATATTAACATTGACCAATTATTTTCGATGATTGAAAAATAATCATAATCTCAAATAGTCAAGAATAATTAAAAATTACTATTCCATAAAAGTATAATAATATGAATAAATGATTATTTTTTATTTGCATATTTATTTAAATTTTTTGTTTAAAAGTTTTTGTTTGTCATTTTTATTTATTTAATTGGACATCTCTGTTTGTCTTTTAAGGAGTTTGTGGTTTGCGGGTATACAGTGTCTATATATATATATAATAATAATAATAATAATGAGTAAGACGAAAGAAAAAGTGGATCAATTTTTTACATATAAAATATTAACATTGACCAATTATTTTCGATGATTGAAAAATAATCATAATCTCAAATAGTCAAGAATAATTAATAAGTATTATTCCATAAAAGTATAATAATATGAATAAATGATTATTTCTTATTTGCATATTTATTTAAATTTTTTGTTTAAAAGTTTTTGTTTGTCATTTTTTTAAATTTAATTGGACATCTCTGTTTGTCTTTTACGGAGTTTGTGGTTTGCGGGTATTTAGTGTCTATATATATATATATATATCGAACCGATAGTAGAAAGTAATCCAACAGCACCAGCTGTGCTCGCTACTAACGCAGAGAGTCCGCAACACCGCAAAAACTATTTTCTCTAATATCCCAACTCCGAAGAATTCCTCGAGATCTCAACGAATCGCAATTTCGCGTTAAACGATTAAATTTCTCTGGATATGCGTATTATAAAATGTATGGAAGGAGATATATAAATATATATATATATATATATATATATATATGTCGAATGAGATCGCGAACTTTTATAAAATTTTATAAAATTTCTCGGATGAGTCAACTGTATTTTATGTGGATACCATATAAACTACCCCCCCCCCCCCCCCCTCTTCTCGCCTCCTGTGTAAATCATTTTCGTTATAAACAACGACGTAACGACGTGCAATATAAGCTGAAACTCTAGGAAGGAGAAAAGTGCCATTAGCCAGCTCGCTCACAGTTACAATTTCTGACCGAGTAACATATATATATATATATATATATATACATATATATATATATATAGATATATAGTGAAAACGGTATCTTGAAATTGGTTGAGAAATCAGGATATAGAAATGGATTTCCCATGAGAGATATGAATTATTAAATTATTAGTAATCGATTCTACACGAACATATTCAAGCCACAATTTCATTGGATGATTTTGTTTTATTAATTCCAGACGATCTACATATGACCTAGAATTGATTTTAATAAATTGTACTAATGATCGATTTTTACAAATTCTACTAATGATCGAGAATGATTTTTATAAATTTCACTAATGATCTAGAATGATTTTTGCAAATTCTACTAATGATCGAGAATAATTTTTGCAAATTTTACATATGATCTAGAATGATTTTTACAAATTCTACATATGATCTAGAATGATTTTTACAAATTCCACATATGATCTAGAATGATTTTTACAAATTCCACATATGATCTAGAATGATTTTTACAAATTCTACATACGATCTAGAATGATTTTTACAAATTCTACATATGATCTAGAATGATTTTTGCAAATTCCACATATGATCTAGAATGATTTTTGCAAATTCTACATACGATCTAGAATGATTTTTACAAATTCTACATACGATCTAGAATGATTTTTACAAATTCTACATATGATCTAGAATGATTTTTGCAAATTGTACTAATGATCGAGAATCGTTTCTGCACATCCTACACGTCACGTAAAATCACAAATGATCCTTGAAATTACAATGAAAAAATTGCATAAGATGAATTGATGAAAAGATTACGAAAATATTGAAATTTAATTTAAAAAAAAATGTTTTATTTCTCTATGTCTTCGAGAGGATGACGTATAATTAATAAAAAAATTTAGAACTCGTCGCATTAATAATTATGACGTGGGCTTTCATCGCATTGAGCGTTTGCGAGCCGTGCAAGTAGAAATTGCACGTGGTGGTCAGACCGAAACGCACGTATATCGTGTGCAGAAATATTTACGATTCTCTCACTATATATCTATATGTGTATAATGCGGACACGGATATTGAATTAAAACGTATATTAGCTGCTCTTTCACACGATCGAATCTGTTTGTCTGTACTCATAAATATGTATAAAAACTTTTACGAATGAAAGTACATAAAAATTGTTTGAAAACGTTCACATTCTCGCGATCGAGACTAATTATCATAGGAATCGTTGATCACATTCACACGATAATAATCAATAAAATTTCTACTAAATAATTCAAATATAAAATTGGAAAAAATTTAATTAGGTAATAAAAATAATTTTAATATTTTTAAATGTAAATTATATAATTAAGAGAATCATAATAATATTTTATATTGGAATAAAAACTTTAATTTGAATACTTTTTTTTTTTTAATATAAATTATATAATTAAGAGAATCATAATAATATTTTATATTGGTTTTTAATTTTGTTTATTTTTTTTTACTCATTTAGACGATCCTCGGTATAATCCTTATCGGTGGAAGTCTGTTGGCATCGACAGCCGAAATACCAAAGCCAAGTTATACGAGAACAATGTTGAAGGTCGCGAGAAGTTTGCCCGGTGAGACAGAAGAGGTCAAAGTACGAACCAGCGAAGGAAACGTTGCAACTTTGATAGTAAAAAGACGTGAAAAAAGTGGCAACGTGGGAGATAAAAATTTGACACAAAGTTCGATAAATACGGAAATTTTTAACGCGTTAGGGGAAAAAAAAAAAAATGAAAATATCTCGAGTACATTATCGAAGAGCTCAGAGTCAGTTGGTGAGGATCGAAAAGACGAGGTCAGACGATCGGAGAGTCAACAAATTGATGAAATACGAGAAAAAACATCGATGGGAAATTTTACATCGGAAAATGGTGAACCGGAAGTTGGAATAATTTCGAAAAAAAGAGATACCGGAAGTGAGGAAAATTTAGAAAAAATAAAAACTCAGAATATTTTAATGAACGAGCGGATGATCGATTATGGTAATTGGACACCACTCAGTAAAGATGGCCGAGCTCTTGAGATAAATGATTCGAATGAGGCAAATAAATATTCCAGCTGGAAACCTCTTGGAATAACTCCCGAAATAATTCCAAACGATAGGACTAATTTTGCAAATAATTATCAGAGTCCGGTAAATCGTAAAAATGGTATAATTATTCGAAAAAATTTTCACGATCGTGAGACAAAAAATTATGAAATTCAAGATGGCGTATCGAGAGCTCGAATAATTGCCAATCAACCGATGCAATATACATTTTTACCACATCAGACGCGACCCCTGACAAGGACGAATATTGGTGAAAATTTTTTAAAAAATCGAGGGGGCAAAAATGTACCACCAGAGGTCATTGTGAGGTCAGAGATAAATGTCAAATCAGTCCCAAAAAGAACACCAATGTCCATGGACGCGGATGGCACTCCTGTTATTCATGGCACGAGAGTTCCCGATGAGCCAATCGACAAAATTCAAACATGGCGGAACGCGAGGGTCATCAATAACAAATTAATATCCGATGCTCCAAATGCTGTAACGATCGATACGTCCAATCGATTTTATGGAAGTGAGAGTGCAGCTGAGAGACAGAGATTCGAGCGATTTTTCAAAGATGTCAATCGCAGGTATTTGAGATGAAAAAAAAAAATGGATGTGTAACAATTTTTAAATTTGAAAAATAAAAAAATAACAAATTAACCGATTGGAGAATGGGAATTTTTTATTCGCTTTGCATTGATTGTCAAATCATCGCATTAATATTTTATTTTTACAATACATTTACAAATTTTAATTTTTTTTCTTTATTTTTAATACTAAATAAAATAATTTTGCCAAGCTTTTTTTTTTTTCTCAGTATCAATATTTTTATTCGGAAAATTGGAAAAGTTAAAAGATTAATTTTCAAGCGTAATTCTAGCGAGAAAAAAAAAATTATAAATTTTGGTTTTTAAATGATATTCTGACAAAATAAATTGGTCAAAAAAAAATTCACTTCCTGTTGAAATTTTCCATAGTGGAAAATTACTTTTGTGCTTTGAAAACTTTTATTGAAATTCGTTGTGAATTAATTTTTTTATATTAAAAAAAAGGCTAAAATCCAAAGACAAAATATTTTTGAAAAATATTAAATTCATAAAAATTGAAGAGCAAAATTGAGGCAAAAAACTATTAAAAAAAATCAATGTTTGGGATTTTTAACACGGAAATAAAATAAAAATTAATTAATCGACAAGAAAAAAAACGTATTTCAAATTGATTAATTTTTTTGAATTCGTTGATCCGATATTATTCAGATATGGAAGAAACTTTGGGGATGAGAGAAATATTTATTTCGAATGGGACCCAAAAAGAGATGAGAATTTGGGTCTGAATGCCGAAATTTACGAGACCAGAAATGAAAATTATCGTTCAAACATCCAAAAGCGAATGTTACACCCTGAAAGTTTGCAGATTTATCAAAATTCGGAAATTTACACACCGGAGAGTCAAAAAATATCGCCATTGGCATTAAAACCTGGTGCACGGACTCCGGTTCTTCAGTACGCTCATCCAGAATTGGGAGTTCAACCGGCAAAAATTTTAAAAAATATCGAAAAAAGACGTCCCGATAATTTTCCAGAAAATCAAAATTCATTTACCGAGCAAAGGCAAAAAAAAAAATATGTACTCAACGATAAGAATGTCGTTGATTCATACACGATAAAAAATTATTATCCAAATCAGCATTTTTATGGTTTAAAAAAACCAAATGATCAGCCATTTTGGATTAAAATATCGGAAAATTTGAGAAATCAATTTTCCACAGGGGTCGAGAGAGTGACACAATTGACAAGACCAGTATTCGATCCATTGCTCGAGGCAACCCAAAAAATATCCCAAAATCTTGGACTTTCACGTGGCAACGATGCACAGGATAAAATTGGAACTGTCGCAACTGGAGGATCCATTTTGTTTCCTGCTCTGGGTTTGGTTGCTTCGGGGGCTGCTCTTGGTATTGGGGCTGTTGCTGTTGGACGTTATTTGGACGTTGATGTTTTGAAACGTGCCAGAAATGAAGAGAATGATTTTAGTATTATTGACGATGACGAGCTCGAATTGGAAAACAGCAGATCGCTCAAAGAAATTTTGGCAAATCCGAGCGATGAAAAATTATCAAATTTTTTTAATAATAATGAAAAGTCTTTCGTGTCATTGAGTCAATCGAGATCTGATTACGAGAACAGTCCTGAAAATTCGTACGCAGTTTCAAAAAATTCGGACGCCATTTTGAGACATATTGAGGAAACTCAAAAAAATGATAAAATTAGCTCGAGGAAAAATGAAAATGGGGTTTTTATGATTTTGGAGGAAAGCCAGGACAACGAGAGAGTAGAAAATCGACAGGCAAAACCGATTAGTGATCAGAGCAATTATCACGAGACGAAAAAACGAACAAAACGAAATATCGTCAACGAGAATATTTTTTTTATCGATGGGCCTGATAATTTGGCTAAAAATGAACGTCCAAGACGAACTGGCCCAGATTCTCTCCTTGAAATTGTCGAAATTGACGTTCCGGTTGAGGGAAATTTTCCTCAATTATTTAAGAAAATTGTTAAAAAAAATGGCGATCGATTTTTTAAAAATGACGTTGAAACGAATTCATTGATGGAAAATAAATTTTACCACGAGGATAATGATGAAAATCTTCTCAAAATTATTGAAAGGATAGCTGAGGATGAAATTTTCAATAGTCACGAGGACGTGAAGAATCGACGAAGAAATCGTCGTAGCACCGATACCGATCCTGAATTAAATGATGCTTTGCAAAATCTTGAAAATTCCGAAATTTCCGAGGCTGCTCATATTTCTGGCGATTGGACAAACACACCGTGTGCAAAAAGAATATTTTGCGACGCCATGATACAACGAGGACAGGACGCTTCGATATTCATGGAAAAAAAAATGGACGCACTTCTTGGGCTGTAAGTATAAAAAAACAAAATCAAACACATTTTTTTCCCACTATATGAAAAAAAATCTCAAAAGATCGAAAAATATTTCTTCGTATGTAAATTTTTCAATAGCGGCCATTTTCCAAATTTTCTCAATCAAAATTCGTCCTTTGATTAATTTTTTTACCTATTTTACAACAATTTAAATAACGAAAAAAAATCATTTTTTCAATTGCTTTGATTTTTTTTTTAATGTTACCTTTTTTTAAACAATTGCAACTTGTTTTTTTTTTTTTTTTCAATTGCTTTGAATTTTTTTTAAAGATTTTTTTAAACAATTGCAGTGTTTTTTTTTTTTTTTTGCAAGTGCATTTTTACGCTCTACCGTCTGAGCACGTAGCAAGTGTCTCTTATCTACTGAGCACAGAATGCACAAGTCAAAGTGTCGGCCATGAGCTAGAGCACACGTTTGCCCAAGCGGAACTTGTACTGTATTAGTAACCGTAAAGGCGAAGGAAAACTTTCTTCTTACCTCGTGGCTTTCGCTCGGTATACGCATTTTTAAACGTCCCACTGACTGATTCAACTTTTACCTCTTAGCACAGTTTCACTGGGGGCGCCTGTAAAAGTGTCCACAAATGCCACATAAATGCAAACACACAGACATCACTTTTTCTCGCGATAAAATACACGCCGATTCTTCTTTTTTTTTCCATTTCGTCCATTTCGTCTCATCGCATCCTGTCACGAGGAAAAAAAAAAAAAAATACAAAATAGGAATTGATAGGGAAATTGGGAGAAATGTTGTAAACAAAAACACGTTTTTTCACTCGATAATTTAAAATATTTAAATATATGCATAGATTAGTATTCTTTTTATAAAGAATTTTCTTTTTTTTTATCTACGAAAATTGCGCGGCGCGATCGTCGCGCTATCTGGAGGGACGCCGTGGCACTAGTGAAAAAAGTTACTGCAGCTCAGACAGGATAAAATGGCAAAGTAATACAATTGAAAATGCGATTAATAAAAAGAAAAAAAAAATTGAGTTCGATTATACTATTTTCGTTGATTCTCTAAAATGCAATAAATCAGGATAATTATTCTTAAAATATATATATATATATATATATATTTATTAGATAAAAAATTTAATTAATTAACCCAAATATATGGGGATAAATTTTATTCTGAAGGAATAAAACGAGGATATAAATTTTCTATAGGACAAATATTGCTCGATGCGTCGATGACTTGGAAATTAATTTAAAATTCTCAATCATCACACACGGGACAAAATGCTCTCGGACATCTCTTCCATTCTATTTTCTCTCGTTTCACGTTCTCGCGGCACCTTTTCAACGCTTTCTAAACGCACCATTATCGCTCAATTCACGACGTCGACTAAACTTCTTGATTGTGTCGTTCTTGCAGACGTTTTTTTTTTTCTTTTTTTTTTTTTTTCATGTTTTATTTATTTTTATCGTTATCTTGTAGGATACAGCCTGGAGCTGCATTGCAGGTGTCCAGTCATTTTCAAGAGGTCATGGAGGCGGTGAGGAGGCACGATTGTTCGAGTTTCTTGTGCCCACAGGCAAGGCCTGGCAATGTCTTTTTCTGAAAAATATATTATAGCCACGCAAACTCATGATATATATATATATATATATATATATATATATATATATATATATATATATTTTTATATTTATATTTATATTTATATATATATATTTATATATATATATATATATATATATATATATATATATATAATATATTTTTATCATGAGTGAAATGGAAACAGTCACAGCCACTAAGCGAGAGATAAGCGAAAAATTTTTTGTTATATATTAAAATAAAAGATATTTCTCGTGGCAAACCCAGATATACGAGGCTCTCGTACAGACATTCAACGAATATTTTATTATCGTTGTAATAATTAACGTGCCTTTATAATAGCACTGAGTGAAAAAAAAAAAAAAAAAACAAAAAAAAAATCAAGTGCCTCACCACAGTCAGTTTCGTTGAATCGCTGTACGAAAAAAAAACGTAAGAAAAGTAAAGCCAAACTGTAAATATATCGATCATCGTTTGAGCAAATTTTAATTTATATATATATATATATATATACATGCGTGTGTAACTTACATATTATTTTTATTATTTTTCTTGTTGAAAATAATTATGATTACACGTTATTTATTTCATTTCCAGTATTTGTGGTTAAAATATATCATTATTTAAACAATCACATTGATAAAGCAATTGAGAGTAATATTTTTTTTTTTTTTCCATGGACGATTTTATGCGATTATGAGAGAGACCTTTTCATGTAACAAGTAAGAAATAAAATGAAGCTTTTTTTTTTCCTATACCTGATAAAATGACATTTGATATATCCTCGCATATATGCACAAAAAAAATGTTTAACTGATTTAATGGAATGATCGATAATACGAGAAAAAAAAAAGAAATCATTTTATAAAACGAGCCTCGTTTTATGAAATGCTTTTTTTTTTTTTTTTTCAACTACTTTACGTAGCACTTATCGACTTAGAACCGATTTATCTATAGAATAAGAGGGGCAATTTTCTGGGATAATTTTATACTCGTCATTTTATTGTGAAAGTTGAACGAGAGACGAGAGTCAAATAGTGGGGATTGACGAGTGCATCAGTTGAGGGATGCCCGAGACATTGGAAATTTCAATGTACGAAGAAGTAAGTGAGAAATTTTATTTTTTATTATTTTATTTTTTTCAAATAAATGTTTTTGGTTACAAAAGCAAAAAAATTTGCCAGAAAATAATAAATTCATTTTATTTTCGGTGGTATATAAATCCAGTGAATTTTATTAATTTTTAATAAATTTTTATAATTTCAATAAAGATCAACAGTCCAGATGTCGAATTTGCTTTTGGCTGGAATCGATTTAATTTACGTTTAATTGGACTCTGGCCCGATCAGACATGCTCTAATAGCAAAACAAATTTCGTTATGAGATATTGTTCACCGATATGGGCAATTTGGGTTTTGAGCTTTATCCTGTTGCCTCAAATTTTTGCACCGATTTTTTATTCCTTCATGCTCGATGAACTGATACAAATAATCGCTGGAGTCGTAGGAATCTTCGGTGCTGTCGTTAAAATTATTGTGCTTCGGTGTAATGGCGACGGTACGTTATTGAAAATTTATTAATTATTTATATTTTTCAATTTATTAACATTCAAATTTATTAACATTCAAATTTATTAACATTCAAATTTATTAACATTCAAATTTATTAACATTCAAATTTATTAACATTCAAATTTATTAACATTCAAATTTATTAACATTCAAATTTATTAACATTCAAATTTATTAACATTCAAATTTATTAACATTCAAATTTATTAACATTCAAATTTATTAACATTCAAATTTATTAACATTCAAATTTATTAACATTCAAATTTATTAACATTCAAATTTATTAACATTCAAATTTATTAACATTCAAATTTATTAACATTCAAATTTATTAACATTCAAATTTATTAACATTCAAATTTATTGACATTCAAATTTATTAACATTCAAATTTATTAACATTCAAATTTATTAACATTCAAATTTATGAACATTCAAATTTATTGACATTCAAATTTATTAACATTCAAATTTGTTAACATTCAAATTTATTTACATTCAAATCATAAAAAAAACTCTGCCCCCTTGAGAGATATCGAATTTGTTCTTGCCTCATTTTGATCGCAAGGGTTCAAGCTTTAAAATGCCGCTGGATTCGTTGAGCTGCCATTTTTTAAAATATTTTTTCAAGATTTTTCAAATTGGTCGAGTGATTTTTCCTTTGCCTTTTATTTTCCCGATTTTCAAAGTGTCTTTAGGAATATAAATAATTGACATATCTGGATGAAATCAACGCCATTTTCTAAGTCTAAGTCTAAGGAAAAAAAACCGTAAAATTATTCGAAATTTTTTAATTATTTGTCGTTTCGAATAATTCGCACAGCCATCTTGTTAAGAAGAGAATTAAAAAAAAAATGCTCCCAAAAGTTCTAGCTTGGTGCCTTTCATTTTTGGCTGACGACTGGATGAGAAAACTCCTGTGTGAGGAACGTGAATTGATGATGAAAAATGCCAGACTCGGCAGAAACATATCAATTGGTTTTAGTATTCTCATGCACTGCCTCGTATGCTCCTACGTTATCCTGAAGGTTTTATAATTATTATTAGCAATTAAATTATTATATTTCAAAGAAATAAATAAATAATGCATTTTTTTTTGTTTAATTTATTCGCTAAATCGTATTATTATTAATATTAAAATTATACTTGAATAATGCTCGTTGAATAATTATTAAAAAAAAAATATTTTAATTTTTTTTTTCGCTTCATTTTTATTCGTACGTATTTTTTTTTTTTTTTTTTATTCATCACAATTTACGACAAAATTTAATATTTAATTTCAGACTTTTCCATTGATAAATTTGACATTTGACACGGAAAATAAGACAGAGTTGAGCAAGCTGCTACTTTATCCAGCCTGTTTTCCCTTCGATTTAAATAAACCATCGAATTTTGCTTTCGCCTGGATAGGACAGTTACTCGCAACGTTCACTTCGACCATTGCTTACACGGCCTCGGATTGTTTTTTTGCAATGCTCATTATTCACTTGTGTGGTCAAATTGCTATTTTACGTAAAAATTTGGTAAATTTATTAAACAATGAAAAATCTTTCGATCCCCAAAATTTTCGAGACAATCTGACAATTATTGTCAAACGACACGAGACACTCATCAAATTAGCTACGACAATCGAGGACACTATAAATTTGATGCTTCTCGTTCTCACCCTCATTTATACCGTTCAATTTGGCCTACAACTTTTTGGTCTGCTAACAGTACGTACTTTGATTGAAGATTTTTTTTTTTTTTTCTATCAAATAAATATCTATCAAGATTTATTTATAAATTTTTTTTTATCAATAAAAAAATGTATCTTAATTTTTTTTAATTTTTTAAAAATACTTTGTTATAATATTGTAGGCTGTGAAGGAACGCCAATCGGGTAAATTTCCATTTCTTCAAGTTCTTTTTTTCATTTCTTACCTCAACGTTACGATCGTTCATCTATTTCTTTATTGCTACGTCGGTGACATGCTTATAGAAGAAGTGAGTTTTATCAAATAATTATTTTCCGAATATTTCGATATTAATTTTAAAAAAATATGGGCATTAATATGAATAAGAATTTAATTTTTATTTTTTTATCGAAATAAAGAAACGAACGAAACTAAATTATTTTATATTTTTTAATATTTACCTGATTATTTATTTTTGAATTTACGTGAAGAACTGAGTCTTATCAAATAATTATTTTCCGAATATTTCGATTACTAATAAAAAAAAATATGGGCATTAATTTGAATAAGAATTTAATTTTTATTTTTTTATCGAAAAAAAGAAACGAACGAAACTAAATTATTTTATATTTTTTAATATTTACCTGATTATTTATTTTCGAATTTACGTGAAGAACTGAGTTTTATTAAATAATTATTTTTCGAATGTTTCGATTATTAATAAAAAAAGTTTAGGCATTAATATGAATAAGAATTTTATTTCTATTTTTTAATCAAAAAAAAGAAACGAACGAAACTAAATTATTTTATATTTTTTAATATTTACCTGATTATTTATTTTTATTTTTTTATTTATTGCAGAGCGAGGCACTTGGTCTTGCTTCGTATTCGTGCAAATGGTACAAATTGTCATGTCGAGACGCCAAAGATTTGATGCTCGTGATGCACCGTGCCAGTTCTCCGCTACAAATATCAGCTGGAAAATTTGTTGCTTTTTCCATGGAGCTTTTTGGAAATGTGAGAATAATTTTTTTTTTTTTTTTTTTTTTTTTACGAGTAAAAAATGTAAAATTTCAGGTTTTGAAAACATCGATGAGTTATTTCTCCGTTTTACTGACGATGAGGGAACAAATTGCACAATAAGAATTTCATCAAATATTCGTGAAGATTTTCAAATTGAAAATAATTCGACGAAATTTTTTCGCCTAGTCACAATTTAAATGTTTCAGTAATTTTTTAAATGATAAAATATACTTCAACATATTAATATGTCAATTTATTTATTATCTCAGACCTAAAAGTACTGCGAACCTCGGCAATTATTTTTATTAAGTTTTAGTGGCAAGTAAATATTTTTTTCCTCTTCTGAAAAATGATTTTTGCAAATATCTTGATTGATAAAACGAAATTTGCGTTAAAAAAAAATCAAATGATTTTGATCAAAAAACAAATGTTGAATTCACGATTGTGAATATGGAAAATAATAAAACATTTGCCATGAAAATTTATTTTGATTTAAAAAAATAAAAATTATTTAAAATACATTTTTTTAATCTCAATAATTTATTTTTCATGATGCATTGCCTTAGCTCATGAATGTCAAATATATTTTTTTTAACTTTCCCACAATAGCTATCCTTCCAATAATTTTTTCAACCCTTAGCGTTTTGTATCAAAATTTTTTTTTTTTTGAAAATAATTTATCTTTTACGACAAATCACGCGGGTCACTGACCACAAATAGCATCGACGATATTTTATATACAAAATTTCATGAACGCATCGACAAAATACGAACGTATAAATCATTTTTACCCCCACCTTATGTAACTTGCGTGCGAGGGTTGGTTTTTTTTTTTTTTTTTTTTTTTTTATATATTTTGTTTGAAACTCTGCACGCATCGTGACGAACTTGACGTGGCTAGGACCGTCCCAGCTTGATGAATATTTTACGACCAAAAAAATTCTGTAGTTTGTGTGACGCGCAAGCGTACAATTTTTTTCCTCAAAGAAACTTTTATTTTTCCCTCGATGATAAAAATAAAATGAGAAAATAAAATCACGTCATCCACGTCAGTGATCGAAAAAACTCCGAGGGGGTTGTATCAATGAAGGACAATCCAAGTACGTTTGAATTTATCGAACGAATTACATTTTTTTTTTATGATAATTTAATTGGATCATTTATTATAATTAATTTTTTAATAAATGAAATTTATTAAATGAATGTCACGATTAAAAAATAAATAAAAATTGAATTAATTTAAATATTGGTAAAATTCAAATTTATTATATATATATATATATATATAGAATTTATTTACGCTTACGGGTGGAATCGATTCAATATGGGAGTGATCGGTATATGGCCAGAGACGAACGAGAATTTTCTACTTCGCAATCGTGCCTTGGCATATGCACTTTTGATATTCATTTTAATATGGACACCACAGTTGGCCAGTGTCACAGTTTTTTGGGGAAATCTCAACGAGACGATCGAGTGTCTCTCGACAAATGTGCCAATCGGTGTCTCAGTAATGAAACTCGTTATTTTTCGTTATCACAGAAAAGGTAGATGAGTAATTGAAAAAAAAAAAAAAAATACGATGAGAATTATAAGCCATTTTTATTGTTTAAAAAAAAAAAAAAAAAAAAAAAACAAAAAATTGAAACGTAAAATAGTGAATTTTTCAAAAGTTTTGAGCAATTTGTTGAAACTCGTGGAGGAAGATTGGGCTTTACCGTGGAGCAAAGAACAGGAAGATACGATGATGATGCCAACAAAAATGAGCAGAATTATTTCTCTACTTTCTGTGAGCGTTACAACTGGATTGCTCATCGCTTACGTTGCTTCGAGGGTTCGTTTTTTTTTTTGTTTTTTTTTTGTTAACAATTATATTAATTATATTTTAGGAAAAAATGAAATAAATTTAAATTAAATATAATTTAAAAAATTCCCAACTCAAGGTACAATTTTTCCAATAAAATATTAATTTTTTTTTCCATCGAAAAAAAAAGAAAGAAAAAATAAAAAAAATATTTCTTCCTAGATCTGGTTCGGTATACAAGATTTTCATAATTCTGATAATATTGATCCACGCCTCTCCATTGGTTTTCTCTATACTGCTGTATTTCCATACGACACGAAAAAGCTCGAGTTCTTTATACCAACATGGATCGGTCAATTGATCGGTACGTGGTTCTCGATGGTAGCTTATTCGGGTCCGGATGCATTTTTTGCAATGCTCGTTCTTCATTTGTGCGGACAACTCGCAGTGGTCAGGCTCAATCTTAAAAATATCGTCGACAAATCGTGCCCAACAGATTACCAAATTTTTCGCGAAAAACTCACCTCCATTGTCGAGAGACACGAGGAACTTAACAGGTTTGATTTTATTTTGAGGAAAAAAAATATATTAGTAAATTTAATTATTTTTTTTTATTCATTTATTATTATTATTAAAATTATTTCATGCAAAGACGAAGCGCAATGATTTTATTTTGATTTTATTTTGAGGAAAAAAAATATATTAGTAAATTTAATTATTTTTTGTAAATTCATTTATTATTATCATTAAAATTATTTCATGCAAAGACGAAGCGCAATGATATTATTTTGATTTTATTTTGAGGAGAAAAAATATATTAGTAAATTTAATTGTTTTTTTTTAAATTCATTTATTATTATTATTAAAATTATTTCATGCAAAGACGAAGCGCAATGATCGAGGAATCATTCAACACGATGCTCTTGGCTCAGATGCTTGTGTGCACGATAACATTCTGCTTTCAAGGATTTGCAATGTTTACGGTGCGTTTATTCTTGAAAAAAAAAAAAAAGAAAAAAAAAATGAGGAAATCAACGAAGTGAATTAGAAAAAAAAAAAACAAAAATTATCTCGATTTTCAAATCAAGTAATGGATGTTTTTTTTTCGTATATCTTTACTGATAATAATAATAATTTTTAGACCGTGATGGAAAAAAGGGATGGCGATTTTCCAATTCTTGGAATGGCTTTTTTCATCAATCATGCAATTCATACGATAATGCATCTTTTTGTATATTGTTTGGTCGGTGATATATTAATAGTCGAGGTGAGCAGCGAGTGCCGATTTTATCAGTGCATAAAAATTGAAATATCGATGAATTTTGAAATTATGAAATTTCCTCAGAGTTCGGAAATTGGTTTTTCACCATACGAGAGTGACTGGTATCTCATGAATTCAGCCCAGATGAAGGCACTTATGTTCGTGACTCATCGATCGAGAACTCCATTGCAAATAACTGCTGGAAAATTTTGCAGTTTTTCTCTTGACATGTTTACAAGTGTAAGATTTTTTTTTTTTTTTTTTTCCATTACGAGAAAAAAGGAAAGAATTATTTTGATATTTCATTTTTATTGAATTTCACCAGATAATGAAAACCTCGATGGGATACTTATCAGTTCTACTTGCCATGAAGGATCGTCTGATTGAGTAATTCTAGTGTCTTGGATATAATTTTTTTTCTTCTTTTAATCATCATAATTTAAATAGTTTTTATCCTATAGTTGCACCAATGTAAGTGATATGAAATATATATATATATTACTTTCATGAAATAGCTATTCGTTGTTGTTAATAATCGGTTAACAGATGCTTCAGAAATTGGTGTAGAAAAAAATAATTTTCATCAAACAAAATTTATCAAAGACAAATGAAATTTGTTCAATAACTTATATCACATTAATGCACTATATATGTCACTTCCTAATGTAATAAAAATAAAAAATTTAACGAACCAAAATTTATTAAAATAAAATTTGACGAATCCAAATTAATAATTTTATTGCGTCTATCAGTTGAATAATAAATAACTGTCAGTACATACTTTTCAGACAATTGACAATTGCAATTCCATATAAATTGTTCCTATGAACATTAAATAAAATTCACATCCGGTCTGTTTTGAAACTTTTAAATCGAGAGTTAAAAAACCCAACGAATGTCCAGAACAATTTTATTCTCTGACGAAAAGTCCATTGCACTCACAACTAAGTTTATACTCGCCAGAAATATATTTAAATTATATCCAAGGGCAATTTTACCAAAGTTTAAACTCGATGTAGCTCTCGAAAATTGCAAACTGCTTGTCATGTGAATTTTTCAATGAAAATTTGTCGAGTTGGAAAAGTAACAATTTGCATTTTAAAACTATAAGCATGCGTCGTTGTGACATTGTCAGAGCGATTTTGCGCATGAGATTTTTTCTCAGCAGGAGGCGAGCATCAGTGAATGAAAAACCAGCACAGTGTGAGCTTCGATGGAAAATCATCAAGGTCCATATTTTTGTGTGACGAGAAAAAAAATATTCTTCAAAATAAATTTTATCACGTTTGAATGATTTTTTTTTTTAATTTGTGGATTAAATTTTCTAAACAAATATTATTTTTTTCGATAAAAGTAATATTTATTTATATCGAATAATTTTTATTCGAAAAAAATAAATTTTAGGCTTCTCGTACGCTTATGGCTGGAATACGTATTATCAAAATATATTGGGAATTTGCCCTAAAAACAGTGAAGGAATTTTTGCTCGACAGAGAGCCTGGTTTTGGTCATTTTTTATATTTTTATCAATTTGGATTCCTCAAGTTGCGAGCTTTTCAATCCTCTGGGGTGACATGAATTCTTGTATCATTTGCCTCTCCACAAATATGCCAATAGCAGTATCAATTTTAAAAATTATTGTTCTTCAGCATCAGAGAAAAGGTGGGAGAAATTTTTTCACAAAATCTCTGAGTTATTGCAATAATTTTTTTATTTTGTTATTTTCTTTTTTTTAATTGTACTTCTGTATTTAAATTATTTCGCATTATTCCAACAGATACTCTTTTGATTTTTCATAACCCTTCCCTTTCTTATTCTAATTTGTCATTTTCAGTTTTTTTATTTATTATATTATATTATATTATATTATATTATATTATATTATATTATATTATATTATATTATATTATATTATATTATATTATATTATATTATATTATATTATATTATATTATATTATATTATATTATATTATATTATATTATATTATTTTATTTTATTTTATTTTATTTTATTTTATTTTATTTTATTTTATTTTTTCAAGTAATTGGCTGGATTATCGTCACAATAGAAAATGATTGGAAGAGAATTATGACGAAAGAGGAACGATGTATTATGCTCGAGACTGCAAAAACTAGCAGATCAATTTCCATATTATCATTCTCGCTTACAATAATCATGTTCATCGAGTACATTTTCTCTCGGGTAAATAAGAAGAAAAAAAAAACAATTTTTTAAATAAAAATAATTCAGAGTAAAATAATTCGACGATTAGGATAAACGAATGTTTAGCTTTGGATATTGTGGCAAGGAGTTGACCATCCAAATGTTAATCCTCGATTGGCTTTTGGCTTTCTTCACGACGCATATTTTCCCTTTGACACGACAAAGAACGAAATTTTCGTGCCAATCTGGCTGACCCAATTTTTTGGGACTTTTTTGGGCATGATATCCTATGCCGGACCAGACTGTTTTCTCTCAATGGTAATTCTCCATTTGTGCGGTCAGCTCAGGCTTATTCGACATTCCCTAAAATATCTTGTTGATGAGACAACCATTTTGGATCCTGACAAATATTGGAAAAGGCTGACTGCAATTGTGCAGAGACATGAGCAGCTTAATCAGTAAGAATTTTGTAAAATAATAACAACAACAATAATAATAATAAAACATTATCGTTTTTTGTATTTATAGATTGAGAAAAAATTGACATATTCGATTTTTAACAAATATTATTAAAATATTATATTATTTGTTATTTCGATCAAAAACAAAAATATTTACCAAACTGAATTAAATACAATTTACGAGTTAAAAATTGTATTTAAATACATACTATTTAATTTATATTTTTTTTTATGGACGTATTCGATTTTTAATAAATGTTATTTCCATCAAAAACAAAAATATTTACCAAACTGAATTAAATGTAATTTACGAGTTGAAAATTGTATTTAAATACATGCTATTTACGAGTTGAAAATTGTATTTAAATACATGCTATTTACGAGTTAAAAATTGTATTTAAATACATGCTATTTCATTTTTATTTAATTTTTTTTTTTATGGACGTATACCATTTTTAATAAATGTTATTTCCATCAAAAACAAAAATATTTACCAAACTGAATAAAATAAAATTTACGAGTAAAAAATTGTTTGGGTTTTTGTTTTTGTTTGACATGGCACAAATTTCCATGTGGTGCTGCTTGAAATTTTTTTTTTTTTTTTTTTTCTTACAAGCTTGTCATTTGTAATACGAGATACATTCAGCTCGATACTTCTCGTTCAAATGCTGGCGTGTTCGATGACTTTTTGCTTCCAAGCTTATGCCATACTCACGGTTAGTAAAAACGCGTTTACTTTCTTTACGTGAGATTATTATTATTATTATTATTATTTATTTTTTGTAGACTGTCATGGATCGAAATGGCGCTCCTTTGGCTTTTTTTGATCTAGGCTTTTCCATGCTTTATGCTGTTTATACGGTCATACATTTGTTCATATATTGCTACGTAGGAGATAGACTTTTCGTTGAAGTGAGTTCTGGTCATTATTAGCTTTATGCTCGGATATATATATATATATAAATTGAAATATGTTTTTATATATATATATATATATATAAATTGAAATATGTTTATATATATATATATATATAATGAAATATGATTATATATATATATATATAAATTGAAATATGATTATATATATACATATATATAAACTGAAATATGGAGAGGATTAAAGAAAAAAAAAATCATTTGTAGAGTACCAGTCTGGCGGATGATTTTTACGAGACCGAATGGTACAATTTGGGGCCCAAAGAATCAAAAGCCTTTCTTCACGTCTGCCATAGATCGAAAATAGCGCTCGAGGTAAAAGCTGGTAAATTCTGCACATTTAATTTGCAGCTTTTTAACGCTGTAAGTAAAATAATAAATTTCTTCCTGTTTATCATATTTATTTTATGTTATGATTTTCGAAATATTTAATTGTCGACAGATATTAAAAAATTCAATGGGATATCTGTCAATGCTGATAGCGATGAAGGAGAGATTGATCGATTGATCAGGAAAATTTTTACGATCGATAAAAAAATTTTGGCAAAAATTCTGCAAAAATTCTCATCAATGGTGATCTTATTGAAAATTCGATCGATTTAGTAGGTTGGAAAGAACGATTTTCTGCGATTTTTAGCGCATCATATGATTATCGATCTTAATAAATCTGGTGTAACATGATCAATCGGTAACAGGATCGAATTTCACTCGATGTTTATATAGTTTTTCTGTATCGATTCAGTCGATTTTACGAAAATTAATAGACCGATCGATTTTTACGAAAATCGATAGACCGATCGATTTTTACGAAAATCAATAGACCGATCGATTTTTACGAAAATTAATAGACCGATCGATTTTTACGAAAATTAATAGACCGATCGATTTTTACGAAAATTAATAGACAAGATAGTCGATCGATTGTAAAAAAATCGATTGTGAAGATGATCGCTCGATTGAGCTCGTGACTCGAATATATTCGATGCAATTTTCCATTCGTTCTATAATTCGGTAAATCTTTCAATTTTTTAAAACAGGAACATAATTTTAACTATTTATTTATATGTACTCACCGGATTATCTCATTTGTTTACAATAATGAACGAAAGGAAAACAAATGACGACTGTCAATTGATCATTATTCGCCAACATTGAATTTAATTTTCATACCCATACGAAGATTTTATTTATCAATTATTATTCGCTTACGTTGAATTTAATTTCCATACCCATGTGAAAATTTTCTTTACATGTATGACTGATATTTGCGAATTATAGAAATTCATCTCACACCCTTGAGCTGGCTGAAAATAATGTAATGTGGTCAAAGTAGATGAAAATAAAAATAAAAAATTAATTGATATGTTAAATTTTAAATAATTTTTTTCTCGATTTAGATGAATATTTTTTCCATATCCATTATTTTCCATCGACGAACTAAAATAATAAAATTCGTCGAAAAATTCGTCAGGAAATGAAGCTTGAATTGCGCAACGGAAAAAAAAAATTCAATAACCGGAAATTCGTCTCTGGTTAATTTACTTGCAAAAAAAAAAAAAATATTAAATAGTGAAAAAATTCACCATTTCGCCAGTCAATCGATCATTACTTCGCTTACATTGAATTTAATTTCCATACTCGTTCAAAGATTTTATTTATCGATCATTATTCGCTTACATTAAATTTAATTTCCATGCACCATGTGAAAATTTCCTTTACATGTATCACTGATATATTCCGAATTATAGAAATTTATCTCACACATTTGAGCTCGCTGACTCACGATTGTGAACTACGAAAAATAATAAAAAATTATTTGCATGGAATATCAAAACTTTTATATCGTCTATATATATATATATATATATATGTACTGACGTCATGATTGTCATGACGCAAAATATTATAAAACAAAAAGCAAGAAAATTACAACATTTTTCTTCCACATACGTACGTGGTAAAAAAAAAAAAAGTTTGCATCGTTCTATATATAAAACACATAATGGATCTGATGGGGAAAATTCGAATATTACAATGTGATTCGATAGGATTTTTTTTTTTTTTTTTTCCTCTCAAATTGCCAGGTAAATATTTAACGATTCGAGATGGACATGCGTACAACGCATGACAAATCTCACAACTTGACGTCGAGCATGCGTCGTTTGAGGGTGAAAAAAAAAAAAAAAAAAAAAAAAAAAAAAATTGAAGGCGACTCGAGAGTCGAGTAGTTGTGATTCAGTGGCTCAAAGATTATGGATCCGAGTCTCTCGTTGTATGAAGATTCGTGGGACATTTTCTTCGCGCGATATTAGAAAGAAAAAAAAAAAAAAAAATACAAAATATGAAAAATAATTCAGCGAGGAGAATTCGTCGTGACGTCGAGTACGCTTTTGGCTGGAATCGTTTTAATCTTCGACTTATTGGTCTGTGGCCTGATTTTGGGTGCAAAAAAAATTTTGCCAAACGTTTGAAAAATTTTTTTCCACCGATATTGAGCTTGTGGATGTTAAGTTTTGTCGTAGCACCGCAATTTATTTTTGCCTTTTTTTATAATACTTTATCAATTAATGAAACCATCGAGCTTTTGTCTGTGGCCATAGCGTATGTGGGAATAATCGTGAGGATTCTCGTACTCTGGTATAACGAGGAAGGCAAGTATTATTTTTATTTATTTATTAAAAATTAATTAATTAATTGTTGTCGAGTCGAAAAAAGATTATAACTATTATGTGTTTTTTTTTTTTAATTAATTTAATATTTTTTCGTATATTATTCATTACAGCTAGATTGGATATTTTTTGCCAATTATTATATATAATAATTTGCCAAAAAATAAAAAATAAAATCGTATTTAGATTATTAATTATCAAATTTTTTAATCGTCGTTAAAAAAAAAAAAAAAAATAGCTATGCCAAATAGCCTCGGTAATTCTCCTTCCAAAAGTTTTAGCGCGCTGTCTTTTGTTTCTAAGTGAGGGCTGGACAAGAAAACGTTCAACGGAGGAACGAGAATTAATGTTAGAAAAAGCCAAATTGGGCAGAATCATCTCATTTGGACTTAACATTCTCGCTCAATGCTGTGGTTACTCATACATAATTTTAAAGGTTTTATACATTTTTTAAATGAACAAATTATATAATTTATTATTAATGGTAAATTGCATAAACACAATAATATATATTTATATATATATATATGAAATTTTAATTAAATTGCAAGCTCCTTGATCCTCCATTTTTTTTTAGTTAGCCATTACAATTAGCCATTACGATAATTAATTAAAAAATATTAACAATAAATTCTTTTAAGAAAAATAATTTTTTAAATTATCTTTTGAATAAATTAGCGTGCCTACTCGTCTTACACAAAAATCATTTCAATATTATTCGACCTCGTGTTAAAATCCGAGGATCTCTGTTTCCATTTTTTTTTACGTATTTTTTTATGAGCTTTTGTAATTTGTAAAAAAAAATTACTGGTGAAGAAAAATCTGAGTATTTTGTAGATAATAATTTTTTATAATTTGTTTATTTATTTTTTTAAATTGAAACTCTAAGATAAATATTGGTTATAATTTCAGGCTGTTCGATTGTTTAATTTAAAATTTGATGGAGAAAATTCAACTGAATTAGTAAATCAGCTGCTCTATCCAGGTGTTTTTCCCATCGATTTAAAAAAATCATCAAATTTTGCGTTTGTCTTTATCGGGCAAATGCTGGGAAATTACATTGGCTGTTTGGCTTATACAGGCACCGATTGTTCAATTGCAATGTTAATAATACATTTATGTGGCCAGATTGCCATTTTACGTCATGATATTGTCAATTTGCTCGATAATAAAATATCCAGTGATGAAAATTTTCGTAAAAATTTCGCCTCGATCGTCAAACGTCACGTCAGTCTAATCGAATTAGCTAATTTGCTGGAAAAAACATTTAACTCAATGCTTCTTTTTCTCGTACTCATGTACACGTCACAATTTTGTTTACAACTTTATCAACTCATGACTGTACGTATTAATTTTTCATTATTATTTTTTCTTCTCTTTCTTTGTTCGTATATATATATTTTTTTTTCATATTTTATATTATTTTTGAAAAAAATTACAAAATTTTAGGTTCTGACAGATAATGAGACAGGAAAATTTCCATTTTTTAATGTTATCTACGTTGTTATCTACATCAACGTGACGACAATTCATCTCTTTCTCTATTGTTACATGGGTGACATGCTCGTTGCAGAAGTGAGTTGGAAATAATTATTTTTTGTATTAAAAAACGAAAAAAAAAAAAAATATAATTAAATAAATATATTAAAAATATAAATAATTAGGCACGTAAAATATTTTAATAAATAAATAGAAATTTTCTCTATGAGTGTGCCAGAGGGAGGAGAGGGAAATAAAAATTGTGAATCATTAATAATTATTTTTGACTGATGGCAGAGCGAGGCACTCGGTTTTGCATCGTATTCTTGCAAATGGTACAATTTGTCTGGACAAAAGGCCAAGGACTTATTATTTTTAATGCATCGTGCAAAAGCTCCGCTCCAAATATCTGCTGGAAAATTTGTCACGATTTCTCTCAAGCTCTTTGGAAATGTATATATATTTTTTTTCATTATTATTATTTTTTTTATTGAGCAAATAAAACAAATGGATTTTCTCAAAAGTAATAATGTTAAATTTCAGGTGCTGAAAACATCAATGAGTTATTTTTCCGTTCTGATCTCGATGAAAGAACAAACACTACAATGAGAAAGTTTTCCCTCAATTTAAAACGATTATTTATTTTGCAACAAACAATTCGATAAAACTTTGGCTAGTTTTAATTTTTATGTATTTTTTTTTTATTACTTTTATTTGGATTATTCTAACGATATTTTTATTTTTCCATATTGACAAATTATATTTGAGAATTAATATATTCTCTGACCTCTGCTCTCGTACGAGTTTGAAAATTGTATTCACTTGATGATAAATTTCATTTTGGTTAAAAAAATAAAAATTATTTAAAATATATTTTTGTTATCTGAATAATTTATTTTTCACGGTGTGATCTCTTCATCCTGATTGAACGATGCCATGCCAGCTAATTTTTTTTTTTCACCCTTAGCGTTTTTTTATCAAGAATATATTTTTTTTTTTTAACAATAATTTATCTTTTACGAAAAATCACGCAGGTCACTGACCACAAATAGCACCGACGACATTTTATATGGAAAATTTCATGAACTCATCGACAAAGCACGTAAGTATAAATCATTTTTACCCCCACTTATTTAACTTGCGTGCGAGGGTTGTTTTTTTTTTTTTCTTTTTTTTATATTTTGTTTGAAACTCTTCACGCACCGAGACAAACTTGACGTGGCCAGGATCGTCCCAGCTCGATGAATATTTTATGACAAAAAAAATTCTGTAGTTTGTGCGACGCGCAAGCGTACAATTTTTTTCCTCAAAGAAACTTTTATTTTTCCCTCGATGATAAAAATAAAATGAGAATATAAAATCACGTCATCCACGTCAGTGATCGAAAAAACTCCGAGGGCGTCGCATCAATGAAGGACAATCCGAGTACGTTTGAATTTTGTCAAACGGTTGCAATGATTTTTTTTTTTTTTTATTACAATTTAATTGCATAATTTATTATTAAATTATCATTTATTTTGATACGTTCAATGTCACGATTAAAAAATAAATAAAAATTGAATTAATTTAAATATTGGTAAAATTCAAATTTATTATGTATATATATATATATATATATATAGAATTTATTTACGCTTACGGGTGGAATCGATTCAATATGGGAGTGATCGGCATATGGCCAGAGACGAACGAGAATTTTCTACTTCGCAATCGTGCCTTGGCATATGCACTTTTGATATTCATTTTAATATGGACACCACAGTTGGCCAGTGTCACAGTTTTTTGGGGAAATCTCAACGAGACGATCGAGTGTCTCTCGACAAACGTGCCAGTCGGTGTGTCAGTAATGAAACTCATTATTTTTCGTTATCACAGAAAAGGTACATGAGTCATTGGAAAATGAAAAAAAATGAAAAAAAAAAAAAAAAAAAAAAAATTTCAACGTAAAATTGTGAAGTTTTCAAAAGTTTTGAGCAATTTGGTGAATCTTATCGAGGATGATTGGGCTTTACCGTGGAGCAAAGAACAGGAAGATACGATGATGATGCCAACTAAAATGAGCAGAATTATTTCTCTACTTTCTGTGAGCGTTACAACTGGATTGCTCATCGCTTACGTTGCTTCGAGGGTTCGTTTGTCTTCTTTTTTTTTTTTTTTTGTAACAATTATTTATTTATATTTCAGGAAAAAAATGAAATAAATTAAAAGTTAAAAAATTTGAAATATTATATAAAATTAGATGAATTTTTTTTTTTTAATTAAATATATTTAAATAATTTTCCAACTCAAGGTACAGTTTTTCCAAAATAATATTAATTTTTTTTTCCATCGGAAAAAAAAGGAAAGAAAAAAGAAAAAAAAAATATTTCTTCCTAGATCTGGTTCGGTATACAAGATTTTCATAATTCTGATAATATTGATCCACGTCTCTCCATTGGTTTTCTCGTTACTGCTGTATTTCCGTACGACACGAAAAAGCTCGAGTTCTTTATACCAACATGGATCGGTCAATTGATCGGTACGTGGATCTCGATGATAGCTTATTCGGGTCCTGATGCATTTTTTGCAATGCTCGTTCTTCATTTGTGCGGACAACTCGCAGTGGTCAGGCTCAATCTTAAAAATATCGTCGACAAATCGTGTCCAACAGATAATCAAATTTTTCGCGAAAAACTCACCTCCATTGTCGAGAGACACGAGGAACTTAACAGGTTTGATTTTATTTTGAGGAAAAAAAATATATTAGTAAATTTAATTATTTTTTTTTAATTCATTTATTATTATCATTAAAATTATTTCATGCAAAGACGAAGCGCAATGATTTTATTTTGATTTTATTTTGAGGAGAAAAAATATATTAGTAAATTTAATTATTATTTTTTAATTCATTTATTATTATGATTAAAATTATTTCATGCAAAGACGAAGCGCAATGATCGAGGAATCATTCAACGCGATGCTCTTGGCTCAGATGCTTCTGTGCTCGATTACATTCTGTTTTCAAGGATTTGCTATGTTCACGGTGCGTTTATTTTTGAAAAAAAAAAAACAATAAAAAAATTGAGAAGTTTCAACTCCGTAAATTTCAATTGAGTGAATAAAAATTTCGAGCTTTTTAATTATTCGATATAATTATTTCGTTACATTGAATTGTAAAATTATCTTGATTTTTAAATCAAGTGATGAATATTTTCTTTTTCGTATATAATAATAATAATTTTTAGACCGTGATGGAAAAAAGGGGTAGCGATTTTCCAATTCTCGAAATGGCTTTTTTCATCAATCATGCAATTCATACGATAATGCATCTTTTTGTATATTGTTTGGTCGGTGATATATTAATAGTCGAGGTGAGCAACGAGTGCCGATTTTATCAGTGCATAAAAATCGAAATATCGATGAATTTTGAAATTTTGAAATTTCCTCAGAGTTCGAAAATTGGTTTTTCACCATACGAGAGTGACTGGTATCTCATGAATTCAGCCCAGATGAAGGCACTTATGTTCGTGACTCATCGATCGAGAACTCCATTGCAAATAACTGCTGGAAAATTTTGCAGTTTTTCTCTTGACATGTTTACAAGTGTAAGATTTTTTTTTTTTTTTTTTCCATTACGAGAAAAAAGGAAAAAATTATTTTGATATTTCGTTTTTATTGAATTTCACCAGATAATGAAAACCTCGATGGGATACTTATCAGTTCTACTTGCCATGAAGGATCGTCTGATTGAGTAATTCTAGTGTCTTGGGTATAATTTTTTTTCTTCTTTTAATCATCATAATTTAAATAGTTTTTATTCTATAGTTGCACCAATGTAAGTGATATGAAAAAATATATATATTACTTTCATGAAATAGCTATTCGTTGTTTTTAATAATCGGTTAACAGATGCTTCATAAATTCGTCTAGAAAAAAATAATTTTCATCAAACAAAATTTATCAAAGACAAATGAAATTTGTTCGATCCCTACGAATATTTTTTTCCGACTTATTCAGTCGATTTTACAAAAATTAATAGACCGATCAATTCTACGAAAATCAATTGAGAAGATCATCGATCGATTGTGAAAATCATGGTTCGATTGAGCTCGTGATTCGAATATATTTGATGGAATTTTCCATTCGCTCTATAATTCGGTAAATCTTTCAATTTTTTAAAACAGGAACATAATTTTAACTATTTATTTATATGTACTCACCGGATTATCTCATTTGTTTACAATAAAGAACGAAATGAAAACAAATGACGACTGTCAATTGATCATTATTCGCCAACATTGAATTTAATTTTCATACCCATACGAAGATTTTATTTATCGATCATTTTTCGCTTACATTGAATTTAATTTTCATACCCATGTGAAAATTTTCTTTACATGTATGACTGATATTTGCGAATTATAGAAATGTATATCACATCCTTGAGCTGGCTGAAAATAATGTAATGTGGTCAAAGTAGATGAAAATAAAAATAAAAAATTAATTGATATGTCAAATTTTATATAATTTTTTTTCTCGATTTAGATGAATATTTTTTCCATATCCATTATTTTCCATCGACGAACTAAAATAATAAAATTCGTCGAAAAATTCGTCAGGAAATGAAGCTTGGATTGCGTAACGGAAAAAAAAAATTCAATAACCGGTAATTCGTCTTTGGTTAATTTACTTGAAAAAAAAAAAAAAAAATTATTAAATAGTGAAAAAATTCAGCACTTTGGATCAAAATTCTAAACTGAACGACGAGCTTTATATTGCTGCTATACAGCGAGGTTTTTCACCTCTGTAGGACTCGATGCATAGGAGTTTAAGTTGAGTAAATTATTCATAAAGATCCGTTTATAAAAGTTTTCAACTTGAAAAGCCTCGTCGGTTCGTATAAAAGTTTTCGGTGAGCTTTGCATTTTTTAACAAATTTTAGCGCATGCTCAATCGCAAAATGAGAAATTCCTTTTGCGCAAGTCGATTTTTTTTTTTTTTTTCTTCTCGCTTTAGTGATGTCAGTGACCGGAAAAACTGTGACAGTACGAGTCTCGATGGAGAATAATCAAGGTGCGTATTTATTTTTATGAAAAAAAATTAATTGAGACAAAAAAAAAATTAATTGAGACGAAAAAAAATTAATTGAGACAAAAAAACAATTGAGACAAAAAACAATTAATTGAGACAAAAAAAAAATTAACGCTCTTCGCAGGCTTTACTTACGCATATGGATGGAATATTTATTATCAACAAATAATGGGCGGATGCGAGATTAAAAATGAAGGATGGTTTTTAGCTCAGAGAGCTTGGCTCTGGGCACTTTTAATGACACTTTGGATTTGGATTCCTCAAACTGCCAGTCTCTCAATTTTATCGGGTGATCTTAATTCAATGATCCATTGCCTATCTACAAATATGTCCATCGGTGTATCTATAGTGAAAATTATGGTCCTTCAGTATCACCGAAAAGGTTGAAAAAAAAAAAATTATCCCCCACCCCTTTTATTAAATTTGTCAATTATTTTATCCACAATTATTATTATTATTTTTAATTGAATATTTAATTTTTTTTTCAAGTCACTGGCTGGATTGTCATGACAATTGCCAATGACTGGGCAAAAGTTGATACGAAAAAAGAGCTCGAGACGATGCTTGAGACTGGAAAAATCAGCAGATCAATATCGATATTATCCTTCACTCTTACCAATATAATGTTTTTCGAGTACGCTATTTCTCGGGTAATTTTTTTTTTTCGTTCTTTATTGAAAATTTTCATTCTTTTTATTTACACAGAAAAAATTTTAAAATTAAAAAAAAAATATATATATATATATATATATTTCACCAGATCTGGATTTTGATGGAAAATACCAATAGTGACGTAGATCCGAGATTGGCATTCGGTCTCATTCACGATGCATATTTTCCATTCGATACAACCGAACTCATCATTTTCGTTCCATTATGGGTTGTCCAATTTTTTGGCACATTTTTAAATATGATCTCATACGGTGGACCAGATTGTTTTGTCTCAATGATTGTGTTACATTTGTGCGGTCAGCTGAAAATTATTCGTAATTCATTGAATAATCTCGTCGATGACACAACGATGAAAAATCGTGAGAAATATTGGCAAAATTTATCAGCGATTGTTAAAAGACACGAGCAACTTAACAAGTACGAGAGTTAAAAAAAAATATAAAAATTAATGAAAAAAAAAAAAAAAAAATCTTTAATTCAATCTTCGAGTGCGATATATAATTTTTTTTTTTTTTTTTTTTTTTTTCAATGAGGCTCTCGACCGTCATAAGAGAGACATTCAGTACGATACTTCTCATTGAAATTCTTGTTTGCTCGGTGTGTTTTTGCTTCCAGGGTTACGCCTTGTTCACAGTCAGTAATTATTTATTAATTAAATTATTTATTATTATTAATTATTATTTTTTTTAATTCAATTAAAACGACCAATCAAGAATATATTAATTATTAATTATACTTTCCTTAGACCATGATGGATCGAAATGGTGCTCCAATTCCCATATTCGATCTTGGATTTTCCTTCATTTATGGCACTTATACAGTAATACATCTCTTTGTCCATTGTTATGTGGGGGACAGACTACTCGTCGAAGTGAGTTATCAAAAGACACAATTTGGTCCTAGACTGATTTAATAATAGTAATAATAATAATAATAATAATAATAATAATAATAATAATATAATAATAATAATAATAATAATAATAATAATAATAATAATAATAATAATAATAAATTATTTGAAACTTTTTACCTCGTATACACTTTCAGTTATTGATATAAAAATGTGATAAAAAAAATTGTATTAAATTTTGGGAAAAAAAGTGACCAATTTCCTTTTAATTTTATGAAATTGTAAACAGTTTGAAAAATTTATAAAAAAAATATGAAATTGAAGCAAAGCTTAAGTAAATGAAAGAGATTAAAATTACATATATAGGTGTGATGTTTTTTTTTTTTTTTACAGAGTACCAGTTTGTCTGATGATTTTTATGAGACCGAATGGTACAATTTGGCACCAGAGGAAGCAAAAGCCTTTCTCCTCGTTTGTCACAGATCGAGTATTCCACTCGAGGTAAAAGCCGGAAAATTTTGCACCTTTAATCTTCAGCTTTTCAACAGTGTGAGTATAATTATAATAATAATTATTATTTAAAAAAAAACATTTTCGTCGTGAATAAAAATTATTTTCTCAATCAAAAACAGATAATGAAAAATTCGATGGGATATTTATCAATGCTGATGGCTATGAAAGAAAGATTAGTCGATTGATCGATAAGCCTGTAACGATCGATCGATAATTTATCAAAATATATTTGATAAATTTATAGTCGATATTATGTATTTCTCGTTCGACCATAAACGGTTCTATACTTATACATTGTTAGCTAATAATCAATATGGATAATGAGAAAATTTTATGTTTTGTCATCGCGCATGATTTTCTGCGCAAGCTTTTTTTTTCCTCCATGACATATTTATCGATCGATGTCCTATTACACCCAAAATTCATACAACACATAATCCACTTGTAGTATTTTTTTTTTCTATCATTAATGCTTAATCCATGTCAAATTTATTTTATTTCCTTTTTATCTATTTTTATTTTTTATTTAAATATTTTTTTATTGTTTATTTATTTATTTTTTTTCACATTTATATTTATCTGCACAACGTCTGCTCGTCTTTTATAATTTTATCTACAAAAACGAACAAGTACTCGTGGAAAAAAAAAAATTCAACCAGTTGGTCAACATTTTGGATCGAAACTTTATTTGCCTGAACGATATATGAATTTTATTGCAATTCCAGCTGAATTATTTATCTCGTAGAACTCGATCGAGGCGTTTACCTGGTACGTAAATTATTCATATATTTTTCTCGTTTATTTTTTATATCGTTTAAGCTGAAAAAATTGTTTCTTCTTTCACGAGAGACATTGAAGCATTGGGGAAGTTTGAGCTTTGAATTTTTTAACCGATCGCAGCACATGCGCTCTCGCAAAATTACAAAAGTAGCGCTTGCGCAAGTTTATTATTATTATTATTATTTTTTTTTTCTTCTTTATTCACAGCATGAAAAATAAAAATGACAGTGACTGAAATACGACGACGGCTAAAGCCTCGATGGATAACAATCATGGTGTCTAAAATATGGCGAAAAATTAAATTAATAATAATTAATAATAATTAAATTAACAAAATTAATAATAATCATAAAAAAATTAAAAAAAATCATTTTTCAGGTTTCACTTATGCATATGGCTGGAATGTTTATTATCAAAAAATAATAGGACTGTGTTGGAAAAAAAATGAAGGATCATTAGCGTCACAGAGAGCATGGGCATGGGCACTTTTGATAACAATTTCGACCTGGATTCCTCAAACAGCAAGTCTCCCAATTTTATGGAATGATTTTGACTCATTTATCGACTGTTTAGCAACAAATGTAGCCATTGCATTAACTATAGCAAAAATTATCGTTCTTCAGTCTCAAAGAAGAGGTTTTTCTAAATTTATCAAAATTTTTGACCCTTTCGTCGAGTGTGAAGTTTGATTTTTTTTTCTTTTTAATTTAATTAATTTTTTTTAATTTTTCTTTTTTTTTCAAGTCACTGGCCAATTTCTCATTACCTTGGCCGATGATTGGGCCAAAGTTGGTACCAGAGACGAGCTCGAAATAATGCTCGACACTGCCAAAATTAGCAGATTAATATCAATAATTTCATTTTCCATTACCAATATCATGTTTTTTGGATTTATTTTTTCTCGGGTAAATTGTTCCTCCTAAATGTTAATTGTTTTTGTTTTTCTATTTGAAATTATTTTTTTTATGATAAATCACGTTGAAAGAAAAAAATATTTTTTAGATTGTGATTTTAGTGGAAAATGTTGATTTTGATGCAAATTCAGAATTAGCATTTGGTATGATTCACGATTCGTATTTTCCATTTGATACGAAAAAATTTGTGATTTTCGTGCCTCTTTGGCTTGGCCAATTTTTTGGCTCGTTTTTTATTTCGTTCGGTTACGCTGGACCGGATTGTTTAGCCTCGATGTTTGTACTCCACTTGTGTGGTCAGTTGAGAATTATTCGTAATTCTTTAAAATATCTCGTGGATGATACAACGATGAAAAATCGTGAAAAATATTGGCGAGATGTAACAGCCATCGTCAAAAGACACGAGCAGCTTAACAGGTACCGGTAAATAATAATAATAATTACAAAATTAACTAAAAAAAATTTCATCAGTAAAAAAAAAATCTCAATTTATTTCTAATAAAATATTTTAATTTTTTTCTCATGAGGTTTTCACTCGCCATAAGAGACACATTCAGTACGATACTTCTTGCTCAAATGCTCGTCTGCTCGGTGACATTTTGCTTTCAGGGGTACGTCATGTTCACCGTGAGTGAATTATTAATTATTCCATTATTAAATAAATAATTAATTATATTATTAACAAGTAATTATTGCCATTAATTGTAAAATTATCTTAGAATAAATTATTATTTTTTAAAATTATATTTCCTTTAGAATCTGATGGACCGAAATGGCACTCCACTTCCTATTTTTCATTTAATTTTTTTTTTTCTTTACGGAATTTACACAATAATACATCTTTTTATTTATTGCTACGTGGGGGACAAACTACTTGTTGAAGTGAGCGGTGAAGGAATTTTATTTTATTTTCAGATCAATTAAATTGTACTAGAAGGGATTTAATTTTTTTTTTTTTTTTTTTCTCTCTCTCACAGAGTACCAGTTTGCCAGATGATTTTTATGAGACCGAATGGTACAATTTGGCACCAAATGAAGCAAAAGCTTTTCTCTTTGTTTGTCACAGATCCAAAATTCCCCTCGAAATGAAAGCTGGAAAATTTTGCACTTTGAATCTACAGCTCTTCAACAGTGTGAGTATTTTTTTTTTCGCCCATTTTCGTCGCTGGTTGCTACGATATTTTTTTTTTCGCCCATTTTCGTCGCTGGTTGCTACGATATTTTTTTTTTTGCCCATTTTCGTCGCTGGTTGTTACGATATTTTTTTTTTTTTGCCCATTTTCGTCACTGGTTGTTACGATATTTTTTTTTTCATTTTAAATGGCCGACAGGTACTAAAAAAATCGATGGGATATCTCTCAATGCTGATGGCCATGAAGGGACGATTGATCGATTGATAATATCAGGAACATTTATTATAATTATTTCACCGAAATTTTCCTTGTCATAATACACCTTAATTTGTCGAATAAAAAAATTCATTAAATTATTTCTCAGATCCGGACGTATATTTTTCTGTAAATGGATGAGCATAAAAATTGTCTCTACAATTTAAATATTTTTTATTCACTCTCATTTTGATTGATACCTCTGGAAATTTTCGTCTCCCATACAATGTAAATGCTGATATTCACTATTCATGCTGACGTTTATACGTCGTTCAAGTTTCATTGATTATCCATCATCCCTCAGACTTTTTTTTTTTTCTTGACTATAAAAATTGGAATTTTAATTCGATACAGTGGATAAAATAATTCGTACGTGTAAGAAATTTCTAGGAATATTATTAAGGGGATGATTATTTGTTTTTTTTTTTCTTTCGATCAAGAATTGCACTTTGGTCAATTTGATCGAAAATAACTCATATGTGTAAGAAATTTCTAGGAATATTATTAAGGGGATGATTATTTGTTTTTTTTTTCTTTCGATCGAGAATTGCACTTTGGTCAATTTGATCGAAAATAATTCGTATGTGTAAGAAATTTCTAAGAATATTATTAAGGGGATGATTATTTTCTTTTTTTTTATCTTTCGATCAAGAATTGCACTTTGGTCAATTTGATCGAAAATAACTCATATGTGTAAGAAATTTCTAGGAATATTATTAAGGGGATGATTATTTGTTTTTTTTTTCTTTCGATCGAGAATTGCACTTTGGTCAATTTGATCGAAAATAATTCGTATGTGTAAGAAATTTCTAAGAATATTATTAAGGGGATGATTATTTTCTTTTTTTTTATCTTTCGATCAAGAATTGCACTTTGGTCAATTTGATCGAAAATAACTCATATGTGTAAGAAATTTCTAGGAATATTATTAAGGGGATGATTATTTGTTTTTTTTTTCTTTCGATCGAGAATTGCACTTTGGTCAATTTGATCGAAAATAATTCGTATGTGTAAGAAATTTCTAAGAATATTATTAAGGGGATGATTATTTTCTTTTTTTTTATCTTTCGATCAAGAATTGCACTTTGGTCGATTTGATCAAAAATAATTCGTATGTGTAAGAAATTTTTAGGAATATTATTAAGGGGATGATTATTTGCTTTTTTTTTCTTTCGATCAAGAATTGCACTTTGGTCAATTTGATCGAAAATAATTCGTATGTGTAAGATATTTCGAAGAATATTATTAAGGGGATGATTATTTTCTTTTTTTTTTGTTTCAATCGAGAATTGCACTTTATTCAATTTGATCAAAAATAATTCGTATGTGTAAGAAATTTCTAGGAATATTATTAAGGGGATGATTAATTGCTTTTTTTTTTCTTTTGAACGAGAATTGCACTTTGGTCAATTTAATCGAAAATAATTCGTATGTGTAAGAAATTTCTAGGAATATTATTAAGGGGATGATTATTTGCTTTTTTTTCTTCTTTTGAACGAGAATTGCACTTTGGTCAATTTAATCGAAAATAATTTGTATGTGTAAGAAATTTCTAGGAATATTATTAAGGGGATGGTTATTTGCTTTTTTTTTTCTTTCGATCAAAAATTGCACTTTGGTCGATTTGATCAAAAATAATTCGTATGTGTAAGAAATTTCTATGAATATTATTAAGGGGATGATTATTTTCTTTTTTTTTATCTTTCGATCAAGAATTGCACTTTGGTCAATTTGAACGAAAATGCTAACACACGAATATTTCCTCACCCCATTTCTCTCCCATATAATGTAAACGCTGATATTCACTATTCATGCTCACGTTTATACGTCGTTCAAGTTTCATTGATAATCCATCATCCCTCAGGGGAGGGTTCATAAGAAATGTAAGAGATCGTCGATGTACTGAATTTTTTAACAAACAAAAAAAAACGACAACTGAGCATGCCCAGTGACGAGAGACCTTTCGAAGGGCTTTGACCAGAGAGTGAAATATTTTTTTTCACAAACATGTCAGTAACCATAAAACCACTGAAGACTGAGCCTCGATGGCAAAAAATAAAGGTTCGTGCGATAATGCGATACGACGCGAGTTAAAAAAATAATAATAATAATTTTGTGCAATTTGAAGATTTTGATTTAAAAAAAAAAATGATTTTATTATAATTTATTGATTTTTTAAAAATTCATTTCATTTTTTTTTAGCCTTAAGTATACAATTTTGCTCATTTGTTTAAAGCAAAAATTTGATAACACGAAAAAAAAAAAACCAAACACGATTTTTCTTATAATTTTTTTTTTATCACCATTTCTAAGGGAAACTTTTTTTATTTCATTATTTTTAGCGACAAATTTTCATTTTTATCAATCTGCTAAAAAAAATAAAATTAAACAAAAAAAAAGTTTATCACACGACGTTATTTAGGCTTTGTTTATGCATATGGCTGGAATGTTTATTACGAAAAAATTCTGGGTATATGCGAGAAAAATGGCGAAAGTTTTGTGGCTGCACAGAGAGCATGGCTATGGGCATTCCTGATGCTCCTTTGCATTTGGTTTCCTCAGACAGCCAGTCTCTCCTTTCTCTGGGGTGATTTAAATTCGATAATTAATTGTCTCTCGACCAACATGTCGATCGCCATGTCCATTGCAAAAATTATGGTTCTTCAATCTCAGAGAAAAGGTACGTCAATAATAAAATTAAAAAAAATTAAATGTTTTCATTGTAAAAAATTGCAAAAAAAAAAAAAAAATTGTTTATTGTACGAATCGAATTATTTTTGCTTTCGGTGAAAACGAAAGAAGAGACCAAAATAATGCTCGAGATGGCTAAAATTGGCAGACGAATCTCAATAATCTCTGTATCCCTCACAAACATAATGTTTTTCGAGTATATTTTCTCGAAGGTAAGAAAACTGATTCAAATTTTAAATGCAAAGAAAAAAAAAAGAAAAAAAATTGTCTAATTTAAAATAATTAAAATTAAATTCGATTCAATTTTGTTTTTTTTTCATTTATTTAAAAAAATTAATAATTAGATGCAAAATCTCTCAAAAACATCATGTTTTTTGAGTATATTTTCTCGAAGGTAAGAAAAATGATTGAAATTAAAAAGGAAAAAAAATTGTCCAATTTAAAATAATTTAAATTAAATTCGATTCAATTTTTTTTTTTTTCATTCATTTTTAAAAATCAGTAATAAGATGCAAAATCTCTCAAAAACATCATGTTTTTCGAGTATATTTTCTCGAAGGTAAGAAAAATGATTGAAATTAAAAAGGAAAAAAAATTGTCCAATTTAAAATAATTTAAATTAAATTCGATTCAATTTTTTTTTTTTCATTCATTTCTAAAAATTAGTAATAAGATGCGAAATCATTTAGATGTGGACGACAGTGATGCACGATGAAGATTTTCAAATGGATTCTAATTTGGCTCGAGGTTTTCTGTTCGACTCGTATTTTCCATTTTCTACGACAGATCTTGTGACCTTTGTGCCAATTTGGCTTGGACAATTTTTTGGCACTCTACTGTCAATGGCTTCGTATTCCGGGCCAGATTGTATTGTCTCGATGATGATACTTCATCTTTGTGGACAGCTCAAAATCGTTCGTAATTCTTTGAAAAATCTCGTCAATGAGACAACAATACGAGAGCCTGCTCAATATTGGTCGAATCTGACTATTATCGTAAAAAGACACGAGCAACTTAATAAGTGAGTTTTTTCTAAAGAAAAAAAAAAAAACAAAAAAAAAATTGCCCCATTCGCAAAAAAAATTGATTTAAAAAATATTACCAATCATCCATGAATTGTTTCTATTAATCATAATAATAAAATCTTCAATTGCTTTTGACTTAATGATATATTTTTATTTTTTTTTCCAACCAAAATCATTTTATTCAAATAATTTTTTTTTTCTCCCTTATCTGTTCTGATAAGGGAAACATTCAGCTCGATACTTCTCATTCAAATTCTGCTTGTTCACTGTTATTCATGATTTGGTTCCATCAATCATAATGATACAAGAAAATTTTCAAGTGCTTTTGATTTAACGATAATTAAAAAAAAAAAAAAATTGCATCAATCGCTAAAAAATTGATTAAAAAAATATTATTAATTATCCATGAATTGTTTCTGTTAATCATAATAATAAAATCTTCAATTGATTTTCAAATAATTTTCTTTATTTTCTCTCGCGAGGCTATCTGTTCTGATAAGGGAAACATTCAGCTC
Source organism: Dyspetes luteomarginatus (assembly GCA_963669185.1). Lineage (NCBI taxonomy): Eukaryota > Metazoa > Arthropoda > Insecta > Hymenoptera > Ichneumonidae > Dyspetes > Dyspetes luteomarginatus. The sequence goes on along the minus strand of OY769910.1, from coordinate 1,341,965 downwards.
GATACTTCTCGTCCAAATGCTGGTTTGTTCACTAACTTTTTGCTTCCAGGGATATGCGATGTTCACTGTGAGTATTATTTGTATATTGTTCAATTTTTCGTCAAAAATTTACTCAATATAAACAAAAAAAAACTTACATTCATTAAATATTTTATTTTCGTCGAAAAGTTTAATGAATTTTTTTTTTTTTCATTAAATTTAAATAAACTATTAATTAAAAATATATATATATTTTTATTTTTTTAATTGAGGCTTTTCTAGACCCTGCTGGATCGCAATGGTGCTCCGTTTCCGGTACACAATCTCGCTTTTAATTTATTATATGCCGGCTTTACTGTGATACATCTGTTCGTTTATTGCTACGTAGGGGACAGACTTTTGCTCGAAGTGAGAACCTCGAGAAAATACAATTTCTTTTTTTGTTTTTTCTCATTAAATTATTATTATTTTTTTGAATTATTTTTTATTTTTTTAATTATTATTATTTTTTTAATTATTTTATTTTTTTTAATTATTTTATTTTTTTAATTTCCACCAGAGCACGAAAATTCCTGATGATTTTTACGAGACTGCCTGGTACAATTTGGCAGCTCGAGAGGCAAAAGCTTTTCTCTTCATCTGTCACAGATCCAAAATTCCTCTTCAATTAACAGCTGGCAAATTTTGTACATTTAATCTTCAGCTTTTCAACAGTGTGAGTTTAAGATATTTATAAATATTTGATTTTAACGAAATTGAAAAAAAATCGTCAATAGATTTATTATTCTCCAGATAATGAAAAATTCGATGGGATATCTCTCGATGCTAATGGCCATGAAAGAAAGGCTCATCGATTAATTTTTTTATTTTTTATTTTTAATCCGATAATGGTGAATAATTTGTTTATTTATCCTTTACATGTTTTTTTATAACATTGCATGTACATTTATTGAATAAATTTTCTAAAACAAAAATATACGAATTGGAAAATGATAAAAAAAAAGAAAAAAATGTTTTTTTTTTTCGAATTACGAAAAATGAAAATACTTACAAAAAATGCAATACAATATTTGTGCAATATTTTTACTGCACATAATCTCATGAATATTCTTCAATATGTAATTTTCTCACGCTCGTTTTTTCAGCTCCAAAAATAATTGCTAAATTTATTTAAAAAACGAAAAAAAAAAAAAAAATCCTCACTCAATAATATATGACTGCAAAAATTAATCGAAATTTTATAATTTATAGTGTATAAAATTTAAATTTATTTCTCACGATTAATCGACCTGTGCAATTTAAAAAAAAAAAATTATCTCAATGACTAAAAATGAAATTCAAGAAATGTCACTACTGCGACGTCTCTGAATCGAGACGATCTGACTGGCTCAGTGGATAATAAAACAAATATAATTCCGGAAGTTTCTCGTCGAGTACTAATAATAATAGTTATTATTATTTTTTTTTTTTCTTGCGAGAAATCCATAAGTAAAGTTTTTCGCCAATTGCACGTGAGAACATTCACAGGATGCACGGAAACGCCATAAGTATTAGTAATTTTTGTCATCAGTGGGCGTACTTGTGAATTGTTTAGCCGATCATGCGTGGTCGTTGCAGTCGCAACGAGAAAATTCGTCACAATTATTCTCTTACGTATAATGTTGCTTTTTTTTTTTATTTTTTTTTGCCATCAGCACACCCTGAGTATTTTGCTCAATCGACTAGAAACAACGAGTTATGGTGGAGACAAAAAATCCAGGTAGGATTTTACCAAACTGTATTTAAAAAAAAATTCACAACTCAACTTCCGGCTACGAGAAGTTTTTTTTTTCGGTACAAAAAAAAATATAAAAAAAAATCGTAAATGTCGAATTATCATCGTAAAATGTTGAAAAAAAATTTACCAATTTTGGAGATAGTCGAGTTCTTGATGAATGTGTGAAAAAAAAAAAGTTTTGAAAAATTGAGTTTTTAATTTTAAGGGTACGCTTATGCTTATGGCTGGAATCGTTTCAATATGGTGGTGATGGGCGCTTGGCCTGAAGAAAATCAAAATTTTTTTTTGAAGAATCGAGCCTACGCTTACTCGTTTGTCGTTTTTATCGTAATTTGGCTGCCTATGACAGCCAGCATAGCATTTATTGGTGACGATCTTAATCAGCTTATCAGCTGTCTCGTTATCATGGTTCCAGTTGGCCTTTCCGTTTGCAAACTTGCATTATTTCGGTATCGTAGGGAGGGTGAGTGTTTTTATATTTCAATAAAATTTCATTTTTATTTAAGGGATGATTTTTTTTTTTTTTTATTCATAAAGTTTTTTTTTCAAGTTTTTGTTTCGATACTTTTGGCAATGGCCAAGGATTGGTCAATTCCAAGGACGAACGAAGAACTGGAAGCCATGCTGGAGAAGGCCAAATATGGAAGATTTATCTCAATAATGTCAGTCTCACTGGCAACTTCAGTGTACTTTGCTTTTGCTGGCTTTGGGGTAATTTTTAATTTAATTTTTCATCTCGTTCAGTAATGAAAATTTTTTCCTCTTTATTATGAGAAGAATAAAAATAATGAAATTCATTTGAATTCTCCATCAGTCAGAGTTTTTTTTTTTTTAATAATTACAAGTGAATTGGTGGAGAATATTTAACAAATGAAATTTTAACCCAGAGAAATGATAAAATTTAAATAAAATCAATTCGCAAAAATCATTTTCTCAGGCATGGGCGGCGACATACGAGCGTCAATTAATCACAAACGAAACAAAATTGGCAATTGGTTGTCTCTATCCAGCTTATTTTCCATTCGATACGAAAGAATTGAAAGGATTTTTGCCCACGTGGTTTGCACAATTTATCGGCACAATGCTCTCGTTGATCGGTTATTCGGGACCTGACAGTTCATTGGCAATGATCATATTGCATCTTTGCGGTCAATTGGCATCTGTCAGAATCGCACTGACCAATATTGTCGACGAGGAGTGCATTAAAAATCCAAATGTCTACTGGAATAAACTTTCCTCAATCATCAAAAGACACGAAGAGCTCAATCGGTTCTCTCTTGTTTTTTTTTTTTTTTATCTCTCACAATAGAGACCATCTCGCACTTTTTTCTCTCTTCTCATTTTCTCTTTTTTTTTACTCTGCCACAATAGAAAGCATTTTTTTTTTTCATTTTTTTACCATCTAGAAATTTTTCCACATTTTTGTACTCGCAAGACAATTTTTATTATTCTACATTAATTTTCTATACTTCTGAGACCATTTTTTTTCATACATTTTCTGTCATACAGACGAATGAATGTGTGAGTTAAATTTTAAAACATGCCAATTTAAGAATAATAATATTTATTTAAGCTACGGTGAATTGATCGAGGGATCCTTCAACGGGATGCTCTTAATTCAAATGGTACTCTGCACTATAACATTCTGCTTTCAAGGCTTCGTTCTATTTACGGTTTGTTTTTTTTTTTTTAATTATTGCTCTCCATCGATATGAGTCTGTAATCGATTTTTTTTTGTTTGTTTTTTTTCATGTCGTACAAATGCTTTTTCATACGGAAATTGTAATTAATTTTTTAGACGTTGATCGAAGGTCTAACAGGTGATAAAGATTTTCCTGTTCTTCAAACGATATTTTTCGTGATTCAAGGATTTTATACAATTCTCCATCTTTTCGTTTATTGCTGGACTGGAGATCTTCTGGTTGTCGAAGTAAGCATTTTTCGGAGTTTTGAAATTTTAGCTCTTGCTGGGGTATATTTTATTTTTTAAATTTTAATTTTTTTTTAATTTTAATTTTTCAATTTTTTTAAAAATTTCTTTATTTTTTATTTTTTTTTAAAACAGAGCACCGCGCTGAGTCACGCTCCTTACGAAAGCGACTGGTTCCTTCTACCCCCCGCTCAAGCAAAAGCACTGATGATGGTGACAAATCGATCTCGAATTCCTCTTCAGATCACAGCGGGAAAATTCGTCGGATTTTCACTGGAACTCTTCACTACTGTGAGTCATATATATTTTTATCATTTTTTTTCTCTCTCTCCTTTCTTCAATATTTTATCGATTTTCTTCATCGTTAGATCATGAAAACATCGATGGGTTATCTGTCTGTATTGCTAGCCATGAAAGACGAATGATCGATCAAGAGGATCATTGATCGATTATCAAAATTATTATATCACATAATTTAAGAACAAACACAATTGTAAACCCGAGAACAAAGTTTTTTTTTTATCGGGTGAAAAATATATAAAATCGATGGAAATGATCTAAAATCGATTGATTATACAACAAAAATATTGAAAAATGTACCTCGTTCATCTACGATATTTTTTATCGCTTATTACGATAAGTAAAAATCATTTAACATTTCTTGACGTTAATGATCATAAAAAATCATTCAACATTTCTTCATGTTAATGATCATGAAAAATTATTCAACATTTCTTCATGTTAATGATTATGAAAAATCATTTAACATTTCTTGACGTTAATGACCATGAAAAATCATTTAACATTTCTTCATGTTAATGATGATGAAAAAAAGCACTCATCGGTGGTTTTCTTTTGTAAATTAAGGTGATAAATAATGTGGTTGCTTATACAGAAAATAATACACCCAAATTTCCTAATATTGCAGTCATGCAATGTTTTTGCTTCACATAATCTCACGTATATTTCTCACTATGTACTTACGATGTTCTTCGATTCCTCAAAATAAACATCAAATTAATTTGAAATATTATAATTTTGTCACCGCAAAATTAGACAAAATTTTACAACAAAATTTCTCTCGATTAATCGAATTTTCATGGACTTGGATAATTTTTCTCTTCCACCAAAATGAAATTGACAAATTGCCTACGACATCTCGACTCACACAGAACGGATCTGACAAGCCTCGTACACGATGAAACAAAAATAGCTACGAAACACTATCGTTTGGCGCTAATAATATACTTTTTTCTTTCCCTTTCCTTTTTTCTTTTTTTTTACGAGAAATGGACGACTTTGTCGCCCATGGGTCGATGGGCAAGCACATGAGAGTCTTTGCAGCATGCACTTAAGTCCACAAGTATCATAAGTTTTGTCGTTTGTGGGCGGGCAAACTCGTGAATTGTTTAACAGATCATGCGTGGTCGCTGGCACGAAAAAATTCGTCCCAATGTGTCTCCTTTTTTTTTATTTGCATCAGTTCACTCAGTCCTGTGCTTAATCGCCAAGAAATCGCAAATTATGGTGGAGCTGAAAAATCCAGGTAGGAATTGACCAAAATTAATTAAAAACAAAAACAAAAAAATTCACAACTTTTCGGTGATGGCGACCGAAATAAATTATTTTAAAAATGGTCAATTTCTTATTAATTCTGACTTGTAAAATTTATTTTTTACTTATGCAATTGCCGTACCAAATTTAATTCGAAGGATACGCTTATGCTTATGGCTGGAATCGTTTTAATATGGTGATAATCGGCGCTTGGCCTGAAGAAAATGAAAATTTTTTTTTGAAGAATCGAGCTTACGCTTACTCGTTTGTCATTTTTATGATAATTTGGCTGCCTATGACAGCTAGCATAGCATTTATTGGTGACGATCTTAATCAGCTTATCGGCTGTCTCGTTATCATGGTTCCAGTTGGCATTTCCGTTTACAAACTTGCATTATTTCGGTATCGTAGGGAGGGTGAGTGTTTTTATATTTCAATAAAATTTCATTTTTATTTAAGGGATGATTTTTTTTTTTTTTCCGAGTTTTTTTTTCCATACTTTTGGCAATGGCCAAGGACTGGTCAATTCCAAGGACGAACGAAGAACTAGAAGCCATGCTGGAGAAGGCCAAATATGGAAGATTTATCTCAATAATGTCAGTCTCACTGGCAACTTCAATGTACTTTGCTTTTGCTGGTTTTGGGGTAATTTTTAATTCAATTTTTCATTTCGTTTAGTAATGAAAAAAAAAAAATTGTCTTCATTATGAGAAGAATAAAAATAATGTAACTCATTTGAATTCTCCATCGGTCAGACTTTTTTTTATATTTTTTTTTGTTTTTTTTTTAATAGTTACAAGTGAGTGGAGAATATTTAACAAATGAAATTTTGACGCAGATAAATAACAAAAATTTAAATAAAATCAATTCGCAAAAATCATTTTCTCAGGCATGGGCGGCGATGTACGAGCGTCAATTAATCAGAAACGAAACCAAATTGGCAATTGGTTTTCTCTATCCAGCATATTTTCCATTCGATACGAAAGAATTGAAAGGATTTTTGCCCACGTGGTTTGCACAATTTATCGCCACAATAATCTCGATGATCGGTTATTCGGGACCTGACAGTTCAATGGCAATGATCATATTGCATCTTTGCGGTCAATTGGCATCTGTCAGAATCGCACTGACCAATATTGTCGACGAGGAGTGCATTAAAAATCCAAATGTCTACTGGAAAAAACTTTCCTCAATCATCAAAAGACACGAAGAGCTCAATCGGTTCTCTCTTGTTTTTTTTTACATCTCTCACAATAGAAACCATCTCTCACTTTTTTCTCTCTTCTCATTTTCTTTTTTTTTACTCTATCACAATAGGAAGCATATTTTTTTTTTTTTTTCATTTTTTTACCATCTAGAATTTTTTTTCACATTTTTGTACTCGCAAGACAATTTTTTTTTTGTACTTGTGTTATAAAATATTTATTTTTAATTACGAATATTTGAAAAACAATTTTTCTTATTCTACATGCATTTTTTATACTTCTGAGACCATTTGTTTTTGTTACTTTTTCGTCATATAAATTTATTTCTTTTTTTTTGTACATTTTCTGTCATACAGACGAATGAATGTGTGGGTTAAATTTTGAAACATGCCAATTTAAGATTAATAATATTTATTTAAGTTACGGTGAATTGATCGAAGGGTCCTTCAACGGGATGCTTTTAATTCAAATGGTACTCTGCACTATAACATTCTGCTTTCAAGGCTTCGTTCTATTTACGGTTTGTTTTTTTTTTTTTAATTATTGCTCTCCATCGATATGAGTCTGTAATCGATTTTTTTTTGTTTGTTTTTTTTCATGTCGTACAAATGCTTTTTCATACGGAAATTGTAATTAATTTTTTAGACGTTGATCGAAGGTCTAACAGGTGATAAAGATTTTCCTGTTCTTCAAACGATATTTTTCGTGATTCAAGGATTTTATACAATTCTCCATCTTTTCGTTTATTGCTGGACTGGAGATCTTCTGGTTGTCGAAGTAAGCATTTTTCGGAGTTTTGAAATTTTAGCTCTTGCTGGGGTATATTTTATTTTTTAAATTTAATTTTTTTTTTAATTTTAATTTTTCAATTTTTTTAAAAATTTCTTTATTTTTTATTTTTTTTTAAAACAGAGCACCGCGCTGAGTCACGCTCCTTACGAAAGCGACTGGTTCCTTCTACCCCCCGCTCAAGCAAAAGCACTGATGATGGTGACAAATCGATCTCGAATTCCTCTTCAGATCACAGCGGGAAAATTCGTCGGATTTTCACTGGAACTCTTCACTACTGTGAGTCATATATATATATATTTTTATCATTTTTTTTCTCTCTCTTTTCTTCAATATTTTATCGATTTTCTTCATCGTTAGATCATGAAAACATCGATGGGTTATCTATCTGTATTGCTAGCCATGAAAGACGAATGATCGATCAAGAGGATCATTGATCGATTATCAAAATTATTATATCACATAATTTAAGAACAAACACAATTGTAAACCTGAGAACAAAGTTTTTTTTTTTATCGGGTAAAAAATACATTTGTCCCAGCAATAAATATAATTAAATGTTCATTGTATTTTTTCACTGCATGATTAAAAAAATCGATGGAAATAATCTGAAATCGATTGATTATACAGCAAAAATCTACGTCGTTTATCTACTATTTTTTTTATCGCTTCTTACGATAAGTAAAAATCATTGAATATTTTTTCATGAAAAATCATTTAATATTTCGTCATGTTAATGATCATGAGAAATCATTCAACATTTCTTCATGTTAATGATCATGAAAAATAATTTAACATTTCTTGACGTTAATGACCATGAAAAATCATTTAACATTTCTTCATGTTAATGATGATGAAAAAAAGCACTCATCGGTGGTTTTTTTTTGTAAATTAAGGTGATAAATAATGTGCTCGCTTATACAGAAAATAATACACCCAAATTTCCTAATATTGCAGTAATGCAATGTTTTTGCTTCACATAATCTCACGTATATTTCTCACTATGTACTTACGATGTTCTTCGATTCCTCAAAATAAATATCAAATTAATTTGAAATATTAGAATTTTGTCACCGCAAAATTAAACAAAATTTTACAACAAAATTTCTCTCGATTAATCGAATTTTCATGGACTTGGATAATTTTTCTCTTCCACCAAAATGAAATTGACAAATTGCCTACGACATCTCGACTCACACAGAACGGATCTGCCAAGCCTCGTCTACAATGAAACAAAAATAGCTACGAAAAACTATCGTTTGGCGCTAATAATATACTTTCTTCTTTCTTTTTTTTTTTTTTTACGAGAAATGGGCGAGTTTCTCGCCCATTGGTCGATGGGCAAGCACATGAGAGTCTTTGCAGCATGCACTTAAGTCCACAAGTATCACAAGTTTTGTCGTTTGTGGGCGGGCAAACTCGTGAATTGTTTAACCGATCATGCGTGGTCGCTGGCACGAAAAAAATCGTCCCAATGCGTCTCCTTTTTTTTTTTACTTGTATCAGTTCACTCAGTCCTGTGCTTAATCGCCAAGAAATCGCAAATTATGGTGGAGCTGAAAAATCCAGGTAGGAATTGACCAAAATTAATTAAAAACAACAACAAAAAAAATCACAACTTTTCGGTGATGGCGACCGAAATAAATTATTTTAAAAATGATTAATTTCTTATTAACTCTGACTTGTGAAATTTATTCACTCATGTAATTGCCATACTGGGGTAAGAATAACCCCACTGTTTTTTTAAAATCATAAGTGGAGATAAAATAAATGTTTTTTCATTGAGAAAAACAAAATCGGTCAAGAATAACTTTAGTGCACTTTTAAACATGAAAAAGTGCATTAAATTCCGTAATATTATTGTGAAATGAAGAAAAATGATTTTTTTTTTACGAATCTGTGGAAAAAGTTGAGTTTTCAAAAATTCAAAATTTTAATTCGAAGGATACGCTTATGCTTATGGCTGGAATCGTTTTAATATGATGATGATCGGCGCTTGGCCTGAAGAAAATGAAAATTTCATTATGAAGTATCGAGGCTACTTGTACACATTTCTCGTTTTTATTATTATTTGGGTGCCTCAAGTGGCGAGCATAGCATTTCTTCGTGCCGATCTTAATCAGCTTATCGGTTGTCTCGTTATCAACATTCCCGTTGGCATTTCATTTTACAAACTTGGATTATTTCGGTATCGCAGAGAGGGTGAGTTTTTTATTTTTTCAAAATAAAATTTCATTTTCATTTCTCAAGGGTCAATACTTTCGTTTTTTCTTTTTTTTCTAAATTATGACGTCTAAAAATAAATAATTAAAAAAAATTAAAAAAATATCAAAGTTATTGCTACGATTCTCTCCTCGATGGCCAAGGACTGGTCAATTCCGAGGACGAACAAAGAGCTCGAAGTCATGTTGGAAAAAGCCAAATATACAAGATTCATCTCGGTAATGTCTGTCTCATTGGCGACTGCAGTTTTATGTGCATTCGCGGGTTGCAGGGTAATTTTTTCCTCCATTAAATTTTTCTCTTCTCTACAACTAACAAAAATATTCAATTTTTTCTCCTCATTGGAAGTTAATTCTCCATCAATTCTGCCACTTCTCTTTTTTTTTTTTTTTTTTTGGAGCAGTTAAGAAGATTTTGTGTAAATTAATTTATATTTCAAAATCTAAAACTGATAAATAGAAATTGCTCAAAATTTTTCATTTCAACGAAAAATGGCAAAGTTTGAAATTTTTTTGCTGGATCGATGGAAAAAAAAATTGTTTAAAATGGAGAATATTTGTTAAATGAATTTTAATACAAAAAAATAATAAAATATATCATTTGACAAAAATCATTTTCTCAGGCATGGGCTGCGGTGTACGAGCGTCAATTAATCACAAACGAAACAAAATTGGCAATTGGTTTTCTCTATCCAGCTTATTATCCATTCGATACGAAAGAATTGAAAGGATTTTTGCCCACGTGGTTTGCACAATTTATCGCCACGATATTCGCCATGATCGGTTATTCAGGACCAGACAGTTTAGTGGCAATGATGGTTTTGCATCTTTGCGGTCAATTAGCAACAGTCAGAATCGCACTGAACAATATTGTGAACGAGGAGAGCATCAAGGATCCGACTCTATACTGGAAGAAACTTTCCTCAGTAATCAAAAGACACGAGGAGCTCAATCGGTTCTCTTTCATTTTTTTTTCTTTCAATTCTTCAATATTTTTATTTTTGTAAAATGATTTTTTTTCACTGCATTTTCGTATGCAAAAATGTATGTAAAATAAAATAAAATGTGTTCAGAGTATAAATATTTGAGACACAATATTTTCTTATTTTACTTACATTTTTTTTTTCCAGCATAATTATTGTCGTATTTTTTTTTCGTCGCATAAATTTTTTTCTCAAATTTTCTATCATAGGCGATTGAACGATTTTTTAAAAGATGTAAATTTAAGGATAATAAAATTTATTTAAGCTACGGTGAATTAATCGAAGGATCCTTCAATGTGATGCTCCTAATTGAAATGGTTTGCTGCACTATAACATTTTGTTTTCAAGGATTCGTTACATTAACGGTTTGTTTTTATTCCTCTCGGATATGAGTCTATGATCGATTTTTTTTTTTTATGTCTTATCGATACAATCAATAAAAAAATTTGACACGAAATAAAAAATGATCTTTTTAGACGTTGATCGAGGGTTTGTCAGGTGAACAAGATTTTCCTGTTCTTCAAATGGTTTTTTTCGTAATTCATGGATTTTATACAATCCTTCATCTTTTCGTTTATTGTTGGACTGGAGATCTGCTAGTTGTCGAAGTAAGCAATTTTTTTTTAGTGTTTTGATATTTTTCACTTTTGCCAGGATCCATTTTTGTTTTTTTTTTTTTTTTTTCACCAGAGTACATCTTTGGCTCGTGGTCCTTACGAGAGCGACTGGTTTCTTCTATCCCCTGCTCAAGCAAAAGCATTAATGATGGTGATAAATCGATCTCGAGTTCCACTTCAAATGACTGCAGGAAAATTCGTTGGATTCTCACTGGAACTCTTCACTAGTGTGAGTGATTTTTTTTTTTTTGAATACATTTTTTTTTCTTCTATATCTTCGTCGATTTTCTTCATCGTTAGATAATGAAAACATCAATGGCGTATCTGTCCGTACTGCTAGCTATGAAAGACGAGTGATCGATCAACAAGATCATTGATCGCTTATCAAAATTATTATATCACAAATTAGAAAAAAAAAAACCCAAAATGGCAATACGAGAACAATTTTTTTTTATAATTTACTACCCTCGATTTTTTATCAGCCTGAAAAATTAATTTCCTCTGATTAAAAAAATAAAAGAATAATCGCTAAAAATCTTTCACAATAGAATAGTGAAGAAAAACGATACAAAAAATTTTTTTTATCTCATTTTTTCTTCATTATTCTATCCATTCTCTATCGAAAAAAAAATCCTAGAGACTCAATTCGCTCCATGTGGGCAACTCCGTAGATCTCTCTTCACTGAATACTGCGCATGACCGAAAGCCAACGGTTTTTTTTTTTTTTTCGTATTCGCTTCATCTACATAATTCAGAATATTGTGAATAATCGAAGAATCCTATCATGTCTTGTTCAGAAGCTTTACATAGCGTGACGAGCTTATGTGCTTTTGTAAGTTAAGGAGGGGTGGGTGGGGGGGCATTGACACGGGGACGAGAATATATCAGGAATATTTGATGATTGAGCATCGCGAATCGCTCTGAAACTTTTTCTCCCTCCATCGATCTTACTCAATTACGTAGCGATATTTTCCACATGAATACGAAATTGGCAGCTTATTGTTGCTTTCTTGTTTCACGAACAAACCGACCAATATGCTTATAATTTATTCCTCCCCTCCCCCCTCCTCCTTTTTCTGTGATCATTGCATGCAACTCGTCATATATGCGTCATATATATATATATATGCACGTCGATAATTTAAGCGTGTGTGAGCTTTGCGAAACTCAAACATTACACTCCTCGTTTATTATGCATCCGGTGCATTAACATCCGGTATACTTAATTCTTATATTCGAATTTATAAACTCTCGAGTACAGTCAAATGTAATAAAATAAAAAATAAAAAAATTCTGTGTAATAAAAAAATTTAAAAAAATCACAAAGTACAATTATTCTCTCACCCATATCTCGCGTACTTGGCGAAAGTTTTTATCAGGATGGATATAAATGCACGTGTAACTTGAAAAAAAAATAAAAAAAAAAGATCGAGGCATCTTTTATGAAAAACGATTCGTTATTATTACTAATATAATTTTCATCATGCATAAATATTTATATTTTTTTATTATTACTCATTATTATTATGGTAAATTGAAATTATTAAACGACGGAGAAATTATGTGGAAACTTTGACGAGCCATTTTTCTCACAGAATTAATTAAAATTTTGTAATGAATTTTTTTCTAAACTTTTTTTGAAAATGAAAGTAAAAAATACTTTTTTTTGTTTAAATTGATAATTGAGACATATTAAGGCATATTAGAGGAATTTTAGATGGTAAAAATTAACGAACGCACAAACCATATCAAGATGGCAAAAACTGATAATAATTAATTGTTAACCGGCGATTAAGTTTTGTCACGGTTTGATAATTCTTTTTTTTTTTTTTTTTTCCACTCGTCAATGACAACTCGTTCGCTCCACATACTCATAATTTTTAGTAAAATTACAACCGACAACTTTCACCATTTATTTCCGTCAAAAGGCGGAGGAGGAAAGTGCTCGAATTAAATTGGCAAGTGGGAGAGTTACGTGTATTGGAGAAAACGCGAACTAATACGTGTCATTTTAAACGAGCAGGCCCTTTGGTCACAATGGAGAAAACGAAAGGAGAGAAAAATACAAACATAGAAAAAAAAAAAACACACGTGGTGTTTAACGTCATGATGCACATTTGACAGGGGTGAAGCGCATTGTTGAGAACGCAATTTTATTATAAATTGAACGCTCGAGCTCAGAGAAAAACTAGTCTTGCCCGAGTTATCGTCCTGCTTGATGGCAAAATCGTTAAAAAAAATTAAAAAATAGAAAAACTTAACGAAATTTAAAGTAAAATTATCGTTAAAAAATAAAATAAATATGAGAGGCGAGTTTTTAATTCTTATCGGGATTTTTACGTGCAACGTAATCGCGAGAAATACCGATAATTTTACTTATGAGAGAGACGACAGAAGAGAAACTGGATCGATGCTCGCTGAGATTGCAAAGGAACTTATTCAGAGATCAACGAGCAGCAGTCAGGTAATATTTGAAAAATAATCAAATTTAACGTTATTGCAATAATTAATTTAACCCTTCGTGGTCATCCTGGGTGGATTTCACCCATCGTTTTTTTTTTTTTCTTGTAAAAAAGTGTATTTGTAGCGCATAGAATTTTTTACGATTTTTTTTTTTTAATTTGTCATTTAATTTCGTATATATGAAATATTCCTACATATTCGAGAATACTCGAATTATTATTTATTAACCCTTCGTCGCCATCCTGGGTGGATTTAACCCATCGTTTTTTTTTTTTGTTCGTTTTGTAAATAATTAAGATAATTAAATAATAATTTTTCCATTTAATTTCATAAATAATTACGTAAATCGATTTTTAATTTATTTTTTTTTCAATTCATCAACAATTATCATTATTGAATAATTATTTTCTTTTTCGAAAAATTTTCTCAATTCTCAGGTGCTCAATTTGAATTTATCGAATCTACTTTTGCTATTGGTACTCAAAGCTGTCGTTTTTTTGTTTTCGTTTTGTGAATAATTAAGATAATTAAATAATAATTTTTCCATTTAATTTCATAAATAATTACGTAAATCGATTTTTAATTTTCTTTTTTTTAATTCATCAACAATTATCATTGTTGAATAATTATTTTCTTTTTCGAAAATTTTTCTCAATTCTCAGGTGCTCAATTTGAATTTATCGAATCTTCTTTTGCTATTGGTACTCAAAGCTGTCGTTTTTTTTGTTTCTTCGTTTTGTGAATAATTAAGATAATTAAATAATAATTTTTCTATTTAATTTCATAAATAATTACGTAAATCGATTGATAATTTTCTTTTTTTTTCAATTCATCAACAATTATCATTATTGAATAATAATTTTTTAATTCTTTTTCGAAATTTTTTCTCAATTCTCAGGTGCTCAATTTGAATTTATCGAATCTACTTTTGCTATTGGTACTCAAAGCTGTCGTTTTTGGGGCTGGTTACATAGGCAATCAAGGCTACAAGGCTCGTGAAATAAACGAAGGTCATTAAATTTTCTGTTTCCGAAATATTCTGAAATATAAATTTGGCTGGTTTAATCGCAAAATTGCGATAAAAATTTGGCCAATCAATGTCTGATTGTTTGAAATTCATCAACAGAGAACGTTGTCTCGGAGGGTGAAGTTGCCCTGGCACTTGGCTATTTAATTGGTGACACTTGTCTCTACAGAGCTGCCTGCGAAGTGCCAAATACCGCTAAAGAATATCTTGGAGCAGTTGAAATGATAATCGAAACGATGAAATTGATGCCACAGTTTGTATTTTTTTTTTTGCCCGCACAATTATTTAATTTTAATTTTATTTAATTTTATTTAATTTTATTTAATTTTATTTAATTTTATTTAATTTTATTTAATTTTGTTTAATTTAATTTAATTTAATTTAATTTAATTTAATTTTTAGTTTATTTAATTTTTATTTTATTTTATTTTATTTTATTTTATTTTATTTTATTTTATTTTATTTTATTTTATTTTATTTTATTTTATTTTATTTTATTTTATTTTATTTTATTTTATTTTATTTTATTTTATTTTATTTTATTTTATTTTTAGTTTATTTAATTTTAATTTAATTTTAATTTAATTTTTACTTTATTTCAATTTTAGACGCCTAATTTCTTAAAATTATTGCACATCTTTCCAGATCTGCACAATTCGACAAAGGATACGAGAAGACAATCGCTGATTTTAAAAAAGCTATCGAATACGGGATGACAAGTCAATGTCCACCCGAGTACACTTGCAAAAAGGAGAGCATCCAGAATTTCCTAAGACCAGAATGATAAGTCAAGAGAAAAGAAGCCAAAAAATTTCATTCTCTTATATTATTTTTTAGCATATGCGACGTTTCTTTTTTTTTTTTTTTGTTTTCTTTTATTATCAAACAATTGATTTGATTTGATTCGTACGAATTTGCGTTAGAGCAAAGTTTTGTTAAAACTCTCGTAATTCGTATTCGAAAGAAATCTCATTTACAATATATAATTACAGTTATTTCATAAACGTCGTAAGACAAAAAAAAAAAAAAAAAAAAAAAAAAAAATTAATCGAGAGTTATAATCGAGTAACAGGATTTATTCTTCTAGTTGTAATTAGATTTTTCTCAGCCCTCTTGCTCAGTCCCTCTCGGGCGATGAATTCGATTAGAGAATCATAAGAAAATAATAATAATAATAATAATAATAAAAGTTGCCGAGCAACTATGAATCTTGCTTGATTTATAAACGTGACTTTCACTAGGAGAGAGGCAAAAACCTGCAATAGAAACGATTATACGCATTGTAAAATCGTCATGCTCAGTATCGGCCGTGATTCGATGAATTATATAATAATGGAGATACGCTTGCGTGCGGCAAAAAAAAAAAAAATTAACCCACTCGCATGCGTGTTGTAGAAACAAACAAAAAATTTATATATATATATATATATATATAGCGGAGCTTAAATACTATAAAAACGAGATTAGACATTATCGGTCTGATTAAAAAAAAAAACAAAAATTTGTTGTTAGTAACAATTGCGAATTATTCACTATTTTTTTTTTTTTTGCCGTGCGTGAACTGAGAAATTAATTAATTTAGAGGAAAAGCACTCGCACGGCAAAACTAATTGATTAATTTGCGTTTCGTGATCTTGAATTTGATATTCATCGAAAAAAAGAAAATCGTAAAAATTTGTTCGTTCTCACATTAAATCGTGAATGAAATTAATTATTATGATTTGAAAAAAAAAATCAAAAAATGTCGTCCCCCCCCCTCCCCCACGATTTTATCCGTAAATTTTTTTTTCTTTCGTTTTCATTGTTAAATCACAAATAATATAAACGAATTTTAATGATTGTTGAGTTTTTCTCGCAGCTATCGCATGCTCGTACTACGAAAAGCTTTGCCTGGTGTGTTTCTAGGAAGAAATTTTGGTCATATGTACTTGGTTCGAGTTAGCGCACTTCCGCCCTTTGTCGGATCCATCATTCGATCCCAATTTGTTTGTCCGACGACGAAACCAACGGCTCTCATCTTCTCCTGTTCCTTGCGCTCTTCTAAATCTGCCCATCGTACCTTTACACACAAATGTCGAGAAAATAAATATCAAAAATCGATAAATATCGAAATATCGAAAATCGATAAATATCGAAATATCGAAAATCGATAAATATCGAAATATCGAAAATCGATAAATATCGAATCTTCGCAATATTTTCAAACACAATTTCCCCGAATTATTCAATGGGCATTTGCACGGGGACATGGGAAAAGTGCTAAAAATTTATGCCGATAAAATTCCGGCTCTTTCGACAGAATTTGGTGGCTCTTACGGGGAATTACGAGATTCTGGAAAAATGATCTCAGCTATTCAATGAGCGAGATTGCGCGCGTCTAAACGGTCACCGATCCAAGTATGGACCGCGTCCTATGCCGCTTGACTTCGGTGACCGCCAGAACTGCGCGCCAACCAAGTAACTATGAATAGTTTTTTTATAAATTATATATTAAATGTTATAAATATATTTAAATTGATAATTTGAATGATAAAAAGTTTGGACTAGAAATAGTCTGTGATAAAATTCTCATTTTGAGACCTTTTAATTCCTACGCTCGTAATTTTAACATGTTGAATTTTATCAAAATTTCTAATTTTATTTTTCATCCATTTCGTTCAATTAATTATCCATTAATTCGTTGCGCTCATTCCATTTTTTAATCCATTACACTCAAGACTTACCCTTTTCTTTCCAGACGTATCTTCCATGTTGTAATAATCGGGTACTTGAAGAAAATCTTCCATGGTCTGTGTGTTGCCCTCGGTCTTTCTTTTCGCCAATCCATCAAGACGATCTGAAAGTACGAAATTATTTAATCAAAACATCACAATGTTTATTTAGTAATTTATTAATTTCCATAAACAATGAAATTTACCTAATTTGTCCTCTGCCTCCATTCGTTCCCACTTGCTGACACCCTGCAGAAAAGAATTTCTTATTTTTTTTCCTTTAAATAAATTATTTGCTCTTTTTTTTTCACCCGAACGGTTGTCCTTTCGGGCAAAAGATGAAAACAGCAAACTGCTAAATTCTTCTGCCAGTTCGTCGTTTCCTTCTTTTGCCCAAAAAATCAACCAGCGCGGAGAAAAATGTTTTTTCTTCTACCGACTGAGCAATCGAACATAATTTTAAGGACATTGAAATGCAAAAAAAAAAAAAAAAGAAAAATCTTTATAACGAAAATTATCTTACAATTGAATCTTTAGGATCTTCCTGACTGTCCTGACTATCGTCATTTACTGGTTCTGCTTCTATCTCTTCACTATCCTCCATATGGACCTGCAATTGACGGAAAAAAATGTTTAAATTTTTATCTCCATGCAATGAAAATTTTTGCCAAATAGTTTTTTGCTCTCTATTGACCTCTTCGATCGCCTCTTCCTGCAGCATCGACGTGACGTCCAATTTCTGATGATAACTCGGAGTTGGCTCGAAATAATCAACAATTCTGTTCACCTCGTCCTCTGTACGATTGTGAATATTCCGCTTGAGACAAATTTGCACGTCCATTTCCATTTCGCACACGTAAACCTGAAAAGGCGAAAAAAAAAAAAATTCCTGTGTCAAATTGTCAATTGTTAATTTTAGAAGAAAGTTTCAATTTTTCTCACCCGAAATCCTTTTGTTTTCGCAAAACTCCACATTTCCTCGTAATCCAAAATTTTCTCATTTATCGAATCGAGAATGATAAAATTGAAAAAGCCGTCTGTAATATTTTTTTTAAAGGCTTTGATGAGTGACGTCATGTAACTCGGCTCCATCGCTTCTTCGTACTCGTAAACCATTTCCTGTAAAAAAAAAAAAAAAAACAGAAAAAACGATTTCACGCAGTTAGTAAAATTTTGTATTAATTTTATCGATCATCTTGGCAGCAATTTCATGCTTACTTTTGTCGTTATTTTCTTGCCATTATCGTCCTCGGTCTCAATTTCTTTCTCCGTAAGAAAATAATCGTCGAGACTCAAAATTCGTGGAGCAGAACCGCCTTGTTCTACTTCCTTGTCCTGAAATTAACAATTATAGCGATCGTGTTTAGCCCTTTGAAGCATAAATTTTTCCATATATACAGCACAATTTTTCAACGTTTATTTATTTGTATGATTTTTTTTTTTTTAATTTGAACTTCTCACCTTAATGAGTTTCGCGACGAATGATTTTCCGCTTCCCGGTGGACCTCGCAGGATCACGACAATTTTCGGTGGTCTATTTTGCCTGCCAGGTTGACACAGCAAATCATCGATCATCGTAAAATTTGGAGTCTTTGGCAATTCCATCGTCGTCGGTAATTCCACAGTTTTTTGGGCTTCCGCGATCTTTGTGACCTCTGCGACCTTTGCTGGCTCTTCCGGCCCTCCATCCTTGTTTTCTAGGTTGCTGCAACAAATTGAATTTCCCTTACTTCGCGAACTCGTTTTTTTCATCTCATACTCAAAATCTACTCGTGTTACTGTCGAAAAACAAAAAAAAAAAAAAAACAAAAAAAAAAGTAACAATTCAACGCAAATTTTTGTGAAAAAAAAATATATAAATAAATTTACGACGAATAGAATTTGTATTCCTCTCTGCTCGAGGAACAGTTTGGAGAGCCAGAAGTGGAACATTATTGTGAATTTCTTCAACGATAAGATCGTAAGTTGGTAAGATAAAGGAAAAAAAAAAAAAAAAAAAACAAGAGATGTTTAGAATTTGTTCTCTTCATTGGTCCTAGAGCTTAAGATTAAGACAATTTCGGGGTTGTACACATTGATAACTCAGACACTTTTTACAGCTCTTACAAGAATTATTCAAATCGACTCAGACGAAATGCGAAATTCCTCGATTTTTTTCGCGTTTTGTTTTTTGTTTTTTTTTTTTTCGTTCACCTAAACGTTAAAAAGAAATGAACCATAAAATTTGGATTCATTTTTCAGTTTAGGCAATTTTTGCCTCAATGTCAAAGGTTATGAACCATAAAATTTGGATTCATTTTCAAGTTTAGGCAATTTTTGCCTCAATGTCAAAGGTTATGAACCGTAAAATTTGGATTCATTTTTAAGTTTAGGCAATTTTTGCCTCAATGTCAAAGGTTATGAACCATAAAATTTGGATTCATTTTCAAGTTTAGGCAATTTTTGCCTCAATGTCAAAGGTTATGAACCATAAAATTTGGATTCATTTTCAAGTTTAGGCAATTTTTGCCTCAATGTCAAAGGTTATGAACCATAAAATTTGGATTCATTTTTAAGTTTAGGCAATTTTTGCCCCAATGTCAAAGGTTATGAACCATAAAATTTGGATTCATTTTTAAGTTTCAGGATAATTGGGAGAATGGCATGTGCGAAATTCGCAATATAATAAATCCACGGTGTAAATTTGTACAATATGATTTTCATCATCAATGGGCAACATCGTAGAGTTTTACGATGTTAAAAGTCAATATTAACGATTTATAAACGATATAATTATAGCAGTTTAGCGATCAGAATCACTGAGATTTTTTTTCAGACGAGAATTCAGACCTTTTTTTCCTCATTTTTTCCGACTACAATGACGATGATTGTCAGTGGTAAACTGAGAGAAATTTATAATTGACGAAAAATTTTATACGCTCAAATATATATTTTATAATTGGAGTAATAATAATTTTCATTGTGTCCACCACAAAAAATTGTTATAACAATCAAAGAAATTTCAATGATATGGAAAACTAAAATGGGATGAAAATAATTTTACAATTGCATGAACTATTTTATCATTTATACAATTGCAAAGCTCACATTATTGTCTCGAATTGTCATTCGGCGAAACTTAAAATTCTACAGAAGAAAAAAAAACATTTAATGTCATTAAATGAAATTTTATTAATTTTGTTTAAATAATCGATCGCCTCAATGCCGAATTTTACTCACATTAATTCGCCGATATGGCCGAATAATTGATTACCCGAAAAATCATTAATTCGCCGATTAATCGACCAAACGATGATTTGTGATAATAAATTTATTCGGCTCGATCGTGATCGAATGTACGTGAAATTCAATCAATTTCACGGTCGACAATTAATCAATTTGTTTATTACAAAATTGGGCCGAATAACATTTGAAAATTTTTTTTTTTTCTGAAGTGTTTTTTTTTTCAGCCGAATGACAATTCGAAAAAATTATGTAAAATTGGCAATGCCAAAGCTACATGAATTATAAAATCATTATCATTTTTATAGTTACCATTGTCATTCTTTTTTTAGTTTTTTCTCGCCAGTGAACAATAAAATAATTATTCCAATGATAAAATATAGAATTGCCACCCCCCCCCTGCCCCTCGAAGAAATCGTAAAATATATTTACACCAATTATATTTTCTCAGAGTGTATAAGATTTATCGCATATCTGTATGCACTCGCGCGCTAAGCGCAGCATAGGAATATCAAGATAGCGTTCATCTCGTCTTCAATGTCATTTTAATCGTAAAAAGATGTAAAAAAAAAATGTAATAAAAAAAAAAAAAAGTAATTTATGGCTTCGATGTACAAAAGTAGGCGAAAAAAAGGGGGGGGGGGGGGGGGGAAACAGACGATCATATCGAAAAATGTATTTTCAATTGGGACAAATTGCTGCACCTCGCATTTTTTTGTAGGATAAATTTTTATGCTTCGGAAATAAAGATTGCCATTTTTTTTTTACTTTTTTTTTTTCAAGGGACAATGGACAGAGAAATTGACGTGGAATTGCTCGGTGCGCAAATTTTTTGGGTATTCTCATTTCATGGATGAAAATATTTTTTTTTTATTTTTTAAGACGATTTATATTGAAAAGGTGGCGTACCTGTTGTCCGGGGATGTAGACTCTGATGATTTCTTCGCCGAGCTCTCCTGCCCGCTAACATTTCCTTTAGATCTAGCAAAATCGATAATTTAAAAAATATTCGAATGGAGCATCGATTGTGTCGACGATAATATCTCAACCATTGATATCTCTACCCATTTAAAGAGCCGAGGACTCGTTGGAAAAAAAAAAACAATTGACAAAAGTTATTCAAGAGTAAAAAAAAAAAAAAAAAAAAAACGATGGAAAAAAAAATTCCATTGCATTTTTTATTTTTTTTTCAACTCCTATCTAGCAGTTTTTCGATCAAACGTTAGTTCCTCGAGTCACTGAGCAGGGCTAGTTAATCAATGAAGCTCGTGAGCATAATTTTTATTACCTTTCATCGTCTTTCTTATTTTCTTTGTTTGGCTCCTTTCTTATTTTTTCGGGCTTCTCACGTGTCCTGTCTGCTCACAGGAAAATAATTAATAGCATTTTGGGTTGATGGGAAAAATAAATAAAAAATCTTATCGTAACACAGAACGAAAAAAAAAATTATCTACAAAAATTACAAATTTGGGGAGAAAATATTGTCAAACCGAATATAAAACTTGAAATATAATTTTTGTAATCAAAGGATTACCTTTGCTGTTGCTTCTTCGGTGCTGAGAACGATCTTCGCGATGTTTGTTTGACGATCTTTCCCACTCTCGATCTCTCTCAATTCGTCCACGTTCTCTGCTTCCTCTTCTTCTGTCTCTCTCTCGATTATCATCAACATTTCTGTCTCTCCTGGTTCGTTCGTTTCTGTGCGACGAATTGTTACGTCGATCATGATCGAAGGATTTTCGATCCTCCGGAATTTTATTCCGATCTCTGAACGATAAATTGGAATGATCGGAATTACGATAATTATTTCTGCGTCTCAATGCTCTCATGTCTGAGTCATAAATTTTCATACGATCGTCATATTCTCTCAAATTTTCTTCATTCTCAATCCAATTTTTAAAATCCTTTCTCGGATAAACCTCGTGATCGGTTACAATTGGTTTTAATTTACCATGAGAGTAATCGAAGGATTGTGCAGGAGTTACGTAATCGTGAACGATGACCCGAGACGAATGAGAATAATCGATGACATTAATGGGCGATAGTTCGGTTGAAATTTCATCGGGCATCCCACCGCTGTGATTGTAATTGAATTGTTTTTCAGCGCAAAATTCTTTTTGAGCGCCATCTCTGGTCGTCGAGCGATCGTCCAAACGTCTGGTTACGAAATTTGAGGAGCTCGTACGATCTTTATCGATCGATTCACCAGAAACTTCATCGAGAGGGGCAGCAGCAGCAGCCGATTTTAAATTTTTATCGGTTCCTTGAATTCGATCATCGGGCCCAAAACGCGGGAGATCCTTGTCTCGATCGGTCTGATTGAACAATATTCGATCACGGCCAATTTCTGATTGTTCAAGATGGCCGAACGGAGGTGGATCAAAATTAACCGATCCAGAGCGTTGATCCGAATCGCCGAATTTGTTACGTCCAAATGGCTGCCTCCAATCGGCTTCTCGTGGCAAGTTTGATTGAGATCCTCGATCTGCATCTCGATTATCTCGTGGCTCGTCACCGCCGAATGGTCTTTGATCCTGGTCACCTTGCCTGAACGCTGGTGGTAAATCGTCGCACCGATTATCACCGATTTTTTCATTATTATCAAGGAGAGCCGAGTCCGGTAGGCCGATTGGTCGATCGAACTTGAACGACATGAGAGATGGAATTCCTCCTGCCGAATTAGCTTGATTGGCTCGGGGAGCGAATGTGTTAGAGTCGAATGGTGGCTTTTGGCCGAACGGAATTTCATTCGGGCCACCAGGGAATGGTCTTTCGAGGGATCCTGGCAGGCCGAATGGGCCCGTAGAAGGAAGTCCCATATTTTCACCCACACCAGACCCAGCTCGAGGCCCGAAAGCCGGTAATCGAGACTCATTTAGGCCTCTGGGCCCAAATGGTCCTTTCGGCTTCATTTGCATTCCTTGTGGACCAAACTGAGGATCGAAACTCCCCTGTCGATTAGAATCGCCGAACGGACGGCCGAATGTACCGCTCAATTTTGATTCTCGCTCTAAAATTGGCTCGGACTCTTTGATGGGCCCTAAATTTGGTAATTCTGGCGGTGGTTCCATGTTCAAATCTTCGGGCTTCGGATCATTTTCACCCATAAACGGGAGAGCGTTCAATTTTTTCTCAGGAGCCTCCATCGGTCTCTCCTTTGAATCATCCTCTGGTACTCGCGATAAATCATCAGTGACAGCAGGATGTGATTTGACATTTGACAGATCCGAAATTATTTTTTCTGGATTACTTATGGGTATTTCGACTATATCGTCATCGGCGAATCCCGATGACATCCATGCTGGCACTTGAAGAGGTTCTACCTTCTGTTGAACTTCCTCATTCTTACTCGAATCTCCTGAATGTTTCTTCGATTTTTCTCCGGTCTCTTTGTCCTCTTTTGCTGAACGCATCGGCGAACTTTCGTGCAATGGAGGTCTGAGCATTCTGTCGGAATGTTCCGGCGTCGAAGATCTTTTCTCCGAAGATTCAAAAGCCTCGTGTTTCTGTTCATTTCTGAGCGATGACTCGATGTCATTATTAATTCTCGGTGGAAATTCATTTGGACCGATACGAGGCCCAAAATCTGCCAATCTTCTTGGACCATCACCCGAAGGGTTGAGTCCACGAGATGAAAAATCATTTCCTCGTTGTCCAAAGTCATCAGATCCACGAGTCCCAAATTCCCGACTACCAAAGTCCCCTGAATCACGGGGTCCGAATTCATTACCGCATGGTCCAAATTCTCTCGAATCTCGAGGAGCAAATTCGTTGCCACGTGATCCGAATTCTCCTGAATCTCGAGGACGAAAATCAGGGGGTCCTTGAGATCTAAAATCCCCGGGGCCTCGTGGACGAAAATTGGAAATGTCACCAGAGCGAGCACCGCGCGAAGCATCAAAGTTTGAGGATCCACCGGAGCCACCGGATCCACCTAACGGACCAATCGGCGGTCCTCTCAGGCTCGAATTATCCTTTTTACCAAAATCGGTAGAGCTTCTCGGCAAAAATGGCGAATCACCGACAATCTTCCTGAAGCTCTCACTGAGCGATGGACTCGTGCTGTTGTTCTTGTCCGAATTCATAAAACTGCCGAAACTCGACGGTTTAAAAACATCCATAGCAGCTTTACGTTTTTCCATGAGTTTTTGAAGCTCCGGTGGCATATCGGCCGGTTGATCAAATCCCCCACTTTTACCAAAACTCCGTGAATTCGAACCAGCCGAATCGCGACTACCGTCACGCAAATCAAAACGATCCGGAGGCGGACGAGAGAATTTGTCGTTAGATTGGCCAGGACGATCGTTCAAAGGCCCGAAACGATCGCCACTATTGGGACCGCCGAATTGATCGTTGCTCTGGCCGAAACGATCATTGTTCGAGACAAAACGATCATTATTCGTATTGAAACGATCATTGTTTGAGCCAAAACGATCATTTCCTGTCCCAAAACGATCATTATCTGAACCCAAACGATCATTTCCTGTGCCAAAACGATCGTTGCTCGAGCCGAAACGATCATTTCCTGTACCGAAACGTTCGTTGTTCGATCCAAAACGATCGCTGTTGAAATTATCGCGATCTCCTCCAGGCCGATTATCTCCCCGATTATCTGGCTTATCGTCATCGCGACCGAACCGATTTCTTCCATTATCTCGATCGAATCCAAAACGATCACTGTCATTGCCAAATCGATCGCCCGATCTTAATTCATTTCCGCTACGACCACTCGGGCTGAAGTCTCTTTCGGTGTTATCTCGTCTGTTATCATTGCCCGGGCCGAATTGATTGACGCTGCCGAAATCCTTGTTAGATCCATCACAACCGTAAGACTCATTCGAAGAGAATAATTTTCCACCACGCGTCGAACTTCCAAGATCATTAACAGGAGGAGCAGCACCGAATCGATTGACCTCGAAGCCAAAACGATCATTCGCCGATCCCATCGAATCTCTAACAGCCGATTGTCTCTGATCGTTATCGGATCTGAAACGCCCGTTTGAGTCCTGCGAGTATCCTTGTCCCGATCTCTGATCCTGGCCGGAATCAATTTGTTGTCGATTATTCGGAGTTCCAAATCCAGGTGGAGGCTGAGAAAAATTTGGCCCAATGGTTGACATATTCGGCGGCGGTGGGGCGTTTGAAAAATTTGTACTCATTCCAAGCATGCCAGGGGGTGGCTGATTAAAATTAGCCGGTGGTTGATTGAAATTCGGCATTGAGATTGGCCCTTGCTGGGAATTTCCAGGTGGTGCTAAAATCGTCGAGGCTTGTGCAAAACCAGCTGCGTAATTGTTCATATTCATTCCTGCATTATACTGAGCAGCCCATTGTTGCGCTGCCCAAGCAGCTTGATTCATATTTGGTGTCATAGTCGGTGCACCCATTGCCGTTGCTTGCACCATCGGAGATTGCGCCACTGTCGCTGCTGATGGTGGTGGTCCTGGTGGTGGCGCCGGAGCCTCATTCCTCCCTGTCAATCCAAGTGTCTTTCCAATACCCAATAAATTATTTATTAATCCTTGATTCTCGGTGCTCATTAATATTGAATTGAGGATCTTGTCATCGCCGGACAATGATTTCTCCTTCTCGGCTTCAGCTTTTGCCGCAGCTTGCTTTTGTTGCTCGCGCTTTCGGCGCATTTGCTCACGACGCTCGATAAGTTTTTCCCTCCACGATGTCCATTTTGCCTCGTACTGCTTGTACTGAGTCTACAAATGAAAAATTTTAATCAATTAATGGTTTCTCTTTAATAACTTTTTCTTATTCTCTCGTGATTTTTTTTTTCTTTTTAAATCAACTAATATTGAAATACGTTAAAATTTAATATTCAATTCACTTACCTTATCCGGATGATTAGCATTTTGCTGTTTCCACTTATTGAATTGTTCTTCCCATTGTTTAAATTGTGCGTCGAATGTTTTTTCCGCTTCTGTCAGCTCTTCGTCTTCGACTTTCATTTTTTTTGCACTAACAGAGTCTACGTTTGAACTAGCAACGCGTTTACCACTTGAATTATTATCGGTGTTGGGTAGGCGCGAATTGTCAGGCGGTAGAGGCGGCTGACCCGGCGGAAGTGGCGGATTTTCAGATGTTCGAGATGGAAACAGCGGTAAATTGTTCTGATGAGGTGGCGGAATTCCAGGAAAGCCAAAAGTGTTGCTGTCAGGGGGCAGAGGTGGCTTTGAGGTTGATTCCTCTTTCGGAAGGGGGGGAGGCTGAGCGTTCATTGATGCTGCTATTGGTGGAACCAAGTTGGTCAATCCCTGCGACGACATCTGCTTCAATGTCTCCTGATACTGAAACGAAAATTGAAGATTCTTTCCAATTCGAATTTTTCATATCTTCGTAAAAGCTCCTCTCTCTCTCTCTCTCTCTCTCTCTCTGTCTCTCTCTGAGAAGAGATTCACAGTGACATTGGTCAGTGTACCTTTTCGCCATATTGTGCTTGCCATTGTTGATACTGCTGCTGCCAAGTCTGCCATTGCGCCCAATTTTGCTGTTGCGCAGCTGCCCATTGCTCCGGTGTGTAGCCACTTGGTGCCTGAGTAACGTCGTTCTATCAATCTTTTTCTTTTTTTTTTGCTTTCTTTTTTTTTTTGTATCACTAATTTTACCTTTGCCAAGGCAAAATATCGCCAAAAGAGGCACAGTCACACACGCCAAAATAACACATGTCTAAACAACTCAAGTTGAAGTAGCATTATTTTAATTTTATTATTATTTTCGTAAAAGAAAGAATGGATAATTAATCAGAAGAATAGGAAAACACATAGAAGAATTATTGCCATTATCATTAAACTATTTTTACGAAAACTATATATATATTTTTGTTATTTAAACCGGTGATATTTTGATCGTTTATCTCTTATCAACTCAGAGCCCTATGAAAATATTCTAAGTGTGTTTTTTTTTTCCTTACTGTTTTTCTTTTTTTCTTTTCATGCAAATGGTTCTCATTTTATATTCTGAACCATTATACAGAGTGAATGTTTGAGGAAAAAAAATACGGTGGCTGAAATGTGGCAAAATGATGATTTTCATCGGAGTGACCAGTGGACGTTAAATAATAAATTTGATTCAAGAGTAAAGAAATTTTCGAGATTCTTAATCTTGAGTAGGATATTTTGCACAAGGCGAGATTATATACTTACTGGCTGATTATAGTACTGCAAATAAGCCTGCATGGTCGCCATGGGATCTGCTCCTGGAGCAGCATAGCCAATTGGCGGCTGCGGCATAGGAGCTGTGACGGGACCAGCTGGTAACTGCCATTGATTCCAGTTTTGCATTTTTTTTTTGTTCTTTTTTTTTCTCTTTTACCTCCTCGTCCTCCGATAGCTTAGCAAACTTTTTGCTAGCTAGCGCATGTCGAGGATTTTTTTTGTTAAGGACCTCTGTCCATTCGGACGCTATTTCACATTTACAAAAAAAATCGTGTTACATTCTTAAAAAATTAATTTCCATGCCGTCAGGCATGAAATTATTGTTTTTCTCAAATATTGAAATGCCAAGGATCGAATCGTTTGTTGATTATTCAATAGTTTTCTCATTCATTTCTCATCGAAATAATGAAAAAGTTTACTCTGTTTTACCGACAGCACAGAGAGTGGTAGTAAAAAATGTTTCTCTCTTTGTCTTATGCCTAAATGGTATTTTCCATATCAACGATTAATTAATCACAGCGATGATTGCGATTCGGGTATTTTATGTGCGATTAGATTCTTTTCCTTATTCACCTTTTCGATCTCAGAAAATCTCCGAGATGAAAAAGGTTTCATTCGCCGTGTCGAATATACCGACGGAGTAAACAAATCGTAGGTTATAAGGAGGCTCCAGAGTAAAATTAGCGTTGAACTAAAAAATAAATTATTTTTTCACCCTTTCAAAACTCCTCATATATATATATATATAATCCCCATATATAGTCGATTAAGTCACGCGTTTTCTAAATCCCTTTGGGAAAGGGACAGGGCAAAGAATATTTTTACTATATCTATATTTATAGCTTTGCCCGCGCTATGACTTGACCAAACTTATCTAGGGATCTTTTGGTCTAAATATCAACCATCTTTTTCGTCCTACGAACATCTGGTATTTACCAAGTACATTTTGACACACATTTATCTAAAATTGACCTTTAATTTTTGTCCAATTGAAAGATTTTTTAAACAAAAACTCCATTTAAATGTATTCACGAAAGTGAGGTTATGTTCGACTTTGCCGATCATATTGCTGTACTCGCCATCAATTTTAATAAAAACTTTTGCATCATTTTCGCAAAGCTTTTTTTTCAACGAATTCAGCAAACTATCATCGATTACAATTAGACCAAAATTATTATTTCAACATTAACGCAAGAGTGTCAAAATGTCCTTTTTTTTTTTTTTAAGATGGGATGAGACAGAAACAGAATCGTACAATTTTTTTCGAACGAACTCACTCTGAAATGATTAACTTCTTGCAGTTTTACAAAAACTTTTGCAAAACTGCTTTTGCTTTAACTTTTGCTCTAAAAGTTAATAATCATTCCCATCGCCCAAGTTTGTCCATAAAAAAAAATTATCTATTCTACACTGATAATTATTTCACTCCATCCTAAACCCGAGTTTCATTTGATAAATTTATTATCCTCAATTTTTTTTTTATTTCAACACTAATTTGATTCCAAAATAATAGACAAATCTCCTTTAATTATTATAATATTATTGAAGATTGTATTGATTTTGTTTGGATAGAGAATTTCTCAAAAACGTAAATCAAATAAATTCCAACAGGAAAAGATTCGTTGTATCGTTATATATATATATATATATATAATAATAATAAAAAGCTTATATGAATGTGGCCTTAATGCGTTTTATCAATTTACTCAGCATTTTTGTCGAGTTTTGTATAATTCACTGTATATAGTCTATAATCCAATCATATGTAACGATTAAACATTAATAGGGACGTTTTTTTTTTTTTTTTTGGGCAATAATAAAATTTATGAAATGCAACAGCATTACAATGAGAATAGAAAGAATTAATAGACGTAAATGCCGCAGTTAATTCTCGACACTGCGATACGGAAATTCCAGGATAATTATGACTTTTAAAGACTTTTTTCCATGCGAACGTTCACAGTGTCGAGTTTCGTATTGTCATTCGATAATTTCAAATTATCAATAATTATATACATATAACGTAAAAGAAATGAACGGTGTGGACTATTTGCACATTGCAAGCCACGCCGAATGCAGCATAGAATTTATTGATTATACAAAAGGTCCAACTCGATCGTTGTGTGTGTCTGTGTCATGTGTGCGCACAATTGCACGCAAAAAGAGACGTGGTCCGAATAATATTCCATCGTAAAAAAAATGAAAAAATTCACCGGTTCCGGTGAGACCGAAAGTATCATTGGATTTTTAACGATTATCCAAAAAGTATTTATTTTGTTATTCACTTACGTCTCGAAAAAAGGCTGAAGAAATCCGGCAAATACGCTGAAATTTACGAGAGGAACGAAGAAACACTGATACCTTACACACGGTCGGAAAGTCGAAAACTAATTAGGTGGGGTTAGAGATCGCGAATCACCCTGCAAAACGAGACAGCCCGAATGAGAAAATGGTGGTCTCGATCCTGCGCCCCCTGTGCCAGTAGCGGCGGCGTCTGTAAGTTCTTCTCTCGTTCTTTCACATCGATGAGTTCGCGCTCTAGTTTACCGACAGACGGTAACTTACCTATACAAAAAATTTCGCGTTCTGATGGTAAGTTACCAATGTTAGAAGAGCTCAATAGCCGACACCAAAGGGCAATAAATAAGAGAACAAAAACACATTTTGCGAAAAATTATTCATTTATAATTCATATATAATTTTTTTTTTTTTTTCGCCATATCCAATTTGATGATATCGGTGATTTAAAGCTCATTCGCAGGTTTGATTCCAAATAACTACAGTTCACACAATGAAATTGATTCTTGTAGCGATGAATTTAAAAAAAATATATATATATATATATATATATTATAATGGACGATTGGCAAATATAATTAATATGTATAATAATATATTGTATACAGTAGATAAATATATCGTCGTATGGCTTTAGTCATAAAAAAACTTTTTGTTTTTTGTCATACATCACCAATAGCGAAAATGAAACTTTTTTTTTTCTTCTCTTAAAAGCAAAAAACCTGATCGGAATGTGCATGCATGGTGTGTATTTTCAGACATTATAAATCGACAGCTTTTGGACGTGTTTTGATGTATACATAAGCGGCAATAAGAAGAAATATTGCAGCCATAGTCGGTAGTACCAGAGTGACGACCCTCTGTTTATTCTCCGTGAATTCCTTTTTACGCTCTTTTTTCTGCTTACTTGTCTCTTTCGTTTTGCCCTTTAATTGACGCATGGCGCTCCCCCCTATAACGCGTGGGGAAAAGCAGTACCAATTATTCTTCAATATACTTCCGGAGTCAGCCCCACGCACATATTATAATAATAAAAATAATTCTTCAATATACATTTTGTATATTTAGTTTATATTGTATATAAACATGGATGTTTTTATCTCAAAATAGCCGTATAGAGGCAAACATCTGTTCTTTTTCCTATATATTGCAATTTCTCATTTTTTTGTTATTATATATAGAAATATATATGTTTTAAGGTTCTCATGGATTCATTGATTATTCGTAATGTGTGCTAATGAGTTGCTTTGATTAAATGCATAAAACGAGTATTATTTACCTTATTTCGTAATTCTTGAAATCCAATGAAAACTCGTCAAAATTACGAGTATCTCGCGATACGAATTCGTTGGTGAACAACGAAGCAACGCAGAAGTAGACTAATCGGCCGGAAAGTCTTACAATCTGAAGCTAAAATTTGTGACACGTCAGTCCCCGCGTCACCTGTGGAGCCGCCACAAGCTGAACATTGCCGATTACCGATTCGATATATCTCGAATGAACATTATCTCCTTACTTCACACCGGTCGCGTTCACTAGCGTCGCTAGCTTACCTAAAATTCAAAATGGCGTTCTTTGTCATCACTCGTCATTTCGGAGCTTGATCGCTGACTTTTTGTAGAAAATACGAACTATCATTCATTGTAAAAGGGCTCATTAGAGCTTTTTTTGCGCAATTCGATATCCTTCGTTTCAAATCTCAAATACTGAAGCTTCGAAAGGCTGATAATAATCATGTATTATCGCAGTAGCGTTTAAGAGGTTATGTCAGCCAATTTTTAAAAAATTGTTTATTCACGCCCGATTTATTGTTTTTAACAATTTCGCACATTTCTCGAGTGTTGTGTCTTCGATACTATACAAAATGGATCCTCGTATACATCGAAGATCAGAGCCCGATGATGACGATTTGGAGATTGAGGAAACTTCACAATTCGAGGCAGTCAATCCTGTCTCTTCAAAATCTCAAGTAGGAATAAATTTTTTTAATTTCGTTTTCTTTTTCGTACTTCCGGTCGAGCGAGAATTCGTGTATACATTTTTTTTCAGAGCTTAGAATATATTTTGAATATTCCAGATCGTCGAGTGGCTCAATGAGTGTTCACTGAGCAGCAGTGAAACTGTCAAAGTAACAAATTTGTCAAAAGTACAAGAAATCTTGTTGAACAAGGAGCCTCAATTGTTGGATTTATATTTGGACGAGGTGCTGCAATTTTCATTGGACAGAAATTCTGAAGTTAGAAAAATTATAACAGGATTTATTGAGGACGCTGGGTAAGCTCGTTTTTTTTTTTTTTTTTCATAATTTACAATTTTTCTTAGTTTTTCTTGTAGTACCAAATTTTATTATTTTTGTCTTTTTCTCTTATTCGTCATCGATTTTTTTTTTGTTTTTTTATTCAGCGTAAAAAAACCGGGAACAATTCCTCACAGTGTGCAGACACTCTCGAGATTAGTGAGCGACGATGCACCAGTTGTGGCGAAACGTGCACTCAGAGCGAGCGGTAGAATTCTCAGATCGGCCTTAAAATGGATAGCGACAGTTTCAAATGTCACGACAGAGATGGAAACTGCCTGGGGACAATTGAGCAGTCTCAAAGTACAAATAATCAATATGATTGACAGTGATAATGATGGGTAATGAAAAAAAATTATTTATTATTTCTCATAAAAAATTATTCAAATTTCAAATTTGGCCAAAAACAAAAAGATTTTTTATTATTATAGAATTCGAACACAAGCAGTCAAATTTTTGGAAGGTGTTGTACTACTTCAGACTTATCCGGATCCTGACGTCCCAAAAAAACCTGACGATTTTTCCCTCGAGAATGTTCCATTGACGCTAAAAATAGCGAGGCGACGAAAACTCGAGGAGGAGGCAAATCACGTGATGAATTTGTTGATAAAATTTCATGGCTCTGCTCATGTCAGCAGTCTTAATTTAATGACTTGCATGGGTTCGTTGGCCCTGATCGCAAAAATGAGACCGATTTTTATGCCTGGAGTCATTCAAGGTGATCCATAAATTATTTTACTAAAAAAATCTAAAAATCTTTGATCCTTTTTACATTTGAGGGCAGAAAGAATTTCATCGATGAATTAAAAAAATCATTTTTATAAATTGAGAGTAATAAAAAATCGTGGAAATTGTAATATAAATTATGTCCGCCATCTTGGCACGAACATTTTTTTTTTTTACACTACGACGTCAATGCGAATCGAAGAAATTGATTTTTGTAAAAATTTCATTTTATTTTCAGCTCTGCAAAAATTACAGAATGATTTGCCACCGACATTGTCTGATTCTCAAGTTACGAGTGTCCAAAAGCATTTGAAACTTACACTTCTCGGACTCATGAAACATCCCGCGAGCATAGAATTTGCCTCAACAATAGCCAAACAATTGACTCAATTGGGCGCTAAAGATCAGGATATTTTAAAAGCTTATCCAAAACCCGAAGATATTCGTCGTTTGAAAAAACGCCAACAGGAAATGGCCGCTGCGAGCGCTGCTAAACGTGCAAAACTCGAGACCATCGTCCCAATTGAGGATCCTGAGCCAATTCCGACTCCTGTACCACCGCCAAAACCTCCAGAGCTCATCGAACTCTCCGATTCTTTTATCGCTGAGAGACTCAGCGTTGAAATTGCCGCTGAGCTTGTGATGGATAGTATGGTAATTCTACTTCTTCCACTCTCGATTTATCAATCATCTAAAATTGCTGCTAAATCAATTTTATTAGAAACAATTTTTTTGGTAAAAATAGAGAAATTATTATTTTTGTTTGTTTTTTTTTTTTTTTTCCAAAAATCAAGGCTTGGGTTCCGGACACGATGACAACGATATTCCAGCGCGAGTATCAGCCGAGTGCAACAGCGGACGTAAACGTGCAGCGTCAAATAATCGGTAAATTATTGGCGACTCAGATAAAGCAGGCAAAAGCGAAAAGAACGAAGAAAGATACGAAAGAGGACGATGCGCTGATGGAGGATTTGATACAAAATCCAACGATAACAGTAGCCGAGGCAAAAAGGGAGAGAAAACGTGAGAAAGATCGTGAGAAGGAAAAAGAGGCAAAAGCTTCATTGGAGGCGCATGAAAAATCACTGGTGAAAGCGCGAAATAGGCTGAAAGCGTTAAAACTTTCAGAAATAACGAAACCATTACCGAGAGAGACAAAAGAAAAAATGCTCCTAATGGCAGTAAATCGAATACTTCGTGCTGAAAAAAGTGCCGTCTATGGTGGAGTCGCAACGGTAAGATCGAAAATCTTAACGACTCTCGCAGCAACTTTTAATCCTTACATAAAAGAGGCAGTTCTTCGTTACATAACTGATGACATGAGAACACGTTTGGATCTCGCACTTGGTTGGCTGTACGAGGAATATGCGCTTCTTCAGGGTTTTCAGAGACGAACGACCTTGAGCTCAAAACCATTAGAAGCTCCTCATCAAGCTTACAATTTTCTTCTCTGTACTCTCGTATCAGCGATTGATCTGATACAGGGAAAAGATCGGGATCCACTTTTATCGCGTCTCTATCTCGAGTCTCCTCTGATAACGGAGGATGCCGTTGAGGCTTTAAAAATTGTTTCGTCCGACGAGACAAGAGGATTGGCGCCTCTTCAGCTTCTAAAAGAAATGGTCGTTCGTAGACCAACGAAACAATTAATATTTCTAAATGTTCTTCTCTGTCACACGGGACACGAGAAAGCGCCAATAAGAGAATCAGCGATTGACCTCGTTGTTGAACTTTATGCTCGAAACGATCTCAGCAAGCTCATCGAGGAATACGCTGTACTTTATTTGGGCTTTTTGAGATTGCAAAATCCCCCAGAAATAGTATTTGGACAGGATCGAGGAAGACCACAAATCGAGGATCAATGGACGGATTCAACGACGAGGGCATCTTTAGGATTATATTTGGCACTTTTGAGCGAGCATCAGGATCTCATTCACGAATTAGCCAGAGTTTACACATCAATGGGGGCTGATGTTAAAAGAATTGTTTTAAGATTGGTCGAGGCTCCAGTTAGATCTTTGGGCATGGCGAGTCCTCAACTTCTTGCGCTCGTTGAAAATTGTCCAAAAGGCGCTGAGACTCTTGTCACGAGAATAATTCACATACTTACGGAAAAATCCGCACCGAGCGCTGAGCTCGTATCGAGAGTTCGCGAGCTTTATCAAACGAGAGTATCGGATGTTCGATTTCTCATACCGGTCTTGAATGGCCTGACCAAGAAGGAAATTATTGCTGCACTTCCAAAACTCATTAAATTAAATCCCATCGTTGTCAAGGAAGTTTTTAATCGTTTACTTGGCAATCATAATAATAATAATGAGGGAATTAACGTGACCCATAATTCACCGGTAACGCCAGCTGAATTATTAATTGCACTTCACAATATTGACTCGAGCAAGGCCGAATTGAAAACTGTTATAAAAGCTACTTCTTTGTGCTTTGCTGAAAAGTTGGCTTTTACTCAGGAAACTTTGGCTGTTGTCATGCAACATCTCATGGACATGACACCTTTGCCAACACTTTTTATGCGCACAGTTATTCAAAGTCTTGCACTTTATCCAAGATTAAGCGGCTTTGTCATGAACATTTTGCAACGTTTGATCTTGAAACAAGTCTGGAAGCAACCAAAAGTCTGGGAAGGTTTTGTCAAATGTTGCGAGAGAACTCAACCTCAGAGCTTTCAAGTCATTTTACAATTACCAGCTCCACAATTGGCTGATGCATTGAAAATGGCACCAGGAATAAAAGCTCCACTTTTGGCGCATATCGAATCTTTCGCAGAGAATCAGGTAATTTTTATCTTTCGGCCAAAGCGCAACAAAAATTCCCGCGACTAAATTTACGATTATGGAAAAAACAAAAAATTCCAATGTACAATTTTTTATTCTTAAATTGCATTCTTGTGGTTGAAAAATTTCATTTAGTCAATCCAAATAAATTTTGTCCATTTGCCTCGCATCCCGAAGACTTTGATCAAGTAAATTATTGTTAAAAAAATTGTCTAATTGAAAATATTAACTAAAAATATATATATTTTTATCCACAGAAAGCTCACATCTCACAATCGTTAATGGACATTATCCAGGGAAAACCTCCGATAGTAATGCACGACGAATTTGATATTGCACCAGCAGATTATCCACTCGAACCGAAACAAGAGCTGATGGAAGTCGATCTTTCAGAGCCTGCACCGCCTGGTCTGGACTAAATAAATTCTGTCCACGTGACTTTAGCTATTATTGTTATTATTATTTTTTTTTTTTGCAAACAATCGAGTTATCCACTTTTTTGTTTTATGCTCCACTTAGAGAGCAACTATGAATGCTAGAAATGGAATTTTCGATTTCGATCTTTCAGAGCCTGCGCCGCCCGGTCTGGACTAAATAAATTCGGTCCACGTGACTATTGTTATTATTATTATTATTTTTTTGGCAAACAATCGAGTTCTCCACTTTTTTGTTTTACGCTCCACTTAGAGAGCAATTATGAATGCTAGAAATGGAATTTTAAGAGACATGAACGAGACTACTTGACGATTTATCTTATCTACAGTGAATTCTCATATACACATGAAAATGTTTTTATTCTCAGTCATTAATATCACGCGAATAAATGTACTCGGTTCGTTATTAAAAAAAAAAAAAACGAAAAAAAAAAGAAGACAAAATATATTACACACATATATTTGTGATTGTGAGCAAAGTCGCACTAGGGCTAATGATGATTTTAGAGGTCAACCAAAATCGACCCCCGTATCCAGTAAATCTCGCAGCATGAAGGAAGCTTTTTTTGGAAGAATTCTGAAAATTTGATCGTGTCAAAAATATTACGAAAATTATTGAGTTTAAACAAAAAAAAGAAACGATCGAATTTTCTCACCTCAGTACATGGCCGAGATATAATAAATATCCTGGAACGCTAAATTCTGCGTAATTTCGTCTCACCCCGTCCAAAATTTTTTTTGCTGCATCGGTCGCTGGCATCGTACCAAAATAACTCGGTATTCTGAGTGCAAAAAAAAAAAAGAACATCAAATCTGAGATTTTTCACGTCTAATAAATAGAAGAAAAAAACTGCCCAAATTTCAATTTTTTACTTCCACGTAAACGTGGAAGTAAAAAAAAAAAATGAAAAATCGGATTTCGTTTGAAAATTACCTCAAACGAATATCCTTAGCTGCTTCCACCCCGACGATGAATGGGTAAACATGAACTAGAGTGATGATGATGTTGCTATTGGAATGACGAAATTCCGTGTGAAGCGATTCCGCAAAGCCCTGAACGGCAAATTGAGCCGTTGATATTGGAACTCTGCCACCACTAGTGGCGCCACCTGAGAGTCCAGCGACAGACGACAAAGCGACGATGTGTCCACGACCGGCACGTTGCATTCCTGGCAAAACTGAGTCTAAAAGCTAGAAAGAAAAATTTATTTAAACAAAAAGAAAACAAATTTCCGATGACAAAATTCCATTTTTCTTTTTTAAATCAATTTTTTTTTGCAATTTTGACAATATTTGACCTACCCAAAAATGGCTAAGAACTGAAACTTCCATAGTTTGCCGAACTTGCGGAGCTTCCTGAACGAGCGCTCGTGGACTTGGAACTCCACAACAATGAAGAACCATCGTGACATCCCCGACTTCGGCTCTTATCGTCTCAACTGTGCGATTTACCTGAACATTTCTCACGTTCGATTAAGAATTTGAGTCAAGATTTGTGTCTCATTGATATTTTCTTTCTCGGGTAGGGGGTGGTGGAGGAGAGGAATATTTTTTGTTTTGAATTCTGAGCTTGAAATGATTTTGATTGATTTTCAAACTCACCTGTTCTCTGTCCGTTACATCGCAAACGAAAGCCTTTCCCATGCCAATGAATGACGAGGCACGTTTTGCTGTTGCTTGACAATTTTCTGCGTTAATATCGACGCAGGCTACGAATACACCAAGCTGGGCCAATTGAACGGCAATCTCTCTGCCAACTCCACGTCCAGCGCCGACGACCTGGATGACAATTTCTAGTTATACGAAATCTCCTTGGTACGTAATTTTGAGCTTTAATGTGCTTCAATTGTCACTGAGGCTTTCATAATTAATATCAATATTACGATAATAATATTTTGTTTGTCGTAATATTTTGTTGATTACATCAAATATTAAGATACGTATTTTGTGATTATGCGCCAAACTAAAGTGCGCAACAGTATAATTTTGGTAATTTTCATTATCTACGATCTTAATATTGCTGCCAAACAATTCAAAATAAAGCAAGTAGATCAATGAAACATTTATATCGTTTATTGCAAATTTACAAAAATTATAACGTAAATTGCAATCCGTATAGAGAATTTATTAAGTAAATTACAAGATCAATATATATAACGCAAATTGCAATGCACATGCGATATATAACATAAATTGCTATCAATTTTAAAATCAAACTACAAAATTAATTCATACAATAATTAATTTAAAAAAAATTTGATATTGTAAATTTTTTGTGACCTTACCATGGCAACTTCTCCACTGATATTTTTTAATGGGGGTGGCCTGAATGTTCTGTATAATGCGACAACAATGGCAAACCATATTCCTACTAGCAGAGTAACAAGATCGAGCGCAAGTACAATCAATGAATAGACCCTCAGCAACATCTCAGGAGGTTTAAAGACTTTAATACTTTCCTGTAAGATAAAAAAAAATAATAATAATAATTATATTTTCGTTATACCAGAAAAAGTGTAGAAAATATATTTCTACAATTTTTACCATTATCAAAAAATTCACTTCAAACACAAAATGATAATTTTATGACATAAATGTGGACTGAAATCCTTTAATTTAAGGATTGACAATATTTTGAGACTGGCCAATGCGATATCTCGTGTCAGTTTTGTGACAATTCTCGAGTTTTCGTCATATCAGTTCGAAACTCAAACGTACTCTGACACGAAAGTACGAAACTATACTATGCTAATTCAATCAATTAATGCGAAATCAAAAATGAGCGCGAGAGAGAGAGAATTTATTTGCAAATCTCAAATTAAAAAACACGCGATCGCAGCATGATCGTCAGCACGTACCTTTTTATCAAAAATGCCGTTTGGACCCCAGCTGATATGAAACTGATATCACCGTCTCCAAGACAGTGTGAGTTGTCACTATGATACATTCTTCACCTATGTAAAGTTGACCGGCCGTTTAAACTATTTAACTTTTTTCATTTTCTTCTCGTTAGGGAATCGTTCGAGAGTCTAAAACGTATGGGAGTCTACCGATTTTTTTAAATCGAGATATGAAAATTACAGTGTGAAGTCAGCCGCGAACGCAATTTAACTTTCAACCGATTCGCTTGTATGAAGTTTTAATCGACGCGAAATCATCAAGGGGTGACAAATCATTTAATTAAATCGTTAGGGAATCTTTAATTTATCCGTCAGATCGGAAAAACCATTTCCGATCGGCTAGAGAACGATTTAATGTGTCGTCTGAAGTTAGCTCATAGCTATTTTTTCTTCCCTCAAATCTAAGAAACTAATGGATTTACCGCTATAAGTCATAATTAGACTAACTACTTCTAAATTAT
Organism: Dyspetes luteomarginatus; assembly: GCA_963669185.1. Lineage (NCBI taxonomy): Eukaryota > Metazoa > Arthropoda > Insecta > Hymenoptera > Ichneumonidae > Dyspetes > Dyspetes luteomarginatus. Next base: position 1,302,416 of record OY769910.1, on the reverse strand, counting down.
TGAAAAAGATAAAAACGCTAAGTAATTAAAGTTGTCGTCAAATTAATAAAAACTGAAATATTCTGCGGCTAACTTCAGATGACACTACGCAGAAATTGTTTTACCGAGCGAGTATTAGCACATAACCTCAAAATGGCGTGGTACAGGTTAGGGCTGCGCGGATGCGAGAGAGACAGCGCGATCGGCAGTCATGGAGGAGCGAGAGAAACCCAAACATGCAGCCTATTACCTTAAGGTTAAATATTCATTCATCGAAATTCTACATCAGAAGAAACAATAAAAAAAAAAACATGGCGTCTTGCAGTAAACGTATGTCTCGAATTTAGGTGCTCCGAGAAAGTTGGATGTCAAAGAGTTGAGTAAAAGCTCGATACAGTTTTAGCCCCAGCAGTCAATCTCGGTAAGATCTCTCGACAACTTTTTATATCGTCGAATTATTCTGATAATCAACAAAGTCTTTGCTGATCATCCAGAATATTCCGTAATAATCATTTTTTTTTTTAGGTTAGGAAATGAAGAAAAATTATCATTTTTCTTTGCAATACAATTAATTTTTTCTCCTTGCACCATCGTTGAATTTTTAAATTCTTTTCTCAAAATGAAAATAAAACGATACCCCAAAAATATCTTAATCTGGTGAAATTTCTAAATTGCCCAAAAGCCTCAAATTATACATCAAATATTATACAGCTATATATATATATATATATACAAACACACTCTATACGATCTCAGATAAGATTGTAAAAGAAAAAAATTTGTATTCATTTTCCTAGCTGGACAGTATTTATGTCCGAGGTCTGACCTTTGATTCAGTGACAATGGACGATAAGGTACACAATTGCGCCAATCGTATCTGTAGGACAAAATTGAATGATATTATTTTTTTTGTTTTCGCTTGTGCTGATTTAAAAAAAAAAAAAAACACATTTTTCATTACTTTTCAGTCCACTCGAAATATGAAAAAATTTGGGACCAAATCTTCGAGAAATAATTGTCACATGGGCCATTTTTGGTTTGGGTTTTTATGGCGATGGATTGTCCTTCGGCATAGTCAAAATCTAGAACTGTAACATTTTAATATTTTTTTCATTCTTTCATTGGCAAAAATAAATTTTATGATATAATTTTTCATTATGGAGAAGAAAAAACTTTTTCATACAAAAATTTCGTACGTGAAATTGTAAAAAAACTTTTTGTATCAAAAGTTTTTTGTCTCCTTTTCATTTATCATGATATTGATGTAATGAATGTTTTTTACAAAACGAATTTGGTTTCTCAATAAATGAATAATTGTAAATTTATATAATTATATATATATATACACATATGTAGTATATATATTTTTCATACCATCTATACATATATATTGCATATTTCATAATTTACAGTCCATGCGCCATTCAATGTCGAATCACCTGCATCTTATTCAGCAATAATTATACGTCAATTGCGTACAAATGAAAAGATTTATTAAGACTGAGAATAGGCAATTTGGAGAAAATCAAAAACTCTCCTTTGCTACAAGCGATTGAATGAAAATATTCCACAATATACTGACGATGATTTTCGATTTTCAGTATAAGAAGGAAAAATGTATCTGCTTTTACCTTCTTCAGAAGAAATCACATTCGTGGAGTTTTAATTTTATCGTATTAACCCAATTAATAATCTCAAGCAACCTTACAGAAACTAATATTGATTTTTAACAATTTTTAAATCGATTAATAATTACACAAATATTTAAATTTCACATGATCGTTTTTTTTTTTTTTAATGACAATGAGCAGAGCCCAAGTTACGTGAAAGAATAATAATTCAACTAAACATTTTTACATCAACTTAATCGTCATAAATAATTGTAAAAAAATAATAATAATAATATTTAGGGTAATAAAGCTCTAGATATTGGGTATGTTGCAGTACAGTCTCGATCAAGATTTTTTTTTAAACAACATCTGTAGAAATTCTTCTACCCCGAATGCTATTTCCAGTGGACACTCTTTTTTTCTTTCCTAGACTATCATTGCCACTGCTTGTTTCTACTGCCATTTTTTTCTCCACGTTTTCTCGTTTTTTTTTGCCTGAAATCTCGTAATTCATTATCAATAATTATTTCTCATAGTCTATTTGGATCACTTATTATTTTTTTTTATCCAACTTTCTTAAAAAAAAAATTACAGCGCTTTATGTTGCTCTTAGCCCATTTTGTTTTCATTTTTCTCAAATTCATGTAATTGGCCTGCAACTTTCTTCGTGTAATTTTTCTGTAACTTAAAAAAAAAAAAAAACAAAACGATAATTACTCTCTTTCTACCCTTCGTGTGAGTAAATCATGCTCTGCATCTTATTGTAATAATGTTTATTCAAATATTTCTCAATAAAATACAATTTTGGGAGGAGAAATCGTTAATGGTAAAAAAAAAAAGAAAATAAAAAGAAAAAAACAATTCTAGTTGAGCGAAGAAGCAAAGCCGAAGATAACTCGTTCGAGAGCGAGGCACATAAGAAGAAAGCGACTATTGAGCGCTCGAAGAGCCGCCGAAAACGATTCATCGAGTGTACCGAATTACGAGGCTGAAGGATCGAACGATTCGAAAAGTTCAGAAAATCGTGAACTCACCGAATCATTGAGCAAATCAAAAGCTCGAAGATTGCGGAAAAAAAATAAAAAGGAGAGTGTGAAAAATTCGGGAAAAATTGTCGAAAATAAAATTGATATTGTTGCCTCGCCATCACGAGTCTCTGAGTGCACAGAAAAAACGTTAAACGAGGAAATAATAATTTCATCAACAAAGGGAAAAAGGGATGATGAAATTTTGCCCGTTAGAAACGACATTATCGAGTGTAATTCGTTAACGAGATCATCGACAACGGTTAAAATAACTGCGAGCGAGCACGAATTGTTCGAGAATGAGAAAAATTTGAAAATCACTGAAAATTCAAGATCGAGCTTTGAATGCACGAGACGTATATCGGAAGATTACGAATCAGGCATAATAACGATTGACGATGCAGAAGACTCGAGTTTGAGTTTCATTATAAACGAGGATTCGAATTATCGAATAATTGACGACGTCGAGACGGAAATTTTTGAGTCAGGAGTTATCTCGGATCGTATAGAGGACGCATCGTTCCTTCGCGGAGCGATAATCTCATCGATCAACGATGAGGCAAAATATATGACAAATAACGAAGTCTCATTGTCAAATTTGCCGAAAGAAACGAAAAACACAACAGGGAGAGCTTCGACGACGAGTAAATTTCCACAAACAAAAATGAATTCGCAAGAAAAATCACGCGAACAAGTAAAAGCGGAGCGAGAAGCAAAAAAATTGGCAAAAGCAGCAGCGAAGAGCAAATGTAAAATTTCCAAACCGGAAATAGTGGAAAACTCAGTCTCGGCAAAGGCAAAACCGGAAATTGGGAAGAAAAAAATTAATGAGGCTAAAATTGATATGGTCGATGGTGTAATTTTGCCCATGACAAGTAAACTGACGATCTCAGAGACGAGCAAGAAAAAACCGGAAGTTGCCATCGCAAAGAGCGATCTTAAAATCGAAGCGAAGAGCAAATCGGAGCTTCGAGCTGAGAGACGAGCAAAACAGGAAGCTCAGAGAGCCGCAAAGCAGACTACTCAACAAGACCAAGAAAAAATTAAACCGAGAGAATCTTCGAAACAGGAAATTACCAAAATATCAATGATGGTCAAAAAAATTGATGATCCGGCTAAAAAAATTGTCAAACGAACTGTCCTGAAGGAAAATGCTCATGAAGTAAATTTATTCAAACATCTTTACCATGAGAGAGAACAGGCATTGATCAATGTGCCAATTGTAAATTCGAACATACATCCGGCAATTGTTAGATTGGGCGTACAATATGCTAATAAAATAATTGTTGGCAGTAATGCAAGATGCGTTGCACTTTTGGCTGCTGTTAAGCAACTCATTAAGGATTTTGAGAGACCTTCGCAGGCAGATTTTACGAGAGGACTCGAAGCTAGTTTGCAAGAATCATCGGCGCATCTTCATTATTGCCGACCACTTGCCGTCTCGATGCAAAATGCTCTCAGGCATCTTAAATGGCAAATGGCACAATTATCGGCAACTACGTCGGACGAGGAAGTACGTAAATTTTTATAGATTATAAAAAAAATTATGGGCATAATTGATGAAATTCAATTATAATTATGATTTTTATGAGTTATTATTTTATAATTATTAGGCAAATGATTTTTCTATTTTTTTTTTAAATCGTTTAATTTCACAGGCAAAGACCAAATTGGGAAACGCTATAGACACGTATATTCAGGAACAAATTCAACTCGCTGACAAAGCCATATCGATCACCATTCAAACGAAAATTTCTAATGGCGACGTTATCTTGACTTACGGATAGTAAGTCGATCACTTTTTAAGGGGTTGGTTGTTCGAAACACTTGGGTAAACTTATCGGCCAGATACCGAATACCAAAAGTACAACTTTACCTAAAAATCGAACAGTCAGCCCTGAGAGGCTTAAAATTATTTAAAATTTCAAATAATATATAAATGTACTTTTTTTTTGTTGTCGAGGTGGTGGGGGGAGGAGGGGGGGTGAGACTTTGTTGAAAAATCAATTTCTTTTTACAGCTCTTCGTTGATTTACAAAATTTTATGCGACGCTCACGATGCTGGTAGACAATTTCGTGTTGTCGTCGTCGATGGAAGACCCTGGCTCGAAGGTCGTGAACAACTTAGGCGATTAGCCAAACATGGTCTCGAGTGTTCTTATGTTTTCATAAATGCTCTTAGCTTTATTATGCCAGAGGTAAGACATAGAGGTTATAAATAATTATAAATATATTTCACGCATATTTTAATTGTTATAAATAATTATAAATATATTTCACGGATATTTTAATTGTCAGGTGAGCAAAGTATTTCTCGGAGCGCATGCAATTTTGGCAAACGGCGCTGTAATGTCGAGAGTTGGAACGGCCCAGGTTGCATTGATGGCAAAATCTTTCAACGTTCCTGTATTAGTCGCTTGCGAGACGCACAAAACTTGCGAACGCGTACAGACCGACTCGATTGTCTATAATGAGATTGGTGAGAAAAAAAAAAAACAAAAACTTAAATTTCATTAAATAAATAAAATTGAAATAATGAAAAATTCGTCCCGATGAAATTATTGAATTTTTTTTCAGCCGATGCCGACGAATTGGCACAAAATTTAATGGGATCATCGAAAAAGACATCGCTGATAAATTGGCGTGGAAAAAAATCGTTGAATCTTCTCAACATCACGTACGACGTGACACCCGCCGATCTCGTTACTGCTGTTGTGACGGAATTGGCAATTTTACCGTGTACGAGTGTACCGGTAATATTGCGAATCAAACCATCGGAGATATGAGAATTTCGATGAGCACAAAATTGACCACTATCAGCATCACTTTCTCTCTCTCTCTCTCCCTCTCTCTCTCTTTCTCTGTTTCTCTTTCGCGTGGATTAAAATCGGAGACATTGTTCTTCGCATAAAAAATCTCCGGATTAATTGCCAGCTTGAAATAAATTATATAAGACGTAATCGTTGTAAATTTTTTTCAGCATTTTTTTTTCGTTTTTTTTTTTTGAAATTTTTGAATAAACGACTTAAAGCCACTAGAATCTGATGATGTATTTTTTGTGATTCGAGGGAATATAAATTGCCCTTGCCACTTTGTTACGCTTCTAATTTTATACAATAAATATAATTAATATTTCCAAGGATTTTCATACGACACATAGTAGCGATTTTTTACTATCATCGTACCGATAAAATGGTCTTATTATTTTTTTTTATGATTTTTGTTTTTGTGCGTTGATTTATTCGATCGAAGTCTACACTGGTAGGGAAACTGATTTTTTTTTAAATGAAAACCATTTTTATTTGATTTTCGGTCGATTAAAAAAATGTGTAACATCTCTAATACTCGTTTTTGTCAGGCTCGTTTACCCTACGACATAATTCTCCGACAATGGCTAGAACAGAAAGGTTATAGGGGTCAGATATTTTGGTCCATTTGAGATTGAATGACCCATATATAATTCTCTAACAATGTCTAGAGCAGAAAGGTTATAGGGGTAAGATCTTTGGTCCATTTGAGATTCAATGACCCATATATAATACAATCAATATTTTTTTTATCAGAATAATGAATAGATCGAATGCCCCATATATAATTCTCTGATAATGGCTAGAGCAGAAAGGTTATAGGGGTCAAATATTTTGATCCATTTGAGATTCAATGACCCATATATATATATATAATACAATCAATATTTTTTTAATCAGAACAATAAATAGATCGAATGACCCATATATAAGACAATCAATATTTTATTTTATCAGAATATTTATCTACAAGTGATAAATTACCGCCGTTACACTTTAGGAAAATCGAACGTCATAATCTTTAAACTTGAAGCAATATCGGTCATTTTTATTTGTATCTTACTTATCAGCAGATATTATATGCTGACGACACTTCAATTACTTCCATTCTCTGTCAGAAACAGTCCAGCACGTTTATTAACGTGATAACATCGATATCCAGTATTGACAAAAATTCAATTAATCTGCGCCTTGTACCTGCAATTTATTGAAGAAAAAAAAAACTCATAATTGTCGTGAAAATAATTAGTGAAAATAATTCCAGTGTTTATTGCATCGTGATCTACTTAGCTGCCTGATTTTTTTTTTATATTGCAAGTTGCAGTCAGAGATAAAAAAAAAAGTATAAAATTGCTGAATATTCGTCAGCCATTAAGAACTCAAATAATCACAAAACAAGGAGGTTCAACTAAATTCTTATCCTAAAACATAATACGTTCGATTGGATTGGATTGAAAATTTATATCCGATTTCCAATCAAATCGATATAAAGAATTGTCTCAAATTAGTGTTCAAAAATAAATATTTTCACGAATAATTGCATTATTCTCGTGAATTGAAAATATTTACACAAATATTTTATAACTTTTTTCATTATATTATTAAAATGATTTTATTTATTTTTCAAACTCTTTACATGGTTGTTGATTTTTATTAATTGACCGCAGTGATTAATTATCGAAGTTTTATTGAATATTTTTCAAAAATTCTTTATATATAAATAATTAATTAATTAACTAACTAAGTGACATATATATGTGTGTAAATTCATAGTTTTAATGGTTAATCGCGAAAATCCTTTGAAACGAATAGATTCTCGAATCTTATCAATCTTATCACGATAAAAAAAAATACTACGACATCGTTCGTGCAGATTGGCATAGACTCATCGGATACTACATGACGCGATCACAAAAAAACAAGTGGAAGCTTTTTTTTTTTAACTCGTCAGAATGCACGAAATTGGGAACAATAAAACTCGAATGAGTTATTTGCCCGACTTGAATGATCATTACAAAGATGACTTGGACGAGGAGGATGAAAAGGATCGAGGGTATGTAAAATGGTGGTGTGATAAATTGATTGTATCGTGATTCATTGCTGACCAATGCTGCATGTATGATAATTAATTTCTCGTAATTGTCAACCACGTGATACGATCATAAAAAATGGATTCCTGAATTTTTAATGGTTTAATGTTTCATTTTCGATGCTGACCACCCTGTTTAAAAAATTCCATAGCCACTTACATTTGAATTGGAATAAATTGGTCGTACGATAGCGAAATTGAACTTCCCATATTTTTAATAAACTGATTTCGATGGAATTTTTTCAGCAGGGAGACAAAATTATCACTCATATAATTTATATGTATTTTTTATTTTTATATTTAAAAACGTTATAAAAAAAAAACATCGAAGACATTAATACGAAAATTTGTTCGTTATTTAATGACAAATGGATTATCAATATGTAATTGTACGTGAACATTAAACTTTCCTTCACAGACCGGATGAAGAAATTCAGTCATGGGATGTTTTTAAATCCTTTCCATTGAGGTCCAAAACAGGATCAAAAGCGGATACAGCATTTTTCGACCGCGCTGCAGAAATTGCAAAAGTTGTTACTTATTGCATCCTCTACATTTTCATACTCGTTGGAGGAATTCTTGCAAAGGGAACAATTATATTTGCAGCGTCACAGATCGATAATGATGGTGCAATTGCTTATTGCAATTATAACGATCTCGGTAAGACACATTTTGTATGCTGAAACATGAATTTCTTTTTTTTTCCTCAGTCACTTTGTCACAAATATTGCAACACACACATATATATATAGGCAATTTGAGAAGTAATATATATGCTATAACTATAGATATATATGCTGTAAATTCCAGAAATTCCTAAAATTCCAGAAAATTTTTTCCCATCTATAAAAAATATTTCAAATATTGACAGACAAATATTGCGGATTTATGATTACTAAAATAATTGTTACAGCATATATATATCAATATATACCCTTTAACTTGAATTAATAATCGTACAATGTAATTTCTGATGCAATATCCTGTTAAATTTTTCCTGATGTCAGAATATTGTGAAAAAAAAAATTCAGTTTGGTATTTAATTGGATTTTTCTCATTTGTCTCAGATGGAAGACCAGCAGGAAGAGATTTGTTAGCCGCAGTGACGACAGAATCACGTATCGTCTGGCACTGGTGTATCATTTTTGCTTTCGCCATTCCCGAAATAATTGGATTTTATAATGCGATATGTCATTGGCTTTTTAAAAAACGGGTATCGCCGAAAAAATTGGATATAATTTTTTTGTTAATCGTTGATGGTCTCCACACAATTGGTTTGGGAATATTATTTTTCCTCGTATTACCAGAATTAAATTCTATACAGGCTGTAATGGTCAGCAGTTGTACATGTCTGGTGCCAGGGCTACTTGGTAAATTAAATATCAACTCACATTTTTTTTAAATCAAAATGGCTGATTTTTTCACCCCTGGATAAAAATTATTCTGAATTAAAATTATAATTCGCGAAATAATGCCCAATTTCTTCACTCGAATTTATATGTCCAATGCTTCAGGTTTTTTATATCCGACAGATAATTTTTATCCAGAGGAAGAAACTGACCCAAACGAAAATCCATTCAGGCTCTCATTCTTTTTTGTTGTTTTTTTTTTTTTTTCCTAACCAGGTCTGCTTTCGCAAAACAAAAGAATAAATTCGCCAATGAAATCGTTTGCTTTTTTTGTTGGTGATTTTGTCGCTTTTGCGAGTCAACTTTGTGGGATACTCGTTTGGTTGTTACCAGACAGTAAAATTACTATGACGCCACAATCAAGGTGGATCCTACCAATAGCATTAATATTGACATCGTGTCGATGGTGGAGCAATTATGTATCTTCGCACAGTTGTTTTGGTAAATTGTACAATGCCTGATGCAATATTCCTAATGGGCCTCATGGCTGATTAATTAAACTGACGCATTAAAATTCCTCAGGATTCATCAGAGTTTTATCGAGGATTAAGGGGAGATTGCAAGCGAGTCGAGGCATAACACAAGTATATTTTGCTATCTGGAGAATATTCATTTTTTTTGGGACTTGTATTTCAATAGCCTACTGGAAAGGTATCGAACCAGCCAGTTTCTTCGATAAAAATATTTTCATCGGTGAATACAACGTTTCGCTCTACGATCCAATCCAAATATCGTCATCAATGATGGAAAAGCCAATTTTCGACAATGTACCGATCGTCGAGGATCGGGTTGGATTTTTCACTGTCGATTATTACTATTTGCCTCTTCTCGTTTTTGCTATACACGCTGTGTCTTCTTTCATTACTTACTCATCAGGTATTTATTCAATTTAATGTGCCTGATTTTTTCGCCATTTTCAAATATCTCTGATAATTTTTCTTTTCTCTTTTTTTTTTATCAGGTAAATTTGCCTTTCGAACATTAATGCAGGGATATGGATTTGCATTGCCCGTTCATCTCATTGTACCTGTGACTGTTGGAACTTTAATCGTTATTTGTGCTCTAAGAAATTACGATACGTGCATTTTTCACAATTTTCTTCCCGATTATGTATTCTTCGATGTGCCACAAAATATTCGTACTATGCCCGATTTTTTGAATCATTGGTACCCTTGGATTTGGCTTGTAACTTTGTCATCTCAAGCATGGATCACAATGCATATTTGGTCACCTAATTCCGAGAGACTCGCAGCCACAGATCGTATATTCGTTGTGCCAACGTACGATTCGTTAATAATTGACCAATCGCTTGTGCTCAACAGACGAATCGATGACAATTCTGACGATGAACCGATCGTAGAGGTTTGAAAATTTTCTAAAATTTAAGTACTCGTTAGAAACGTCTGAATTAAAATATATATATATATATTTTTTTTTCGATTAATTAAAAAAATTATTTTTAGAAAAATGAAGAGACAAAGAAAATTTCAACTGAGACGAGTCCCGATAATTTTGAACAAAGCGATCGTACAACGAGAATAATCGTGTGCGCGACAATGTGGCACGAGACTGAAGATGAGATGACAGAATTTGTCGGAAGTATAATTCGTCTGGATACAGATCAGGGAGCAAAACGCTTTACCCAAGGATATTACAATCTTCACATGCAAGAATATTACGAGCTTGAGAGTGAGTAAAAAATTCTTTTTTTCGTTTTGTTTTTTTATTCATATGAATTTGTTTTTTGGACTAAATAAAAGTCAGAAATAACGAATGAAAAATTAAGTGCTCATTTGGAAAACACACCGTGTTGGGGTTCGAAGCTCACGTGTTCTTGGACGATGCATTTCGATGCATGCACGGATGCGAGGGTCGTTGCAAACACGATGAGAACGAGACTCAGGTCAACGATTATGTCATGTCCCTGATTAACACGATGAAACGATCGGTCGAGAGTCTTCATCTCCGTGCGACACCCCCAATGAAATATCCAGCGCCTTATGGTGGTCGTCTCGAATGGAATTTACCAGGAAAAACAAGTCTGATTGTTCACCTTAAGGATAAAAATAAAATAAGACATAGAAAAAGATGGAGTCAGGTCAGTTGTATTTTATTTTTTAAGTCATTTTTAATTATTTTATTGTTAACAAAAACTCCATTATATAGAATTATTTTTTAATATTATCAACCAATTATTTATTATTAATTTAATAATTAATCGAATAATAAATTATTTATTTTTAATTAATTTTCATCAACAGTATTGGAGATTAATTATTTTTTAAGTATACGATGAATTTCAAATCTCTCACTCCACTATAATTTTATGATGAAAAATTCAATTGATCTTTTTTCTGTTTTTTTTTTTTTTTTTTTTTTTTTTTTCCCGATACATCAGGTCATGTATATGTACTATTTGTTGGGATATCGTTTAATGGATCGACAAATCAGTCATGACAGAAAAGAAATCATTGCTGAAAATACGTACTTGCTGACTCTTGACGGTGATATTGATTTTCGACCTTCAGCTGTTAAAGTACTCGTTGATTTGATGAAAAGGGATAAGGATCTCGGTGCTGCATGTGGTCGTATTCATCCCGTTGGAACTGGTAAAAATTTCAAAAAATTTATATTTATATTTATATTTATATTTATATTTATATTTATATTTATATTTATATTTATATTAAAATTGCGATTTTTAATCAAGTTCGAAGGGGTCAGTGAAAAATTTACACTTTTGGAGAATAATTCGTAGCTAGTTGATGGTCTGAAAACATTCTTACATGAAGAATTTTTGGTAGAAGCCAATTAGAATATTTTTTACAGTTTTTACAAAGCCATAAGTTTCGTTTTGAGATTTTCAATTAATTCTTAATTGTTTTTCTAATTGGGGGAAAATCATAAATTGTAGTTTCTTTTTTTTTTTTCATTGCTAATAAAATTATTATTTCATTTGGTTAAAGTTTTGTAGTTTCGTATTGATAAAAAAATTAAATTCTGTGTCAAAAGGGCCGATGGTTTGGTTTCAAAAATTCGAATACGCGATTGGTCACTGGTTGCAAAAATCTACAGAGCACACAATAGGCAGTGTCCTCTGCAGTCCAGGATGTTTTTCACTTTTTCGAGCGAAAGCACTAATGGAACACAACGTAATGAGAAAATATGCTACGCCGTCAACAGAGCCAAGACATTACGTGCAGTACGATCAGGGTGAAGATCGATGGCTCTGTACGTTAATTTTGCAAGTTGGTTATCGCGTGAGTATTTAATTAAAATTAATATTTAATTTTAATTGATATTTAATTTAAATTTATATTTAATTTAAATTTATATTTAATTTAAATTTATATTTAATTTAAATTTATATTTAATTTAAATTTATATTTAATTTAAATTTATATTTAATTTTAATTTATATTTAATTTTAATTTATATTTAATTTTAATTGCACTAAACAGTGTACTAAAGACTAGCAAAAACAGGCAAAAGTATTAACTAAATTGTCGTTCGCGGGTGTTTCATCAGGTGGAGTATTCGGCTGCGAGTGATTCCTACACTCACGCGCCAGAAACTTTTAATGAATTTTACAATCAACGAAGAAGATGGATACCATCAACGATTGCCAATATATTTGATCTACTGAATACATCGGAAGAAACGAGAAAAGCGAATGACGATATTTCATGGCTTTACATAGCTTATCAGTGGGTTCTGATGGGTTAGTATTTTAACTCAGATCTTAATTAATATTTTCCACTCTCTCATATTAATTACGTTATATAGTTTTCCAAAACTCCCGAATTCTATGTCACCGGAAATCAACAGACTCGTTTTTTTCTTGGGACAAAAAAACCCTCGATTTTAAATGATAAATTAATCGAATTTCATTTTATAATAAATTGTGATAGTTTGAAATTTAAGATCGACAAAACTTCAATTATTTTTGCACCAACTTAACATATTTGCGACTATCGTTCGTTTATTTAAATATAAATACTTGTTTTTTTTTCTTCTCAGGCAGTACAGTCCTTGGACCTGGTACAATTTTTCTTATGCTCGTCGGAGCTTTCGTTGCTGCTTTTCGTATCGATAACTGGAGTAGTTTCGGCTACAATTTAATTCCCATTGCTGTATTCGTCGTCGTTTGTTTCACCTGCAAAGCAAATATACAAGTAATTATGAATAACGTGAAAGAAAAAAAATTAAAATTAAAAAAAAAATCATCAATTTATTAATTAATAATTTATTATTTTTTTTATTGTCATTTTAATACAGTTGATAGTTGCGGGTGTCATCACTGCATTTTACGGTCTCGTAATGATTGTCGTTCTCGTTGGTATAATGATACAAATAGCCGAGGATGGCTGGGTCGCCCCAAGTACAATTCTCTTCTTCGTCGTCGCTGGTCAACTCGTCGTTGCTGGATTATTGCATCCTCGTGAATGGGGCTGTCTTCTCTGTGGTCTTATTTATTACGTCACTGTACCTTCCATGTATTTATTACTGATAATATTTTCAGTTTTCAACGTTAACAATGTCACGTGGGGTACGAGAGATACCAAAACGGCCATTGTGGTAAATAATCATAATTTATCATAATAATTTTTGCTTCATTATTTTCATTCTCATCTTATGGAAATGGTTAATGTTATTCTCGAACGTACTGCGTTAAGTTTTTGTTTTTAAATCGCCACCATAGTGGCGATTAAAATTGCAAAAGATAAAATTGAGTCCTTAATTAAGAAGCGTTGAAATTTTAATGGCCACCATAGTGTAGCTTTGATTTTATAATGATTTTACTTCTATAGCAGGGAAATGAAAAAACTTTGGAAGGAGATCGAACGAGAAATGAAAAATCTACTGTAAAAAATAATATTCGCAGTACGAATGGCAAAGATCGAGGTTCGATCGAATTTTCATTGGCTGGATTATTCAAATGTATGCTGTGCACACAGTCTAATAAATCTGACGAAGAATTGAAATTAGATATAATTTCCGAGTCACTGGATCACATCACATTGCGTTTGGACGCAATGGAAAAGTAAGTAAAAGTTAATAAATTTAAATGAAGTAAAATTTTCATTGTTTCTTGCGAGTGAAATAATTTGAGTCTGAATGTTGAACTGAAAAAAAATAAAAAAATTCCAGCAACTCGGAAGGAAATGAAGCACAAAAAAATTCTCGAACTGAAAAATTTGCCCAAAGGTCAAATGAATTTGAGGCTCCTCCTACAGCCAACTCGACAATCCCACAAGCCAATTCCGAGGATTATACGGACGATGATGACGATGACGATAATATCTCAGATACCGAATCCGAAATTTATGCCAATGAGTCAACTCGTGAATCAGAAAATTTTCTCATTTGCCCTTATTGGCTGCAAGACGAAAGGCTGCGCAAGGGTGGCGTTGAATTTTTATCACGAGATGAAGAAACTTTTTGGGAAAATCTTATCGAGAAATATCTTCATCCTATTGACGAGGATAAAAAAAAAATGGTAAATTATTCAAACGTATTGAATATTATTATTTTACCGATTCACGCAATTTTCAAAATGGTGGCAAATTTTAGGCGTTTTGTTATTTTTCATCGACAGGATGAAAAATAATATTAATCGTTTTTAAAAAATTGTTCGATAATTTCAGCTATCTCTGTAGCACTTTTATATCACGTGGTAATATTTTACATCGTCTTAAGGGGGAGAAACAACACTGGTCTCCAGTTTAAGCATAAAAGGCAGTAAAATAATTTTAGGCGTGTAAAATTATTTTTCTACGCTTAAGCCTGGACGTGTAAAATTATTTTTGTTGCCTTCTGTGCTTAAACTGGGGACCATCAGTGTTGTGCATTATTGCTAGACAATGTCTTGAAATTTTTTTTTATTATTTCCAGGCAAAAACAGCTGAGGGTCTGAAAAATTTGCGCGACGAGTATCTTTTCAAATTTTTCATGCTCAACGCACTATTTGTACTTATTGTATTTCTCATGCAACTCAACAAGGAAATTTTGCATTTGGAATGGCCTCTTGGTGAAACATACAATATTACGTTCACCGCTGATAATATGGAGGTATGTGAAAAAATTAAATCATTAATAACTTTATTAATGATTTATTTTAATTTATATTGCTGACGTCGAAAACGAGACGATTGATTTTTTTTTCTTGTGCTATTTATTTCAATGTTGAAAAATTTATTTACCATCAAAACATTTAGTGCTGAAAGTAATTCTCACAAATCTCTTCTTCTTCTTTCGTCAAAATTTCTTTTCTATTTCTTTTGGAAAACAAAAAAATAACAAAAATAAATAAGCTGAGCTGACTGTGTTTTATCAGTGGAGCCTGACACGTGGCACTCCTAGCGGTAAAATTACACAACACAAATTCATGTTCGCAGGTTCATCTTGGCAAAAATTATTTGAAACTCGAGCCAATTGGATGTCTTTTCATTATCGGTTTTGTCGTTATATTGGCAGTTCAATTTATCGCGATGTTATTTCATCGATTCAATACTTTTACACACATACTTGCCAATACAAAAGTCGATTGGCGACCATGTAATAAGGTAAGTACAAAATTATTTCTTAAATTTTTAAATATGACCCTCGACCCCTCGAATTCGACAAAAATTGTACAAATTTGTGTACAAAAATTGGAGGTTGTCGTTCTTTTTTTGTATATCTAAAGCGTAATTGCATTTGCATTTTGCATTTTGCTTCTCAATTAGTAATTTATGGTGGGACTGACCAGCAAGTGGCGCCACTCTACTTTATGCACGAAAGCATATCACGAATTTCCTCGATGATATATTTTTTTTATTTCTTCTACCAACTAGCTCGCTTCTTCTCCTCGCAAAACATGCTCGATGATATATTTTTTAATTTCTCCTAGCGTGGTAAACTCACTGACGAAGCGGACTTGGAAAAACACGCGGACAATATTGCTGATGGTTTACAGCAGGTAGTAGAAAATCATGCAGGCTCAGTCTTAGCACGAAGAATCAGCACAGTTGCTCCAGGAAAACGTAAAACTGTTCATGAATTAGTCGAGTCTCAGGATAGAAGGACGAAATTGCCAGCGAGCATCGATACACTTTTTCGTCGAAATTTGAAAGATTCGCGGCCAGGTGAGTGAGAAAAAAATTATTTCAAGAGTCACAATAGTGACTCGAGACAAATATTCTTTTATCTATCAGTATGGTATATGGCTTAGCTAGAATTAAGCCATAAGCCTGACATGATTTTAGGTCAATTTCAACTCTGTGAGCAGAGCATCGCTTCGAAAATTGCAGCAATTTTTCTCGCGCTCATACGAATTTCACATCAGTGTCCGAAATACTTTCAGTATATATTCGTTCTAGTAAAATAATCCTGATATTTTTTGGGCATTCCAGAAGTTTCTCGACTGATGTCAACGAGAATGCCACGTAATATATTCGAGGCATTTGAACGTCGACGTTCAACGCTCGTTGCCGACAAAAGACAATCTCGCGTCCATAGAAATCAAACAGATAATATTTACCACAATCCTGACAACGTAACTGGCAGATCTCGGAATTCCAATTTGATCCCATCAGAAAATAGCTACAATTACGATAACAGAGCTTTTCTTTCGGATGATTACAATGAAGATTTTTCTTCCAATGACGTTGCGATGCCTCATCAACGGAGTCAGGTCACATTTAACGATAGTAACGCGTAAAATACATTTTTAATGTATATTTAACTAACCCTTTAGATATAGCCAACGAATCACGACTTTTGAATTCATTTTTATAACTTTTCTCACACATTTTCCTTTCCGATATTTCTTACGTTTCATAAAATTAATGTCACTGTATTGTACTTTGGAGGTTATCAATGGCGGCGGCGGCAAAATCATATACATTGTTTATAGCGTAACCCCAAATAGAAGATCGACAAGCGTTCCGATTAAATTATTCTCGTCGAAAAAACAATTTTTCACTAATTAAATTTGTGTTGCACCACAATTGACGCAATTTAAAACATTTAATGACAGACTTGACGACTGGATGACGTCAGACCGTTGTGGATTTGAGATGCATTTGGAGTTGGATCGTTCGTCATCGTTTTATTAGAACTGTAAATTGTTTTTTCGTGTTCCAAACCGGAGACTAACATGTTCTAATTAGTTTTTTACACGTCTAATTAATGATTCTCCACCGATTGAGCTCTCCCGTTTGTGCGGGAATTAACAATATTTTCAAAAAAATGTTCACACGGCTAACTTCACACTCTCAACTCTCCAATGACCTCTATCTCCCACCGCGGTTAGACAAGAATTGTTTTTATTTATTTATTATTTTTGAGCTGAACTGTGGAACAACAAATATTCTAATTACTTTAATCATAGTGACCAACAAATGATTCCACGTATCGATTAAGCCGTCTATTGAATAAAAATTAGCAGTAACATAATAATTTATCGGCCAACTTCACGCCAAACTATATCACCCTTTTGAATATTTAAAAATAAATTATTATCCAACAAATGTTTTAATTAATCTAACATTGTCCATAGAACGGAGCAACAAACGGTTAGAATTTCCAAAAATATTTAAAAAATCAAAGTTGTTCGGCTAATTTGAATTCCAAAATTCCAACACGCCTTTTAAGGTCACACAACAAGATGAATTTAAACGCAGCCTCAGACTATTCGACAAAGTACCAAAAAAAACAAACTAAAGTCTCACCACTTTGTTGTGCCAATCAAATATTTAAATAAAAATAGTGTTTATACGGAAAAGAAAAGAGGATTTATTTTTAATATTCTGTGATTTCTGGCTACAATAAACGAGTTTAAAACAAAATTTAATTTCATCCTGTACCAATACGGATATAAATATATGCGTCGACTGCTCCGACGAACATAACCTCAAATTTCGGTCCAGTGTACACATAACCTCAAAAAAGCTGCTGCGTTCATCCGCTGTAAAAATCTAAAAGAATAAAATGAGTCTAACCGACAGCAACATTCCTTACATCCTAACTGGCTGTATATTTTACATTTTCGGGCTTAAATGGTGCTACGAGTATGCAAAATTTTGGGTAAACCCAAGACGGAGAGAGGAGACAAAAACTGGCAAGATCGACAGGCTGATGCACAGCTGCGAGAGACTCTGGACGAGTCATCCGATCGAGGGAAGTTTAAAATTGATAGCAACGGCAATTGGTCTGGCAGGTACGATGACCGGTGGACTTCCGGATGATACCGGGGTCATATCGCCAAAGGTCGTTCACGCAACGATCTATCTCTTTTTCGCTTTTTCCGGTCTCGTTGACGTCTTAAATTTTTACTTCCCTCGGAACGTAACCAGTGGCCTTGCCAATCTCGCTCTCGCTCAGAGTTTTTTCATCGAGGGTTTTTTATTCTTATACGCGAGTGTCGAGAAATCAACGAATTCGGATCGTTTGAATTCGCTGATGGATCGTAGTGCACCGGTTAATACTATTTTGGCCGCCATTGTTTGGACAACAGCGCTCGCGATTGCTCTTGAGCTTGTGTGGCCAGAATTGAAACTACTCAGAGGCTGCACGACTTTGCTTCATGGTGGCTGGATCGCTCATATGGTTCGAATTTATCCAACTCAAAGTGATGATCAGACCGAAAAAATTGCACTTGCCTTTTCGTGGCACGTTGCAGCTGCATTTGCCGTAACTCTGTGCGTAGTTGCGATAACACGGAGCTGCATGCCACGCCTCGTCGTTGAGGAACCACCGGAAATTCCAATCTATGATTATTGTCACGCTTCTAATCAAGAGATTTAGTTTATTTTTCGATAACATCGCAATTTTCTGGGCAACGAATTTATCCAACTGTAGAACAATAATAATAATAATAGTAATAATAATAATAATGCGGTAGTCAATAAAAGATGACAGTGCCAATACTTCGAGACACACGAAATCGGTCCTAAGATTTTACCAATTATATTTATCCGTCAAACAATTGATATTTTTTTCCGAATCGTAATGGCCACAGTCGAGCTTACAATTTCTAGTTTCCAAAACACACTGTTGGGCTGATGATTTACATATGAAATTTTTGACAATTATTTCTCTTTATGCTTCTTCGTTTGAACATTCGTCTATTTCAAAACTTATTCCGCATAAACTGAGCCATTTTTCAAAATAAAGCTAAAATCTATGGTACTAAAAGTAAAAAATCAAATAATTGTCTGCGCAGCAATTTAATTTTCCATAAAATTCATCATCTCAGATATAATTTCAAAGTTTTTACCCAATTTATGATAAACTCAAATATATACTGGTGTCCCGAGACTGGAACATGTCCAAGCATTGGTACAGTTAGCTTATATCTATTTGTTAATACTCATTAGATGATAACGATAAGTCTGAAAAATTCTCTCTATAAACATTAACATAGAAAAAACGATCCTTTGTATTGTGATATTACAATATTCTTCTACCTTTATATATACCGAATTGTAACCCTAAGAAATCATCTGTTAATTTTTTTTTTTTTTTTTTCAATTGTTCTGTTAACAATATATATATATTCTTTTCATATTGTATAAGTATTTAAAAAACGTTCGCGTATTTATTAATTAATTGATTCAATAATTTAACATTTCTTCTTTAATATTTTTTCTTTCCACTTCAGCGCCTTGTTCTGTTTAAACGATTCTACCAGTGAATCGCGAGCAACGAATTTTTTAAACAAATATATACAATAATGAAAGGATAGTCAATAGACATTTAAGAATGGGCATTAAAAACGAGCGCGAAACAAAAGTGCCCTCTTTATATATGTAAACATATATATATATATATATATATATATATATATATATATATATATATATATATATGAATTACGATGATTTTTTAACGTGATATATACACAATAATATTCTTCTACCTTTGTACCACTTTGTACCAAAATGTATAACGTTATATATATATAGGACTGTATGTTAGATTTTCTTTTGTGCCTTGTTATGTTATTAACGATTACTCGAACCTTTTGTAAACATTTATGTAGCCATTCTCGTATTTATTAAAAACTAAATGCTACGGATCTAAGTATTTTTTTATATAATAGTTAATGAGTGATTTTCATTGTTTTCGTCAAAACAAACATGAGAAATCACCATTTTCAAACTAGTCAAGAGCCCCCGCCTTCGTTGCACACGTCACGGGAGGTCGCGCCTCTTGCGGCAATTTGACAAACTAAGAACTAAGGAGAGAAAAAAACCCAACCCAGCCCCTTTGATACAGACTTTGTATTTTGTATGTAATGTGTCATTTTTCACGTGCACACGAGCAACGAGGGTCAACGAGATAATCGCCAAGATCTCACGTTGTTTTTGTTTCGCCAAAATAACTAAATCACGAGTATCGTGAAATAATCATTTACGGATTATTCGTTCGAGAATGGTGAGTCAATCGTAGCCGGTAGATCGAATAGGTTAGAAATTTAAGCAGTTATTTCCCTGCTAATAAATATTAGACAAAGCTTCTATTTTATTATTTTTCCATACTTAAACGTCCCTTGCTTATATTTGTACAAATTTTAAGTATCTTAACGAATATATGAAAGAGTAAATGGAATTTGAAAATCATAATATTTTGGATCGGTTGAATGGAGATCCACGCTGTTCGTTTCTTCGATATGATAATTTGAATACTTGGCGATTAATCAAAATTACATGTAAGAGTATAAATTGTTCGTTAAATTCTAACGATTCTAATGATCTCATCAAAAAATTCAATCACTGGATTACTTTTAGAGATAATTTTAGTGAAAGGTAAACTTTCGTTGTTTGTCTCTTTTCATGCTTTTGCACGTCAGAGGGAGTTTGTAGCTTTGGCCGCTCGCCGCGCCACCTCTCACCTATTCCCTCCACAATTAACAGCGGCGCCGGAAGTGCCTTTTAATGTTTTCTCATTATTTATTATCGTTATATGTCTCATCCGGTGCTTTTCCTTCTCTATTCGAGCAAAGTTTTTATTCATTAATTTTATCTTATCCTTGCAAATTCTTAATTGCCTAACTATTGCCAAAAAAAAAGCTTAACAAACATGACCGATACATATCTTGTCTTGTTTTTCACCAGAAATTTCCCTAATTTTTAGCTGAACTTAAATAAATTCCATAAGCATTAAATATTTTTTATGTAACTTTTTAAATATTTAAAAAAAATTATATATATACTTTAGCTAAGCTAAACAGTTAATTTTTTGTATTCTCCTTACTCGAGATACATCTCGAAAAATAATTAAACGTATTGAAATTTCGAGATATTACAATTTAAATAAAAATAAAAGTAGAGAATAATTTTTACCCCACAAGTTCAACAAATTCAAGAATATTAAATCCTAATTAACCTTCAGGGGTTAACAAAACAATAAAAAATATTTTTTTTTTCATTACAGTCCGGAACTCTGAAGCCTTATCTAACGGCTGTGAGACACACTCTCACAGCTGCCCTCTGTCTGGAGAATTTTTCATCGCAAATTGTCGAAAAGCACAACAAGCCGGAGATCGAAGTTCGTATGAGCAAAGAATTATTATTGACGCCAGTTGTCATAAGCAGAAACGACAAGGAAAAAGTACTCATTGAATCGAGCATAAACAGCATGAGAATAAGCATAGCCGTGAAACAAGTTGACGATCTTGAGAAAATACTTTGTCACAAATTTACGAGATTTATGATGATGAGAGCGGAAAATTTTACGATTCTTCGGCGTGTCCCTATCAAGGGATACGACATAAGTTTTCTCATAACAAACATCCACGTCGAGCAAATGTACAAGCACAAAATTGTAGATTTCATAATACACTTTATGGAGGAAATCGACAGAGAGATAAGCGAGATGAAATTATCGATGAATGCACGAGCTCGTATTTGCGCAGAAGAATTTTTAAAGAGGGTAAGATTATTCTCAATGCAAATTAAATTATTCCACTATTTATAGATAAATATTCAATTTATTGTATAAAAATTCTTTTTATCTCGAAAATTTCAAATATTTCAATAATATTTTCTTCATTTTTTTTTCCTATTAAATTAATTTGGTAAAAAATACAAAATCATTGAAACTAAAATTGTGGCAAAATACATTTTTTCTCTTTTTCAGTTTTAGGCGACAACATCAATTGTAACAAAAAACTAGATAGAGCGATATCATCATAAAAGATTAAGGCGATCCTACACAAAAGAAGGAGAGAAAAGCCAATTCGAATTGAGCCAAAGTAAATTAAACTTTTGCTCGAGCAACAGAGAGAAGATCCAAAAATTGTATCTGATAAACGTCTATATGGTTGACCTTGTCGTACTTATTAGCGGATGAATGGAGTTATGCCTGGAAAAAGAAAAAAAAACAAAAAAAAATCCAAACGGTTGAAGGAAGAAAAAAGGCTTATGCATTTTATCCAGGATGTAGGATCAAAAGTTTTGACGTGAAAGATTTTTCAAGCCTTTTAAATCACGCAGGACGTTCTCTCGTCCGTTAAAAATATTTTTTTTTTCGAATCTTCAATTTTCCGTTATTTTTACTCATAACGTGATTAACTCTCGTCATAAAACTTGTAATAAAACACGATATAGCTACATGTTACTAATTAATATAAACTAATAAGTCTCGCAAATGGAATCGAGCGATTGCATTTCAATTGTCAATTATTTTTCCTCATTCATTTAAATATACATACACATACACACACACACATATTATATATGTAACTAAAAGAGTCTGTTCGTATTTGATGTAAAATTTTAGCAAGTCTGAATGTCTGACGAGAACGAGATTTTTTCTAGGCGAGTTCATACCTATATATATATATATATATATACTCGATCGACATAACGATCAATATACACATATATATATGTGTATATTGATCGATATGACGTTCATCTTTGCCGTATTACATTGTCTATATGATTTTTCAACGACTGCCAAAAAAAAAGAAAGAAAAACAAGAAACGAGCTCGTTAAATAAATAAACAACAGAATGGAAATACTGGCGGTTGCGATTGTCATGTAATTTACAAATTATAACAATAAATAATGAAAATAATAATAATAATCATTATTGAATGATAATAATGTATGTATTATTAATTAATGACTTAAAAATAATAATTATTACTAGATTCAAAAAATTGTCCATGCGATCCTAGCGGCGAAAAATTGAAGCTCGTCGCGCTGTGAGCATTTTTGTCGAGACGCCATCTGTCGTGTAGATTGTGAACTCGAGGCCCAAAGCCATCTGGTAGCGAGCGTTTGAATTTCCAAACGGTCATTTCGGTTTTATAATTTTCATGTGCTCCGATACACCGAGAGGTATTAGCATCGTAATTAATTTAATCCTCATTAAACCTTTTAAATCCACATCATTTAAACTTCATTTAAATCCACAATTTCATGTCCGTAATAAATATCGATCGATAATCAAACAAACGAATGAAAAAAAGTGAATTTTTATTTTGCCAAAACATATTTTCATTCCCAAAAACTCAAATGAGCCATTTTTATTTTCCTCGGTATGATATTTTCTCGCTCGTTCAACGATCACAAGTGCATCGTACACGCGAAAAGATAGTGCAACGATTTTTCGATCTTTATTCAGCAGAGCGCATCAACGGACGAACGTACATCGCCTTTCGATTAAACCGCGGTCATGTACAGTGCATAGCTAATACACACTTATATACATATATATATATATATCGTTGTGTTTATTTTTGTATGCAAGAGTACAGCGCTCTCCTTAAATCGCGTCACGACAATAGTCGCGTATACACGACGAATAAAACAAATCTTTGCGAATCTACCATGGAATCCGTCACGTTTCCGCGCTTATATATATATATCGATTATTTTCATTACGCGCAATTTTTATGTTGAGAACAGCGCGAAAGGGGGCAGGAAGAAAAGTGTTGGCGCTGCTCAAGATTTTTGCCATAATCTCGAAGGTTCATTATTATTTGTATTTTGTCATTTTTACATCGATGTAGAGATTGATATATATATTTATCTTCGGGTGTTTCATTTCAGCATTTTTGCTCAATTTCCACCATTAAAAAGTATCGATTTATATCTAAAAATTCAGTCGAATATATATCGATATATATCGATTATTTTCTTTACGCGCAATTTGTATGTTGAGAATAGCGCGAAAGGGGGCAGGAAGAAAAGTGTTGGCGCTGCTCAAGATTTTTGCCACAATCTGGAAGGTTCATTATTATTTGTATTTTGTCATTTTTACATCGATGTAGAGATTGATATATATATATATCTTCGGGTGTTTCATTTCAGCATTTTTGCTCAATTTCCATCATTAAAAAGTATCGATTTATGCCTAAAAATTCATTCCCTTTCGCGAGATATTTTTGGAGGTTAAAATTTGATTTTCCAAGGACTGAATTTTTTTCAATATATTGTCATTAAAATATAAATAAATAAAAATCGAAATCATAGTTATTAGGTTATGGCGTTGACCTCTTTGACCTTGCAGGCTAAGAGGCCGCTAGAATTATTCGTTAAATGACTTTTTGCGCTTTTTAACCATTTTTACCGCTCCCTCCACCCCCCACCTCGACCTCTTCAACCCTTTCGCTCGGTGAACGAGAGAAATTTCCATATCCCAACCAAAAGTCAGAAACAGTCGTTCGGCTTGGCTGTTACACAACTGATATCAGCAACGAAACTTTAACGAGCTCTCTCTCTCTCTCTCTCTCTCTCTCTCTAATGTGTCATATTAAACACGTGCGTTAATTTTCCTTTATTACTCTCAAAAGTTCGTGCATGCATTAGCGATAAGAGCTCATACGAAATATAATTTTATAATTTCTATTCCATTCTCGTAATTATTATTTTTTTTTGTTTTTACTCCATCACTATGGCCCTCGGTCGATCCTAAAGTTCGAAGTGTCATAGCTGCGGAGCAAAAAAAAAACAAAAACAAATATATTTGTAGACGGGAGGGAAAAAGTAAAAGGTCAAGTTCTCTCTCTCTCTCTCTCTCTCTCTCTCTGTTTCTTTCTGTTTTGCTAGAATTTACAAACACCCATACAGCCATCCGTATATATATATATATATATATATTTATAACGTGAATTTTCCCTCGTTGGTCAAAAGCTTCGAGCTTGCGCCCGTTCGACTTTATTACGATTGAGGCCGCGGCGTGCGAAAGCGCCGCAAAACGGTTTTGACTCTCGACGCGTATACGAGTCGGCGTAGTCTGGGGCCTGGCGTCTCCCCGAACGGTGAACGTTACCACCAACAGTGTGTGTGAGAGAGAGAGAGAGAGAGAGAGAGAGAGAGAGAGTGAGTGATAAAGAGAGAGAGAGAGAGCGAGCGAGAGGGAGGGAGAGAGAGCGAGCGAGCGAGAGGGAGGGAGAGAGAGCGAGCGAGCGAGAGGGAGGGAGAGAGAGCGAGCGAGCGAGAGGGAGGGAGAGAGAGGGCGACACTGTTCGGTACGTCGTGCAGCAGCGAGCAGGCAGCACCGCAGCGGCAGCCGTTGTGTCGTCATCTCCGCCGACGTTTGCCCATAACAACATATATATATATATATATATATACATACATGTGTGTATATTTATATATATATATATATATATATATATGTACCCATGCGGGCCTCGGGTGGAAATTGGGAGGTGGACAATAAAGTTCAAACGCGAGGTCAATAAAATAGTGAAAAAAGTAATAATATAAATTTGAATAATAATAATAATAGAGTGAAATAAAATAAGAAAATTGGACCAATACGAGAGTGAGGAAAAAGTGCGGTTGGATAGGATGCGTGTGCCTGGGCGCGGTGAGAATTCACCCAACAACAAAAACATAAACAATAAAAACAACAAAGAGACCTTTTGCGAGCCCCAATGTTCCGTTTATCAGAAAAAGCGTAAAGGAAATAATAATAATAACAACTCGTCAGGGAATTATTGCGAGAGTGCAAAAGAGGAAATTACGCACGAGGGTTTAAAAAAAGGAGAGGAAAGTAGGGAAATAATAATCATAACGAGGTTAAATGATTTTTTAATTATTCTGATTGCGGATAAAAGAATTACCAATCGCGCCAAAGATAATTGCAACGAGAGAGAGAGAGAGAGAGAGAAAAAAAATTGTCTCCAGCTGAAGAAAAGACAATTTTTTTTACGAGATTTCCTTTTTTTTTGTTTCTTTTTACAAAAATTTGAAAATATCAGCACGTGTGAAATCGACAAAATACGATAAGCGGAATTGAGAGGAAAAAAAAACAAGCGAGCGCGCCATCTCTGGTGCGTTCGAAATATTGTTTTTGTTGTTGTTGGTAATTCGTGATTCGTGATTATTTCGTGAAAAAATTCCAACAACGAGAGGTTAGTGGAGAAAAAAAAAAAAAAGGACGACGACGACCGGGAAGGGGTTGTAACGACGACGGCGCCTCATCCTCGACTCGCGTCTAATTCGCACAACCGCTTGTGCCAGACCGGCTTCAGCCTGGACCGCCCAAGTCCCAGCTACTCATGTTCATCCCGGATACCCTGAGGAGCTGCATGGTGGAACCGGATGTCTCGACTTACCTGCAGGCCCCTTCCGTAGGACAGGTGAGTTTGTTTATTTATTTTATATTTATTTTATATTTATTTTATTTATTTTTATTTTATTTATTTTTATTTTATTTATTTTTATTTTATTTATTTTTATTTTATTTATTTTTATTTTATTTATTTTTATTTTATTTATTTTTATTTTATTTATTTTTATTTTATTTATTTTTATTTTATTTATTTTTATTTTATTTATTTTTATTTTATTTATTTTTATTTTATTTATTTTTATTTTATTTATTTTTATTTTATTTATTTTTATTTTATTTATTTTTATTTTATTTATTTTTATTTTATTTATTTTTATTTTATTTATTTTTATTTTATTTATTTTTATTTTATTTATTTTTATTTTATTTATTTTTATTTTATTTATTTTTATTTTATTTATTTTTATTTTATTTATTTTTATTTTATTTATTTTTATTTTATTTATTTTTATTTTATTTTATATTTATTTTATTAGTGAAATTTGACTTTGCATTTAAAATTTTATGTGATAAGAAATTTTCGTCTGATTGCGAATATGGAAGAATTTTTTTTTTTTTATATTCGGAATTTGGAAAAACGATTATAAATTTGCGTTCCGTTGGGCTTTCTAGTGACTCTACGTTTGGGTTTATTTTCTTCGTAATTATTCAAAGTTTTTAAACGTCCCTTTGTTTTTAATCAGAGTACGATGATTTTTTTTTTTTTTTTTTTTTTTTTTATTATTGGCGAGATTTTTTTTTTTTTTTTTAATAATTGGCGAGATTTTTTTTTTAATAATTGGCGATTTTTTTTTTTTTTTAAATCAAAGATCGATTTTTAACAAAAAAAAAAAAATCCATCTCTCAATCGAATTTTGATAATTTTCAAAAAATCTCTCATAACGACAAAAAAAAAATTAAGAAAATCAAAAAATTTTCCACTTATTTCGAATTCCATTTTCATCGCAAACTAAAAAATTAAATTCCATTTACGGCCCGTACAATGGCTGGTTTGCTATATAGCAGTTTACTGTATACCGTATATAGCACAAAACTATATTTAAATCAGTGGTTGACTCGGGCTGGTGTGAACCACCCGCGAGAGCTTTCGAATTATATCCAATCGTCACGCAAACCTGTCCGATTGTTGCGCGTACTCCCCCCCCCCTCTCTCTCGCTCGCTCTCTCTCTCCCCACCCCCTCCTTCTCTCTCGCTCTATTTGTCTCTCTCTTGCTCTCCCCCTCCCTGCCTCTCTCTCTCTCTCTCTCTCTCTCTCTCTCTCTCTCTCTCCCTCCCCCCTCCCTGCCTCTTTCTCTCTCTCTCACTCACTCATCATCCCCCTAAGAATATTTAACGCGAACTTAGACACTTTTATTAGCACCGTTCACATAAACAGTCACACATAAATAAATCCTCGATAAATCATCGTATTACTATATATATATATATATATATATATATATATATATATATCAGACTAAAATTCTTCCATTCCTTCCATTGATTTTTTGATTTTTTTTGGATTTTCTTATCAGTTATTTTTCAGCCCAATTGGGGACTGATGAGATTATATGAAATTTGCAAAATCTTTTTGCAAATTATATATATATATACAGTCGTAAAATTATGTAATTGGTCATTACGAGAAAGCAAAAAGCAAAAAATTAAATTAAATATCTTAAAATTCTAAAATACTAAAAATAATGAAATTTCTGCATAAAAAAAAAAATTATACATTCGCTATGAATTTTATTACGTTGTGATAAAAAAATTTCATATTTATTATTGTAATAAAATTAATCGTTCATATAAAAATTTCTCATCCTCATTCTTGGTGTTAATTAGTTTGATTGCGTAATTAAGTCGTTATTAGACGAGAGCGCCATGTTAGTTGGTTGATTATCAAATTTAACCGATTAAATTTGTAAAACTTGAACATCGTCAGAGGGTGAGACCCGCAGGGCGAGGGTCTCTCTCTCTCCTCCTCTCTCTCTCTCTCTCTGGCGTGGTGAACCGCGTCATTTGACGGCGCGTTTCGTCGAGCGCTTGTCACGTCGTTAAATACCCAACGTAGTTATCCCCTTCTCTCCATTTTCCTTCCCTCTTCTCATCATTGCCCCTTCTCTCTCTCTCTCTCTCTCTCTCTCCCTCTCTCTCTTCTCCCCCCCCCACACACACTCTTTACCTTTTCTAACTGACTTTTGAACGTATCTTTGACATTCATCATCCCTGTAGAGGC
The DNA here is from genome assembly GCA_963669185.1 of Dyspetes luteomarginatus. Lineage (NCBI taxonomy): Eukaryota > Metazoa > Arthropoda > Insecta > Hymenoptera > Ichneumonidae > Dyspetes > Dyspetes luteomarginatus. Next base: position 1,273,697 of record OY769910.1, on the reverse strand, counting down.
TATATATATATATATTAATATATAGTTATATATAGTGATGTATATATAAATATATAGTTATACATAGTGATATATATATATATATATAGTTATTTGGAAAAGCATAGACATCAGCTGAAGGTTTGAAAGAGGCAAGTTCATTGTCCTCTCTCGCTGTTTACTCGGCATTTAAATCTCGTTTTCCCTCAGTCTTTTCCGTTCTTCTCGCACGTCTTCGTCACCCCCTCTCACTCTCTCTTTCTTTCTCTCTCTCTCTCTCTAACACACTCTTTCGGTGGCTCGTCTCGTCTCGTCATCTCCTGCAAAACTTAAAACCGGTCATTAACGAGATCCTGTACTGGCCTGGCCTGATGACTATGTGTGTTTCTCTACGATCTTCGTATTTGCTGGCTGACATTCCCATTAAAAATAAATAATAAAAATATAATTTTTTCGACCCATAAGAAAACTACCCAGTATAGTAAATTTTGACACGATATCAGAATATTAATTTAATTCATATTTAATTTCTTATGGTATTATTATTATTATTATTATCATATTATTTATATTTTATTTAACCAATTAATTTTTTCTAGTTTTATATAGAATTTAATTTCGATCAATACTTTTTTCCACTTCGTACACTTTTTCTAATTAAAAAAATAGAATCATCGATTAAAATTTGCGATAATCGAAACTAAAAAAAAAAACTAATTAATTGAATAAAAAGCTTTCTTACAATATATAATATTTTTCATTAATTTTCCAATCGAAAAAAATCCAATAATTCGTCAGTTAATAATTGCAAGAGTGTTCTGTTTATCAGAACAAAAAGCATAAAGGAAATAATAATAATAATAATAATAACAGGTCAGGGAATTATTGCAAGAGGATCAAAGAGGAAATTACGTACGAGGGATTAAAAAAAGGAGAGGAAAGTAGGGAAAAAAAAAATCATAACGAGGTTGAGTGATTTTTTTATTATTCTGATTGCGGATAAAAGAATTACGAGTTGCGTGAAGGATTTTCTAGTTTTATATAGAATTTAATTTCGATCAATACTTTTTTCCACTTCGTACACTTTTTTTCTAATTAAAAAAATAGAATCATCGATTAAAATTTGCGATAATCGAAACTAAAAAAAAAACTAATTAATTGAATAAAAAGCTTTCTTATAAAATATAATATTTTTCATTAATTTTCCAATCGAAAAAAATCCAATAATTCGTCAGTTAATAATTGCAAGAGTGTTCTGTTTATCAGAACAAAAAGCATAAAGGAAATAATAATAATAATAATAATAACAGGTCAGGGAATTATTGCAAGAGGATTAAAAAAAGGAGAGGAAAGTAGGGAAAAAAAAAATCATAACGAGGTTAAGTGATTTTTTTATTATTCTGATTGCGGATAAAAGAATTACGAGTTGCGTGAAGGATTTTCTAGTTTTATATAGAATTTAATTTCGATCAATACTTTTTTCCACTTCGTACACTTTTTCAAATTAAAAAAATAGAATCATCGATTAAAATTTGCGATAATCGAAACTAAAAAAAAAAAACTAATTAATTGAATAAAAAGCTTTCTTACAATATATAATATTTTTCATTAATTTTCCAAACCCAAAAAAAAGTAACAAAAATGTAATAGAATTTAAACGACTCTGCAACAATCATTGTAGGCCATTTAAACATTCGACAGGGTTAAATTTAATTTTTATAATTCGTTGCAAAAATTTATTAAAATTTGATTTTATCGCTTCTCTACACTTGGACCTTTTTTCATATATTCACGTGTCTCGTTGTTTATATCGCGCGAGATTGGTGAATCTCGTTGTGCCCTCAGAGTTTCCTCTTTCTCGGCTGTGCCTGCCTGCGAGAATGTCTATATATCTTTTGCCAGACGGAGAGGAGTTTGGCTATCGATCGCCCTCTCTGTGAGCGCACAGCAGCACCAGCATCAGCCGCGTGGTCGCCTCTCTCTCTCTCTCTCTCTCCCCCCCCCCTCCCTCTCTCCTCTTTTCATCCCTTGTTCCATCTATCTCTCTATACCTCGTTGTATCTCTTCTCTAGCCAACTCGGCTCTGTATCCCTCCTTCTACTTTTCCTCCACCTACTCGCCCCCCCCTCGCCCCCCCCCCCCCTCTCTCTCTCTCTCTCTCTCTCTCTCTCTCTCTCTCTCTCTCCCCCCTCCCCCTCCCTCTGTCCCTCTCTCTCTGTCCCTTTTTGCTTACCCCATTGCACCGATTGCACAAAACAAGGCGCATGGACCACGAGGCTAAATCTCCTCTCTAGTCATCGTCGTAGTCCTCGTCGTCGTTGCCGAGATACAGAAGAGCATCAGAGCGCAAAATCCAAGCGTAGTTATAGCCAAACTCCCGCGGACATCTAAAATTTCTTCATCTCTCTCTCTCTCTCTCTCTCTCTCTCTCTATTTCTCTCTCTATTTCTCTCTCTTATAACTTCTTCCTCCGAGGTGTCCCGATCGGTCAACCTGAAGTTGACAAATAATCATCTCTATAATATTTTTGGAAAAAAGAAATCAGAGTTTCGCACAATTTTTATTATTTTAGACTAGATATTAAATTTTTTTTTAGCATAAAGCAAAATAAAAAAAAATTCTTTCCTTTTCGTTAAATTAAAAATTGATTTCAACATTAAACTAAATTAATTTAATTTTTTTTTTTTTTTTTTTTTAACTTATAAAAAAAAAAAGAAAAAACAATTTAATAAATCTAAAATCAATAAATCAACGAAAATTTAAGCGAGATTTTAAATTGCATGTAAACAGCTTAAAAATCATATTAAAAGGATCAAATTCTGTGCGTGATAAATTTTGAATCGTCACAAATCGTCATACACAAAGAAAGATAAACAACTCTGTTTCTTAGAAGAGAGAAACCGTTGCGTGTTTTCGAGCTCTCGAGGGCAAATATCTCTATACCGAGTGCGAAAACTCTAGGCGAGACGTTTCACGTATGTACATAAAACTAACATATATATCTATCTATCTATATATATATACATATACATACATATATATATATATATATATATATATATATATATATATACATATATATACACATATATATATATACATATATATATACATATATATATATATATACATATATATACACATATATATATATACATATATATATACATATACATATACACACATATATATATATATATATATATATATATATATATATATAAATTTATATAGATAGACGAAAGAAGCGCGCGGGCACGCTTCGCGGGGTGTCTATTAATAACTGGGTTTGGGGTGCCGTACCTGGCCGCAGCAGCGGTGCCTTCGTCGTTCAGTCGGCGCGCGTCTCTCTCTCTCTCTCTCTCTTTAGCGCGCTGTAGGATGAGCGCATAGCGCGCCTCGACTCTCCACCCGGCGTCTCAGTGTCGTCGCGACGACCGACGTTGTTCTCTCCGTCTCTCCGTTATCCGTAAGCTCCGTCTCTTCTCCGTCGTCGTCGTAGTCTTCGTCGTCGTCTTCGTCGTCGTCTTCGTCGTAGTCGTCGGCCAAAACTCGACGCAGCAGCCACCGTCGCAGCAACAAACTGCAAAAAAAATTAAAAAAAAAAAAAAAAAAACATCGCGATACTCTCTTCATCCCTTATTTTCGCGTCAAAAGAATAGTAAATTATTCAACAAGATTTAAAAAGATTTAAAAATTTTCATCATTATAATTAATGTAAAAAAATTAACATATTTCCCAATTTTTGCCCGCAATTCGTTTTTTTTTTTTCTCATTCTGAGCTTTTCCACTTTTCAAATCTCGTAATCGTGATCTTTTTTTTTTTTTTTTTCGTTACTCGCCAATAAATAAAACGCGCGTGTGTGCTTATATGTATGTTTATGTATATTTAGCGCCCTCTCTCTCACTCTCTCTCTCTGTTTTTCCATTTGGTTATATTTCCCAATTTTTGCCCGATTTTTATTTCTCATTCTGAGCTTTTTCACTTTTCAAATCTCGTAGTCGTGCTCTTCTTTTTTTTTTTTCCTTTTTTTTCGTTACTCGCGACAAATAAAACGCGCGTGTGTGCTTATATTTTTATGTATATTTAGCGCCCTCTCTCTCTCTCTCTCTCTCTCTTACGCGCTCTCTCTCTCTCTCTGTTTTCCCATTTGGTTATATTTACGGCGACAAAGTGGTTTCAACCCGCGTCTTTACATCGCCGGCAAACCGATAAGCTCTCGCACCACCCCACGACCACACACTCACGAGTAAATATCCAGCAGCTGCAGCATCCCCTCTTGAAAATATATATATATTTTTTTCCCTTTTTTTTTTTTGTCTTTTTTATTATTGGATTTTTTGTTTTAATGACATTTTAAAGCACGACGACGACGAGTATAGAAATTTGAAAAATAAATAATATAAATCCCCGCGGAAAATTATTCCTGTCAAAGGGTTGAGGGAACGAAGGGATCAAGTGTCATTTTTTTTTTGTTTTTTAAATTGTCTGCGAGATCCGCGTGGGTCGAAAAAATCAAAGATAAAAGTGGGATAGAGAGAGAGAGAGAGAGAAAAAGAGAAAGAGAGAGAGAGAGAGAGATGGAGAATTGAAGAAAAGTCTTGTGAGCTCGTTCCGAGCGTCACTCTCTGTCGCCATTCTCTTTTGCACTAGTCATCAAAATAGAACACACGCGCTGAAATAGATAGCAAGAACATTCTAACGTTCCCTCTATCTCACTGTCTCACTCGCTAACTCTTTCGCGAACGTAACACGCGTGTCATTTTTTTATTTTATTCTCTCTCTCTCGCTCTCTTTCGTTAGTTCTTCACTCTTTTCGACACTTTCAAAAATAAAATTGAAAGAAAAAAAAAAGTGTTAATATGTGAGAGAAAGAGAAAAAAAAATCATTTCGCTAAAATCTTTGACTCGAACATTTTTTTTTTTCTTCAAGAAATTTTTACTGGATAAAAAAAAAAGGTTAGCGAATTTCCGGTGCAGCGATGGAATTTTTCGTTGATAATGGATTAAAGTTCGACCCGAGTGCTTTGCCACGTGAAATTGCCATGTGAAGTGCGAAGGATTAAAAAAAAGTTAAACTAAAAGTAAAAATTTAACTTGAAAAAAAAAAAAACATAAATAAATAAATAAATATTTAAATAAATATTTATATTTACGAAGGAAAATAATAAATTAAATATAAAAAGTTGTGAGTTGAATTCGACGGGGTAATCTGAGCAGATGAGGCCTCGATCAACCTGCGTACCGGAGGTGCTGGAGGAGTATTGTTGCGATTTGCGTTACGGTTATTGCGAGAATCAGTGTTTCTGACAGCCGGCAGACGAGCACAGGGATAGAGAGACGGTAGTGTGCCACAGCGGCCGCAGTGCTTGCGAATACTCGATGGTTTGTTCTTTATCTTGATTGATATTTTATAATAAAACGAATTATCGAAAATTATTATTATTTAATTTATAATTATTATTTAATTATTATTGATGAATGAATTTTCATTTATTTAAGGGCCTTTAGAAAAATCTTAAATTAATATTCGATATACGGTGATTCCCATTATACTGCCATTTTACATTACAGCGATTAAAATAACACTTACTGTTAGCAACAATTGATAATTATTATTAATAGCTGGTTGCGCTCAATGATAATTGGTTTTCATTTGGTTTAGAGAAATTTTGAACAAGAGAAATAAATACTCGATTGTTATTTTTCATTCTATCGATATTTATCCATACAACGATAATTTTTATTAATAATTATTATTGATGATGATTAATCGATGATAAAATTTTTTTCCCCGAGCGATTCGATAATTAACGAGCGAAATTATTACACGATGATTCGTTCTCTTCTAAAGTTTATTAATTATTATCAATAATTAATAATTAATATCGAGGCTACAGTCATTTCAGTAATTGCTTAACGCGTTAAAAATATTTTTACGCCAAAGCCGATTTTTTCTACTTGCTGGTCTGACCACATGACAACCTCGACTACTTGACATATCGCACGGTGCTCTCCTGCAGCAAGGGGAGAGCTCTAGTAAGTGTCCGGCAGAGCGTTCTGACACGCCACAGTAGTACGATTGATGCGGAGCAGACCAAAGCGCAGTAAATTTCTTCGATTGAAAAATAAAAAAACATTAATAATAATTTTTTACCAAGATAATCATAAATATTTATATATTTACAAATATATACATATATATGAACGCTAATAATAAAAGAATAATTATTTCAAATTATCATATAAATTAGACGTTTCATCAAATGACCATTCAAATATTGTAAAATAATTATTTTAACAAAAACACTTGCGAATATTATTATTATTTATTTTTTTATATCAACTTTTCAGTAGAAAAAAATTATTCTGAATTATCGATTTTTGTTAAAATGACTTTTAATATTATTTGTACTTATCCTTTCTAATACGTCCATAAAATTGTTATTAATGTTCGTTATTTTAATGGTGCAAATCCCGGCCCACCCCTCCCCCACTTCTTCCCTGCCGTCGAGACTTTTAGCGCGTGGCCTTTACTACTGCGAAGACTGGCATCTCTATATATATATATATATATATATCTGGGGCCACGCAATGTCTGATCATTGCCGCTCACGAGAGTAACTAACCACTTTGTGTATATCGCTCTTGCGCTCTCTCTCTCTTTCTCTCCTTCTGTCTCTGGGCTCGCGCGATGTCTGATCATTGCCGTTCGCGGGGGTAACTAACCACTAGAGATAGCCTGTAGCGTGAGTGAGCATTGCGAGAGACAAGTAGCCGAGTTAGATGTTTCTCCTTTACGCACGACGATGAGACGAGCGCGGTTTAGACCGTCGTTCGATCTCCGCGTGCATGTCTGACCAGCAACGACCGCAACCACTAACCGCTACTTACGCTACGCCTCTGTACGTTACGGGATCATATATATATATATATATATATATATATATATATATATATATATATGATCCCGTATAGATACATACATACATATATATATGATCCCGTATATATATATTTATATATATACATATATGTATGTATTAAGTACTAGAGCCGGCAGTAGTAATGCCCTTGCGTTGTTCAGACATTCCTGGATATTCACAACTCGTTGACATTCATCATTTATTATTTAACCGAATTTTTTTTTCCGATTTTTTTCGAGCCTTGTAATTTCATAAATCAATTTTTTTCCTAAACTTTATCAAGTTTTTTTTTTTTTTCATTCAAATTACTTGTGCTTAGCTTGAAATTTGCTACATCCGGTTGAATCAATAATATTTTTTTGTATTTTCATTTGTGTATTTTATTGATCAAATTTTTTTAGGTGTATTATGATGATTAAAAAATTTTTAATCTTTAAGTGAGAAAAAAAAATCAAAATGGTCGCCACGAGTGGTAAAAAAAAATTGTAATTCGTTAAAAAAAATTATTATAAATATTTTTCCTCGTTTTTATTATTATTTTTTTCATTTATTCTTTCAGGATGAGTTCCATCCGTTCATTGAGGCCCTCCTACCATTCGTAAAGTCTTTCTCGTACACGTGGTTCAACCTACAGGCGGCCAAGAGGCGTTATTACAAGAAGCACGAGAAACGAATGAGCCTGGAAGAGGAACGTCAGTGTAAGGAGGAACTTCAGGTGAGTTTCGTTTTTATTTACATTGAACAATAATAATAATAATAATAATAAATAATTATCAATTCATTGATATTATTCACAGACAATTGATAATAATCGATAATAATAATAATTATTATTATTATGATAAATTAACCTTGAAAAAAAAAAAAAAAAAAGCCTTCGTCTTTCTCACGTCACTGGTCGCTACCCCGCGTAAGAGGGCATCTCGTATTTCATTTATTTCTCCTTGAATAATTTATTTTGGTCCGACCTATTGGTCAATGCGAGGGAACCCTGATGCGACCTTGAAAATTTAATTAGTCGCTAGATTTCTGTAGAAATTATATATATATATACATATATATATTTTAGCCATCGATCTTTTACCCGTACCGTAGTTTTTTGCCGTGTTTGAGACTCGAGACCACGTGCGTGAGTAAAAAAAAAAAATACAAACGCGATTCCCAATTCTCTCGACGATAATGGGCGAGCATGGAAGCAGAAAAAATATATATATTTCTTCCTTCCCCTATATATATATATATATATAGGGGGATATATATATATATATATTCTAATGTGAATCGGGCAGATCGCGAATAAAAAAATTGGTTTAATATGCGTGCAAAAATTTACTATCTCACCGTTTGACGCAATTTTCTGGTTTTTCAACCCTTCCCGAAATGTGCGTCCCCCGATTTTACGCTCGAGCGTATAAACAGAAAAGACGAAAAGAGCAACAAGAAAAATAAGATAAAGAGAGAGAGAGAGAGAAAAAAGCTCACGAATGAAGAGAGAAAAGTCGCGACGAAGAGACGAGAGAAGAGAAAATAAGGAGCTTCCAAACTATTTCTGGCGCTAAACGACCTCGTGACGTTCTATTCGCTCTCTCGCTCTCTTTCGTTAAACAGAGAGAGTGAGAGAGAGAGAGAGAGAGAGAGAGAGAAAAGCTCTCGCACGCCCCAGTAGCTCTCATCCTGATTTAAATTCGGCTCAGCGTAAATTCTCGAGAGGCCCCCGACCATCTTTGTCCCCCCCCCCCCCCCCCCCACCCACCCACCCCTGTGGCACTCTATCGGAACATTGGAAAATAATTAATTGACTCAATTAATTCAATTGATTAAAAATTATTTGGGCATAATTAATCCATTTTTATCGCCGAATTATTAATTCAAGAGAGCGAACAACAAATTTTACGATTTTACAATTTATCAAGGTCAAAGGTCACTCGTCAAATTATTATAATAAAATTATAATAAAAAATATAATCTCACGTTAAATTGGATAATTAAATTTTTGATCGACTTATCAAATCATATGAAAAAAAAAAAAAATTGTTATTATTTTATCATAAATATTTGAAAAAAATAATTAATATTCCCATCCCTTAATTATTATTTTTTTTATACCCCATTAAAAAAAAAACACGAAATATCGTAAAAATTGGAATTATTTGAAAAAAATAATTAATATTCCCATCCCTTAATTATTATTTTTTTTATACCCCATAAAAAAAAAAACACAAAATATCGTAAAAATTGGAATTATTTTATCATAAATATTTGGAAAAAATAATTAATATTCCCGTCCCTTAATTATTATTTTTTTTATACCCCATAAAAAAAAAAACACAAAATATCGTAAAAATTGGAATTATTTGATCAGAAATATTTGAAAAAAATTATTAATATTTCCATCCCTTAATTATTATTTTTTTTATACCCCATTAAAAAAAAAAACACAAAATATCGTAAATATTGGAATTATTTTATCATAAATATTTGGAAAAAATAATTAATATTCCCATCCCTTAATTATTATTTTTTTTATACCCCATAAAAAAAAAGCACAAAATATCGTAAAAATTGGAATTATTTGAAAAAAATAATTAATATTCCCATCCCTTAATTATTTTTTTTATACCCCATTAAAAAAAAAAACTCAAAATATCGTAAAAATTGGAATTATTTGATCATAAATATTTGAAAAAAATTATTAATATTCCCATCCCTTAATTATTATTTTTTTTATACCCCATTAAAAAAACACAATATATATATATCAATGATCTAAATCTCTTAGCATGCCAATGCCAGCACAAACAAATTACAAAAAAAAAAGCACATATATCAACAATTTTATCAAAAATATAATACATTTACAAAAATGAAGATTCGATGAAATAAAAAAAAAAGTTCTTCGTTCATTTAACTGCAAAGCTAATTTTTTCGTTAAATAATTAATTATTAATAAATTAAGGACTAATTTTTCAACGTTAATTGCAAAAATCCATTTTCTTTTAAATATCATCTCACCACTAATTCTCCACCAAATTCATGCTCCACTTCAGGTCTAAAGATTATTTCCTCTGTAGCCGGGATGATTTGTTTTCTCCTTTTTTTCACCTCCCAGCACATGTTTGTGATTTTTTTTTTTTAATTTTTTTTTTTTTTACCATTGCATCGGCCACTCAACGCCACAGTTTCTGCTCTACCGCAATTCGCGTATATTCGCGTTTTCTCCCCCTTTCCTCCCCCTCCCTTCTTCCACCCGTCCGCTTTCTCCCCCCCCCCCCCCACCTCCCCACCTCGCCCCATCGCCACCACCTCGCGAGTACTTTGCAACTATCTCTCTGTATATCGTTCCTCGTCTCATCCCCCTATTATTCATTCTCCGATCAATATTTTAATCCCTGCGATGGTGCGGTATTTAGCGAATATAGACGCTCCCCCTACCACCACCATCACCACCACCACCACCACCACGACCGAGCGCGGGCCGACGAAAACGAGAGAACGAGAGAAAA